>CM026286.1:11193967-11513286 GCA_014851415.1 Cnaphalocrocis medinalis
AATATTGCAGTTTAATTCATCCTATTTTAGGTTCCTGCTTAATACTTAATTGGGTAAATAATTAGAATTAACACCAATTGTAAACAAGTGTCTTTGGCTACCTACGCATAATTAAGTTATTAAGTCTACTATAACATATAAATATTTAAACTTAGCATTATATACCTTATGGTATACCAATCCTATACTGAAAACGTAAGAAACAGTGATGCTAACAGCATTAGTAGTTATTACATTTTATTTTCAATCCTAATCTTTAGTAGGTTTTAACTGTGGGAGAGCCACGCTTCGGCATGAATGGGACGGCTCGACCGAAATGATACCACTGCCTCACAGAAAACCGGCGTGAAGCAGCCCCTGTGCTGTGTTTCGCCGTGTGAGGGAGGGTACCAGAGGCCCACCCGGGGGGGAAGAGGATAAAAGGTTGGCAGAACTTGTAACTCCACTAGTGTTGCAAGTGTCCATGGGCGGCGGCAATAGTTTACCATCAGGTGATCCGCCTTAACGTCTGCTATCACATAAAAAAAGGTAGTTGGATTTAAATTAAAACCGAAAATAAGTAAGTAAGCGCTTTTTTGCGAATGCAGCTTTTTTTGCCGGTGACATTTTCAGTTTAGTTTGTTCACGCTGTTCAGGTTAATATGATCAAAGTTTTGTTCAGATTTTCATTAGAGTACCGCTGTCATTTAGCCAAAATTGCCCAGCACTTTAGTATAAAACATTAAAACTAAACATCAACTAGAAATGAGCAACTCCGGCAACAGAGGAGCTACAGAGTTATATACAACTTCTGTGGCGAACCAGTGATTACCGAAGTTAAACAACGCAGAAAAGTGTTGCGCAGAATGCTAGATTACTGAGAGGTCCTCTTGCCATCTTGGTTTGCCATTACTTCAGGAAAATAAAGCCTAATAACATTAGTTTTAGGTAAGTCCTTTGCGCTTGTGAGTATGCATTGTTTGTGAGGAACTTAACGAATCATCAAGAGAAAACTTTGTTTAAGTATTATTGTTTCCAGTACACGAAATGAAATATTTAACAATTCACACTAACTTTCCACAATTGTACACTATAATGCCTGTTAATGTTAAAGACCTATACAGGGTGGTCTAACTAGTGACGTCAATAAATTTTTTTTAGATTCCTCACACCTGGGGGTATCCAAAAATACCCCATGTATGTTCAGCGATTTTTTGTAGTTTTCGAATTATAATTTTTTTAAAGGTTTTTTTCAAGTTTTCTGCGAGCGAGGCTTAAAAATTCATAACTTTTTTTTTATTGGCTATTTTGTAATTATTTTTTTATGTCATGATTTTCTAGAATGTTATTCATAATAAAAAAAATATTTGGCTTCCTAAAACCACTTAATGTTACCCAAAAAAGGTCTTGAAAGTTAGGATTTTAGTTTTCAGTAGGATTTACTCAAACATTCAACTTCAAATTAAAAATACAAAGAGGAGTTTCCATAGCTTCAAAGTAAGTTTAAAAACTTTCCAGGGTCCTAAACTATCGATATCATGAAAAAAAAATACTACTTAATGGGCCTTTTTTTGAAGTTATCGACCTCCGAACGCAGATAGGCTGAAAATGTATGAAACTCAATAAGACAATTTTTGCTGGATTGAAGGATTTACTCAAACATTTAACTTCAATTTAAAGTACAGTGGCCAGCACATCAAGTTACTACAATCTGTCAAATTTCCTCAGTTGATATTGAACCAAACACGTTTGACATAAAAGTGAGGTTCGATTGAAGAAATTTGACAGATTGTAGTAACTTGATGTGCTGGCCACCGTACAAAAAGGAGTTTTAATAGCTTCGGATTAAGTTTAGAAACTTAACAGGGTCCTAAACTACCAATATCATGAAAAAATAATACTACTTTATAAGCCTCTTTTTAAAGTAATCGGCTTCCGAACGCAGCTGCGGAGATAGGCTGAAAATTTATGAAATTCAATTGAAGCAATTTTTCTACTTTTTAACATTTCAATAGAAAATAAACCTTGAAATTGCGTTAGTTTTAAAAAAGCACGCTTCGGCATGAATCGGCTCGACCGGTGTGATACCACAGAAGACCGGCGTACAGCCGGCGGAAGACTGGCGGCACCACCTGCGCTGTGTTTCGTCGAGTGAGTGAGGGCACCGGAGGCCCAATCAGGGGAAAGGGGGTTAAAGGCAGTGCACTTGAGACTCTACTGGTGTTGAAGGTGTCTATGGGCGGCTGCCATTGCTTACCATCAGGTGATCCGTCTGTTTGTCTGCCACCTATCACATAAAAGAAAGTAAAAAAAAGCGCACGTGTTTTGTTTGCCTTATTTTCTCTCCATATTGAACTAATTACGCTGTGTTAACTAGACTCTGATTATACTCACGTATTGGCTTAGTGAGTAACTCTTAGTACTGCACACACAATCCAAGTCATTGAGTAACAAGCACAGGCGCAAAAAGAGGCTAATAAAGTAGTTTTATTTTTTTATGATATTGGTAGTTTAGGACCCTGTTAAGTTTCTAAACTTAATCCGAAGCTATTAAAACTCCTTTTTGTACTTTAAATTGAAGTTAAATGTTTGAGTAAATCCTTCAATCCAGCAAAAATTGTCTTAATGAGTTTCATACATTTTCAGCCTATCTGCGTTCGGAGGTCGATAACTTCAAAAAAAAGCCTATTAAGTAGTATTTTTTTTTCATGATATCGATAGTTTAGGACTCTGGGAAGTTTTTAAATTTACTTCGAAGCTATGAAAACTCCTCTTTGTATTTTTAATTTGAAGTTGAATGTTTGAGTAAATCCTACTGAAAACTAAAATCCTAACTTTCAAGACCTTTTTCGGGTAACATTAAGTGGTTTTAGGAAGCCAAATATTTTTTTTATTATGAATAACACTCTAGAAAATCATGTCATAAAAAAAGAATTACACAATAGCCAATAAAAAAAAAGTTATAAATTTTTTAAGCCTCGCTGGCAGAATAATTACAAAAAATCTTTAAAAAATTATAACTCGAAAACTATAAAAAAATCGCTGAACATACATGGGGTATTTTTGGATACCCCCAGGTGTGAGGAATCTAAAAAAAATTTATTGACGTCACTAAAAAACCACCCTGTATATAGTTTTTAAGACCTGGTTTTGTGCAATAAAGTCTAGGTATCTAACTTACTACGATCAAAGGGAATATTACGATTGCAAACCTAAACTTCTATAGACAACGACAAGGCTTATAGGTAAACCGAAAACACGAAACGCTTGAGCGATGTAATTGGATACAGCGCCATCTATTGGTTAATTTCTGAATTACGGTCCCGAAGCGAAGTGAGGGCGGGTCACTTGTGAACAATAACGTGATCCTACCGAACCAAGAAATCTGAGTAAAATGTAAAGTACCTGCACATTTCGGATATTTTTCAGACTGTGAATACCCATACTAACAACATAGGTAGTCCACAAATTTAAAGTCGCTCAGCCATCTATGGATAGAGCTATGCTCGGAATGAGGAGATCCGGCAGAGAATCAAAAGTCACTACATAGCTCACAGAATCCTGTGGAGCTGCTAATCTAAGAGTAGAGGGTAGACCACGTCTCGTCAAACGTCATGTGAGACACCTTTAAGCCAGATAGAGTGACGATCTGAACAAAATTACTGGCAGGAGGTGGATGCGAATAGTGATAAATCGGTTGAAGCAGCGCGGTCATTATGAGTGGCCTACGTTTAGCAATGGACAGAAACAGGCTGATGATGATAATACCCATAAAAGTAGAGAACACTTTCAATCATGGTTCTGGGCCGATCTAAGATAAATTAAACATGCTAAATCATTGTCCAAGTGTAGAACTGACCGTGATCGAGAATTCTAAACTGTCTTGGTTGCGCTAAAACTCGCTTGAAGAATACCAAGATCGCAAGGCCTATAGACCCTTTTTAGGCAGCCCTATTAGAGATTTTCTACTTACAGTGATACTACGCTAGTTTACCGACATTTATCTGACGCCTCTCTGAGGCAGGCACGTTGCGCTGCTTCCAAGCGGCCGTTTACCTAGGCTAAGTCTAGGTTTACCACTAGATAACAAGTGACGGAAATCCTAGTTGAATAAGCCTTGGTTTGTTTTGCTCTAAAATGTAAATTCACAGTAACCAACCTTATTCATCTATAGTAGAGTTTTGTTTTGTTTGTTTATTAATAGTTTGAGGAACTGTCCTGACCTGATAGCGTAATAATTTCATGGACCTATTAAATTCATGAATAATTTAGCGATAGTGTATCTTTGACGACCCGTTTGGCGCAATGGTTTGAGCGCCAATTGAAACTTAAGGATCGCGGGTTCGATTCCCGCACCAACACAAATGTTTGTTGATGAAACAGATATTTGTGTTGTGTCTGTCATTGTTTCTGGTTTCCATAGCATGAAGGAAGGTTTAGTTTGGGACCAGAACAATGTATTTGATGTTGTCTCAATTTATAAAATAAAATAAATTAATTAATAAATCTGGTCATTAAGATTACCTACATATTATTAAGTAAATAACGCATTTTAAACAATTACTTATGGGTTTAGGTAAGATACGAATTCACAACCTTCCACACACCGGATGGCTGACGAATTTTGTAAGTGCTTGATTCGCCATGAGCTGACAAAGGAACCTTGAAATTAACTGATGACGCTTCGATATTGCAAAGAATTCCTAAGTATAACAAAAATAAAATACCTAACTAAGCATCCACTGTGACACCACTGGTGTTGCATGTGTCCATGGGCGGCGGCAATTGCTTACCATCAGGTGATCCGTCTGCTCGTCTGCTACCTATTACATAAAACAAAAAAATAGCATTTATTTTGTAGACACCTATGATGTAAGTTAGTTAACTCCTTAGTCCCAACCATTTAATAAAAAAACTTGCTAGTACCAGTTCTTTAAAAGCCCATCACAAATAATGATGCTTTGTTCTTATGACAGCCAAATTGAGAAAACTAAGAAATAGGAAGAAAAAGTCTCAATCGTTATAGAGGCCCTTAGGCGCCCTCGCTCAAATCCGCTTAGAACTTTTATAGCACTCTAGACTTAGGTAGTTCATTCCACGGAGCGTTCGCATTTTCGCTACGTAGGTGACTTTTGTTCTTGTTAGATTGGTAGGCAATACGTTAGTAGAACCAACGATTTTCCTTTTTTCTTTCTACAGGGTGTAACAAAAAGGGGGTATCAACCTTATGGTGATAATGTGTACCTTGTGTAGGTTCTATATGCAAATTTTAAAATTAATAAAAAATAATTAAAAAAAAAGATAAGCAATCTTCCCGTAATTCATTTATAAAATTTTGTATGCAAACAATTGTCAGGAATGCAAGGGGCGGTAACTATTCGAAAAGGAGCGGTCAAAGGTTAATATCCCTATCAGCTGATTGCTCATTAGTAATGTGCGAATTGAAATTGATGAATGAATGGAATGCAGCCGATGTCAGTCTAGCAAAATCAAGAGTCACGAGTTCACGAACGCACGACCTGCACACATTCGCATTCGCATAATATTCGCATTGATTTAAGCGAATGCTAATGTTAAAAATGATGCGAACCATTCGCATAAGCGAATGCGAATGCGAATATTCGTAACATCCCTGTCTTGAAGTGCGGCTGTACCTACAATATGTGTGTTTGTGAGTAAATTTTTTGGTGTTAAGGTACTTACAAGCATTAAAAATCCCCGTAAAGAAAGCACCAGTTTTAAGCGGATAACAACACAGGAACCTTTCTATCACGCAATTCGCCATTTTGTCAATTTTCACCACTTAGGTCATTTGCCAAGACATTTATTCACTAGTTTCACATTGCTAAGCAATCCGTCGTGAATACGACCTACTCGATTTGTTCAAATATTAGCTAAGGTTAGGTAAGTTAGGTACTACGCAAAAAACGTAGTATCATGGTACGTTAGATCCAATAACATTAAAGAACTTTGTTTACGTTTTCGCTACCTTGTAAGTCCTACCTACCTTTCTATGGAACGCCAAAATAGATATCGATTTTGAATTGGCTGGCACTGCCAATAAATTGCCTAGGTATCAACAGTCGGAAATACATTGAGCTATAATTTTCTTTTTCACTTGACAAAACATAAAGAAACATCGAACAATCAACCGAACAGTTCACTCGATTGAGTTGACTAACTGACGCTTGCGCGAGCACTTTCATGACATAGATTTTTATACAGGGTGTATCTGTAAACATTTACATCCCTTTAACCACGTGTCCTATCAACCATTCTGAACAACATTTGTTCAACAACTTTTCTAATTTCTTCGAAAAAAAAATTCGACTCCCCATACAAAATGACCAAGTCACGTGACCGACTTTGTATGAAAAGATGAAATTTTTTATGCGAATTTTCAAAAGTCATAGAACAAAATTTGTTTAGAAGGGTTGGTAAAACACGTGGTTAAAGGGATGTAAATGTTCACAGATACACCCTGTATGTAGTGCTCTAAGAGTGACAAGTACGCTGCCAATCAATATTTTCCCTACGGATTGGACTTGGGGTACCTACTCACTCGAAGAAAATCTCAGACGCTATATATTATAAGTAACCTACTTCTCGTTGGTTTTTTGATTCTCAGCGCCGGCCAAACAAAACGGTGTTTATAATAATATATAATAGGTACAGTCGAGGTCAAAAATATGTTTATACTATAGGACCTTGTCACAATACATATTTATAAGAACGTGGAAGTCGTTTTCTTATACATATGTACTGTGACAAGGTAAAGGCCTAAAGTGTAAACATATTTTTGACCTCGACTGTACACCGTTTTGTTCGTGCAACAAAAAAAACAGGTTTGTTTTTATGTGACAGGTGGCAGATGAGCAGACGGATCACCTGATGGTAAGCGCCGTCGTCCATCTTTAGACGTTCGCAACACGAGTGGAGTCACGTGCGCTGCCAACCTTTTTTTAAACCCCTTAGTTCGAATATTTGCACTAAAAATATCCGTTTGTATAGCGCTATTACAACGAAAACAACAAAAGCGGGTTATTACTGTATGGTTTTCCAAACGCGCCCGAAATAGGCGACGATCATTATCTCGAACTCCTGGCGGGTGGCACTTGAAACACAATGTTATGCAGACCAAGAAAAAGTACCTACTTACCTACCTCCTACACTTTTCGTCGTAAATGTCAGAGGGCTGGCTTCTTGTTCATTTCAATTTCCTTTTTTCTGAGTGTGGTGTAAAAATGGGGAAAAGATGTAGGTACCTAGTACTTTCCTTAACTTTTCACTTAAATTTTTCTAAAAATAAACCCGCTGTTTTACATTTGTATAAAATGAGTTAAACATTTTTTTTAAATATACTAATTACTGTATTTGTTTAGGGAAATGATAAAATCTTGTTGTGATTTTAACATCCTCCGTGATTTGATCAAATCCCTAAGGGATTTGATTAAATCCCTGGTTTTATCATTTCCCTGCGACATATACAAACCGAAAAGACGAAACACTGCAATGCAATCAACACCCAGCGCCATCTATTGCTAGATAAAAATACATATCTCATAAGATCTTGTTGTACGTACGTGAAGACGGCCACATAGGTAACTACAACCTATAAAATTTCCTCAGTTGTGTTTGACAGTCAGGTGATAATCCATTGAAGAAATTGGACAGTTCTGTATACTATGATGTGTAGCTGTACCTACCTAGGTACGCTATGAAATGCAAATAAATAGGTACCAACTAGTGATGCGCCGAATAGTGGTTTCACCGAATAACCGAATACCGAATAATATTCGGTTCAAACTTTACCGAACCGGATATTCGGCCGAATTATTCGGTTTACCGTTTTCTTGTTTCTGATCTCTCTTCTATGTATACTAGATACTAAGCCTAGGGTTAGGGGAAAACTCGCCCGCGAATTTCAAACGGTGACCGAAAATAAGTCAATTCGTACTGAGATATAACTTAAGTGTTTATTCATTCCATGTCAGAAATTTTCTTAACGTATCTCTGTGTCTATTAGGTAAATAATACACTTAATAAGAGGGTTCAAGTGGGACTCGAACCCACAACCCTCCACATACCGGGTGGCTGTTCTGGTATGCGGTGGGTGGTGGTATGTGAAAGGTCGAGTATCTACCACCTGGACTCTTCGATGATTTTAAAGAGCACCTACTTAAGAATAAATTGCAAAGAATATCAAAAAGTACCTAACAAAAATAAAATTATTTATCATTAAATAACTTATTATAAAATTATTTATTGTTGATTCATATTTTATTTATAAAATAATATTAGCCACATACGTTTTTATTAAAAAGTGTTTTATTAAAAATTTAAAATTTTGATCAGAGTTGAAAACAAAGCTTTATAATTATTGTTTAATGAAAAGTCCAGATATTTTTAAGTATAAAAATAAATAGTCAAATTTATATTGATTGATCTGGCTTAAAAATAAATGAATGCATTTTTTTAAGTTAATGTTAGCTACACACTATAGGGCAGGAAATAAATATGTGGTCTTTAGATGTCAAAATACATGTTGATTTCATGTTTAATTGCTTTCATTTTTAGCTTTTTAACATATTCCTCGCCAGTTTTATTTAATATACAAAAACACACACTTGTCCTTTTAATAATAGCCAGGAAAATAGAAATACTCAAACCGAATATATTCGGCACTAAAACCGAATAATTCGGCCGAATACGAATAGTGAAAATAGTGCCGAATATGCCGAATACCGAATACCAACCGAATATTCGGCGCATCTCTAGTACCAACCTATAGTTCTACATAACCCGATCGACCCATTTAAACAGGTATTCTTATGATGTCGCCCCATTGCGATGTGAGAGAATGAGTGGCAGCATTCCACCTACAACAAAAAAGGTTACCTATATCTACAACTGCTACACTCTCATACATTATAAATCTTGCTCGCGGGAGTCATATACCAAAGTGATATCCCAACTCTCGGCTTCGTTAGCCGTTAATTATTCACATACAACCCTCAAAATAATTGCGAAATTTAATGACCAACCACCAAGCCAAAGCTGCAGTGCTTCGACCAAAGCCTTTTGTAATGTCCTATCTATGCAAAGATACCGTTGGATCCCTCCACAGCCCGTAATGAGACTAAATTGTCAAAGTAACAAAAAGCACTGTGACATAAAGTTCTAGTAAAACGAGTTGAATATTCCGAATTTTCGCTCGGAAGTGAACAGTTTTCGTCTTTGATAATTACGCTCTCAAACTAAGAAGAGAGTACTTACTAATTAACATATTTTCAAGTTCTGATATATATTTTGTGCAATAAAGAGTATCTATCTATCCAATTTAGGTACTTAGGTACTATTAGGCAACTATTAGGCAGCGTAGCCATTAGTACCTAAGGAGTTACAACGGCAATTTTATTCAATTAAGGATTTTAAATTAAGAACAGTGCAAAAGTTAAAAAAAAACGAAAAACGTGCTTGTTACCATGTAAAAAGGCAAACAGATTTCGAATACATTACATGGATCATTTAAGGCAGGTGATGGAAGGAGTTATTTTTGACGGGAAATAATGGTATATTATCTATCATGAACAACTATGGAACCCTACGAGAAAATTCTGTAAGTAGGAGTTCATACCAAATGGACACTTCACTAATGTAGGTAGTTGGTTGCGCTTTCCGTAGGTATGTACTTACTTAACCGCTTCGTTAGGCTCTAGAGCCTTAAAACAATTAGCGAAATTTCCACAACATTAAATCGCAGGGTTTTGTTTTCTCCGTTGGTAATGGAGCGAGAGTTGTTACTGCTTTTACAAGGGTAAGGGAGACTATTAGAAATATATACTATAGTGGCCCGCCCTCACTTCGTTTCGGGACCGTAATTCAGAAATGAGCCAATAGATGGCGCTGTGTACAATTACATCGCGCAAGCGTTTCGTGTTTTTGGTTTACCTATAAGCCTTGTCGTTGTCTATAGAAGTTATCTCTTATAAATAGTATAGACTAGCTTCGCTATAATCGGGGGTTAGAAAGGGGCAAAAAGTAGCATGTTACTCTGCATCCCTTCAACTATCACTACTTAAAAAATCAAGTCAATTCGTCGCTCTGTTTGCCCCTGAGAGAGGAACATACAGACAGACAGACACACTTTCCCATTTATAATATTAGTATGAATACTAGGCGCAAAGACTCGTGGCAGTGGGTGTCCCACATACCGTCCAATCGACTGCTTTTGCGTTAAATAAAAAAGTATTTACGACTAGAGCTTACTAACCCATGTTAGTGGACCAGTATACCATCAAGAGATGGTCAACTCTGCAGAAGGTTTTCGACGGTTGCGTGCGTTTGCACACAAAAGGCTTGACATTAGGAAGGAGTTCGATTGATGTGGAACTGCCCGAGCGCGAGTCGCTTGTGCTGGTGGTGTTTCACGCCCCATTTGGGGAGAAGTGACATTGAGATGGGCTAAAGACACAGACTTTGTAGGGAGTGAAGAAACGCACCGGGGAAAGAGCCCTTAGCAAGTACCTGGTGAGCGTCTCCCAAGATTCGGTCCGTATGCCGAGACGGTAGGAAGGACCATGGGCTGGTGGAGGGACCTGTGTCTAACCCATGTTAGTGGATAAAATAACTTATGCACCTTCTAAGCAAGAGGCCGTAGGTTCGAATCCGAACAACATGCACATATTTTAAATATACCTACAGGGTTCATATTTTAACCAGTTCTAATTTACCATTGAGTTATTCTACGACTTTTGAAAATTCGTCGATTTTTTTCCCTTCACATGTGGTCAGATATCAGCATAGGTAAATACCGTCCCACTGCAGAGCAAAGGCCTCCACCATAGAAATCAAGTCATCATCACGATGAATGTACCTTTGTTTTGAATACAAATAGCTACTTATTATCAAACCTTTTTTAAAGTTCTCTGATTGGTCAGGGAACTTTTTACTTGTATAGCTCCTATAGATATTTTTATTGATTC
The DNA here is from genome assembly GCA_014851415.1 of Cnaphalocrocis medinalis. NCBI lineage: Eukaryota > Metazoa > Arthropoda > Insecta > Lepidoptera > Crambidae > Cnaphalocrocis > Cnaphalocrocis medinalis. The sequence continues at coordinate 11,204,932 of CM026286.1, forward strand.
TGTCCTGATACCATCTGACACTAAAAAATCGTTTACTCATACTAACGTGAAGAGGTAAACCTCTTGCACCTCTGGTAAAGCTACCTAAATCTTTGGCCCAAAATTACTATACTTACTCTGATTCATAATCATGTAAAGTAAACTGACAGATGTCAATGTGTCATCCCCATACATTATCACTCAATTTGACACATGCAAAATGTCAAAATGCATAAAAACTTGTCATTTTCATCTGTCAGTTTACATGATTATGAATCAGAGTATAAATTAGACAGGGGCACAGAGTACTAAATTAGAAACATAAATAAAGACAAGAAATATAATTGTTTAAGGATTTAATTTAAATAATGTCCGTAGGTATAATAATATAATTATATTAATATACTATTCGCTTAAGCAATACTGAACAAAACAATAAAATTTACATATGACAAACTTTCATTTAGAGAAATGTAACTCATCTAAATTCTGCTTCGACTCGTCAAGGTAACAAATTTTGGCAAATTAAAATTATATTTACATCAACTAAAATAATTTCATTTAATCACATTTATGGATGAAGTAAAATAAATTAGTTACAGAGAATTTATTAAAAAACCTATATAAAATTACAATGTAAATTTCTCGAAAAACTTTTTCTACCATGAGATAAACGGTACAGTAAATTCCACAATCAGTATGCCTGTTGTCTGTATCAATTCCTACTCTAGTATTATCCGTACGATACGATATAGGAATTAAATGTCAATTCATTAGTTCACACAATAGTGATCGTTATATCCAATAGGATACGGCTCATATCCATATAACTTCAAAAGATACAGTGAATCAGTGTATCCCAAAACAGGTAATTTCTTCTTTAGCACTTGAATATGAAAATTCAAAATCGATTGAAGGAATTCTCCATTTACGAGTACGTATAGGTTGAAATGTACTTGACTGTACAAACCATTTCAAGATGTTATGATATAAAATTGCCCTGCACGAGTTAGGTAACTGGAAAAAGTTGCCGTAAATATAGGTATATTTTATATTACCTTTTAGTTTAAATCGTGAAAAATGATAAATCAATTCAATACCATATTTAATTCCGATTAAATTCTTACATTTATTTTATCTGTAGGTAAGTAGGAAAACTTCGTTTGAGCTGATAATTTTAGGCATCTTCGTGAGCACGGTACAAAATCGTAGTCGCTAAGGTGTATAAAGTTATTTATGGCGGCCTAGAAATGAAGAATATAAAAAATTATATTATTGAAATAAAAAACAATCTATAAGATCTACTCTATGGTTATTCAAATCACACATCGCTTATCAATAGAAAAATCTTAAATTATTATGTCTATGGAATAACATGCAGTCTTTGACTTGATCAGTCGATAGCCAGCAAAAAGCCAAATCGTCAAAAATCTCAATTAGAACGTAAATTGTTCAAAATTAGGCACCAAGATTTTGTGATAGAGTTGACAGTAAATTGTTAAAAAAACGTAATACAAAATGGCATCGGATACACCGTTACATTCGTTGTCACTAGGGTCTATTATTGGATGACATTAGTAGTTATTATAGAAATTAAAACGTTATTACCTACTTAGGTCTACGGTCTAACCATTTCATGTAAATTGGACCAGCCAGTTCGTCAACAGTAAGTTTTTAAGACGTTGACACACTAGAACGCTCTAACAGTCAAATCCATCTATTATCTTACCACATTCCACAATTAAGTAAGTAAGTAATATATTTTGCTAAAAGTCATATAACCAAAATGTTTTTCAACATCATGCTCACCGTTTGTGACTGGTTAACAACTCTTGAGTGTCCCTCCTCGCTCGCACCGATCGCAATAATCACAAATGCCCAAAGCATTGTTCCGCTTCTTCACTTCAGTTCTTCTGTCTCTCCCTGGAGTCTTCTCGGCAGATGCCCCTGGGTGGGGAGTCCCTTCCTTTGTGGGAGGCTTTGGATGCTTTCCTGGACCTTTTGAACTTGGCAACGTCATCTCCAAAGACATCTCCGGTCCTGAGGGCGGAGATGAGGTCGTCGAACTCGCCCTTCTGGCCGTTGGTGAGGGTTCCGTCGCGGGAGGTGTCTCCGTTGGCGTGGCCGTTGCACTCGACGGAGTTGCTCTTGCCGAGGGACTTGCCCACTGAGCTGAGGAGGCTCGACGCTTGCTTGCGCTCCATTGTACGCTTCTTTAGCTGGAAGATGAACATAAATATTAACAACGGTTAGATTAATTGACACTTTTCTTAAATAAATATTAATTAAATTCGCTGTATCTAAGGGGCAGCTAGTTTAGAAGTTCATGTAAAAGATTTGTTAGTCAGCTAAATACAGTTTCAATGTTTGCGTTCCTGTTGCGTCATGTTAACCGAAGTAGAAGCGATCATCATAACATCGTCAAGGTAAACCATTGTCCAACCACTACCACGTACTCCTGTACACATTGCCCTAAATGAATCTGTTAGCCTGGAGGAAATAAATGCCAATTTACTGGGAAACCTTGGTATCCCTTCGGTCGAACTGGATTTAAAATGATGATGTGAAAGAGTTACCTCCTGCTCGTGTCGCGTCCGCCTCTCCTCCTCGATGCGTGAATTGCTTCAACTTAGCGACATAAGACGGTTCAATATGGAGATCTTTAAGGGAGCCCTGTGTCCAGCAGTAAGAGTTTGCTGGAGTGATGATGAGGAAGTGTCACCTCCTGTTCGTGCCGCGTCCACATCTCCTTCTCGAAGCGGCGTCGCACTTTACCCAGACTTACCTACATACTCGTATATGTAGTGACTTACAAAATGGATCAATGACCTGATGATTGCGGGAATCCCTTCAACGCAGCGACATAAGACCGTCCAATATGGCGATCTTTAAGGCAAGCTTGTATCGAGCAGTAAGCGTTATCTAGAAAGATGTTGAGGAAGTGTTACCTCCTGCTCGTGTCTTGTCCGCCTCTCCTCCTCGGTGCGGCGGCGGCGCGCGGCGTCGCACTCGGCGCGGGCCTCCCCCAGCTGCGTGAGGAACGCGTCCATGGCGCCGAACAGCTGCTCCGGGGACGCGCTCGCTTCCTCGCCGAACGCGTGTGCGCACGCTTCCAGTCGGCTCTTCATGTCCTGAGGTAAATGTTCACTTTGTTTACTGATCTTGATTCTTGTATCTCATAAAATATAGAACAATGAAGAATCTAGGGTTTTCATTCGAAATTGAGACATCATAGCCCTAAAGCCTATCTATACTATCACTCAAACTAATCTTGTATGAATCTAAAAACACTACCAGTATCAGTCACTTGGCGAGATTACACCAAAACAATGGATGTGTAATTTAGCAACCAATAAAAAGTTAGTTGAAAATCTGATCCGCAATTTATAGTAACTTCCCAGGACAATCTCCTGAAGATTAAATATATGACATCATTTTTAATAGGTCATCGAGAAAGCTACCTAAAAGCAGATAGCTTAGTTTGAAGCGGGCGTTATAACCAAATCTAAGTGCCCCACACTTTCACACACACTGCGTGCTTTTGTTTGAATGCGACATTTATATTCTTATTCGTTACGGGACAGCTTCAATGTAAGCCACCTGGTTACGCGGCTCATCTTATTCTCTGATATTTATGGCAACAAACACCGTTGCCAGAAATAGTCAGAAGGCATGGGTATATACGTTTTTATTGGACGTCGGACCTCTCATCAGTTCAAACAAGCCTACTTCTCCATTAAGCGCTTCTCTAAATTCAAATAAATATCCCTCCCTCACCTGGAACAGATCCTCAAGCTGTGTGAACGTGCACACCGCGTGCGCATGGAACTCCCTCATCACAGTCTGGAAGGCATCGTTGGGGTCAGCCGGCGCAGGCAACGCCGCGTGATAGTCCAGCTCTTTGGCCACCTCCCGCAGGCCCGCCCTCAGAGCGTTCACATCCTTCTCCAGTTGCTTCAACGCACACCTTGGCTGCTGCTCGCTACGTGCGGTAGGTCTTCTTCTAATAGGAGGATGTCTTTGAACTAGGGATGTAAAGAACAAAAAAGTATCAATATCAGTAACGATCATTCTTTTTCGGTGTAAAATTATCTGTCAAAAGCGAAATAACAAGAGAAAACTATTTTTTTTAGCAGACGGATCGCCTGATTATTAGCGATTGCCTCCGCCCATAGACACCTGCAAAACCAGTAGAGTCACAAGTGCGCTGCCAAACATGAACCCCCTTTCCCCCAATTGGACCTTCAGTACCTCGGTACCTCACTCACTCGACGAAACACAACGCAGACGCTGCTTCAAGCCGGTCTTCTGTGATGCCGTGATATCACTGATCGAGCCGGTCCATTCATGCCGAAGCGTGGCTCTCCCACGGTCATCATGACATTTCTACAAATATAAAGGCACACTTAAAGAATGTTACCTGTGTCTCCAGCATTTCGACTAGATAGTGCAGCAACGTGGTGTTTCGGGATTGGCTGGATTTTGTGTCAGCCAGCTTATTGAGTGATGATAACCGGAACCCTGAAGCGTTTCCTCGAGCGCCCCTAAAAATACAAAAAAAAGATCAAAAATAATCTATAATCAATAGTCTCGTCGTTTTTATCCTACTCTGGCTTGTTCCCCTGATCGTGTGGTTTGACCTCTCGCATCTTCATCAGCCTTCTTAATTGTATCATTTTCCTATAGTTCCCTAGTATGTATTTGCCGAAGCCCTAGTTCTCCAGTCACACTGTTACACTGAGATAATTCATAATAATGATACCTAAACACTATAGCTCTTAAGAAAGAGACGCAGTCAACATGCTATGAGCTGGACTCTTAATAATTTGAAAAGAGTACCTAATTACTGAGTTTCTTGCTTATTCTTCTCGGAAAAAATATACTTTCCGAATCAGCGATAGCTTACATAATATTTGACATTCATAAATGTTCTTTAAGGACTTAAATTGAATAAAGAATAATTCTATTTCTATATCTTGCACGAGTCCTCCATGGTAATGTTAAACCTGGTCAGAAAAAGATAGCAGTACACATCATAAAGCACGCAACAACAGCCACACCACAAAAATTACTTCACATGTTGATCAATACCACTCTGACATTGCCATTGCCATCGTCTGTCTGAGAAGAATAAGAAAAGAAGACAAGTTATACCTGTTCATATAGTTCCCAAGCGCGAGTACAATTTCCAGCAGCGCCCTCAACCGTCGCGAGCGAGTCATGTCTCTAGCCGCGCGCAGCACCGTGTGCGCCCGCGCGCTGGCCTCGGCCGCCGCGGCTGAGAACTTCTTCTTGAACAGCAGCGTGCGCACGCGCTGCGAGTAGTGGGGGATCCTGGAGTAAGGGAAATTGGTATACTGCCGGGTAGCTCAATTTCAATAACTATAACCTACTGGATACGATATAACTATTGGAAAATGCTATTGCTAATGGGTGTGTAGAGACGAGTAAGCCGCTCTAAGACTTTAAACGTTTACTCGTACATAATGTTGATTTTGAATGACGTAAGTAGTAGCAACTTGGTGTCAAAGAACTGCATAATAACGGTAAGCAGAGTGTGATATATTTTTTTATAGTACACGAAGGCAAACGAGCAAACGGGTCACCTGATGGTAAGTTATCACCACCGCTCATGGACACCAGCTACACCAGAAGGAGTGTGGAGGAGTTGCCAGCCTTATAAGATGGTATAGGCTCGTTTGAAAGACAAGATCAGAACAGAAATACAGCTACGGAATACTTTAGGGAAATGCTTTCTTTTCTTTGTATAAAAAAAATTTGCTACGAATTTCCGATGGAGACATTTACTAGGCTCAGAAGAATCTTATGGCAAATTACATGTATCGTCATTGTCACCGGTTGGAGTACTCACTTGGATATCTCATAAAGGAACCGATCAGCACGCGCCATACTATCCAGCTCGTCCTGGTGCTCCTCCAGGAGGGCAGCCTCCTCCGGCGCTCGGCGTAAACTTGAGCAGCTGTTCCACCATGTCTATGGGGAGTTGTTCCCCGGCGTCCATGCGTAGGATTGCTCTAAAGACATGAAATTGATAGTGTGATAAAAACCGAAGTGGACATGTCACAATTTTACGAACTAAACAACCAATGCTGTTGAAGACCTCACTTAAACGTTTGCGGATTTTTCAGAAAAGATTGTTTTCATTCACAAAGCAAGAATCTATTTGGGTAGTTACTGCCATCGACATCTATTGGTACTTATAACTGATCTAAGTTAAGTAAGTAACAAAGTGAGGGCGACTTGCAATGAGGGCAAATGACGATCAGTTTTCTGTAATCAAATCTAAAATACACTACAAAAATAGATGAATCTCTTACCGGCATATTTCCTCATCAGTCATCTTGAGCTTGGACAAGAGAATGGTGCAGTTTTGTGCTCGTCTTCCATCAATTACCGATAAGATTTTGGTGCGGGGTTTGGCACCCAACTGCCTTAGTCTTCTACAGAGCCTTCATTCTGTAAGATTAATTATAAAGTAAAGTTAGTAAAATGGGATAACTCACGAAGTAAATCTGCAGTACTACAACATCAAGAGAAAAAACATGCACCAACCTGCACTCCGTTCTTCTGGTAAGCGCAGAACATCTTATCAATCGTATGCAGATCCATAGCGTTGTATAATTTGGTGTCATCTAACTCCTGCCATATCGTTCCGTGCAGTTTCATATCGGGCAGCTTGCTCCAGTTGAAGCTCTTGAGAGGGTTACCAGGGGTGGGCACGTTCTTCTTAGGTTTGGGTGCGGCGGGGGCCAGAGGGGCGAGGGGAACGGGGGGGGAGCGGGGGCGAGCGGTGGGGGCGCGGGCGCGGGGGGACACAGCGCGGGGGGAGGTGGGGGCGGGGGGGCGCTGCAGGTCTCTATTACTGCACTCTTGAGGTTGCTCACCTGGGTATCAAAAATTAGCAGTTATTGGAACAGCTATTATTGGCAACTAGATTCACCTTATGTAATATGAACAGTTAACGTCGCTTACCTTTGCATCATCAGGTATGCTACCTTCGCTGACTAGTTTCTCAAACCTGGCTCTTTCTGCCCTTTCTTGATTCAGCTGTAAATATAAGATGATGTTAAACAGTGAATTATCTTTATTATTAATACATTGTAAACTTATTATATAGTACCTACTGCTTACTTATTATGTGCTGTTGTTTCACTTATGTATTCTGTTTCTGTGCAATAAAGAATATCTATCTAGGTATGTTCGTTTTTGAAAAATATCATTACTCTTAGGATGTTACATTCATGAGCACGGCCGTCAACAAGCGATCACCGAGCCGCTACCTTCATCCTCGACGTCTTTCCACTCTTGCACCTCCTATTCTACTTGTTACTCTTTTACCTGTTCTATCGCCTTAAAAAGACGGTGGAAATAATACTAGAAGACCTTGACTCTACGGCTGTTCTGACTTCAGTTAAAAGAAGATATTCTCGAGCTACTCCTGTTTCTGTACCTTCTAGTCTACTCAATAATTCCTTGTTCTTTTGCCCTAAAAGACGATGACTATAACTATACTGTTATTTTAACTGATGTTCCAAAGTGTAAGAAGCTAAGATCCAGCTCAGCTCGATCAGCTTCAGCTAAGTTACAATGCCTTTGATATCCTTTCGCCCCTGCGCCTTCTGGTCTGCCATATAATCTTGTTCCACGATCCTGGGAGATAGTGTCTTGGAAATATTACGGGGAGGCCTGACCTGAAAGGCGAAAGCCATCGTCTCAAAAACAGCATGGGAAGACCTGACTATACCTGTTGTTCTAGCTGATGCGCCCGAGTGGCAGTAGACCGGGCTCTCTCAGTGCACTCCATGTGAGCGGCCGTTTCCTTCTCCAAGCGGTCCTTGAGGCGCGACACGACGCCCTCGAGTTCCTCTCGCTCCTGCGCTTGCTGGTCTACTTGCTTCTCCTGCCAGCCCGTTAGTTCAGTTAACACATGCGCATGAGGTTAGGGTTGCCATTGTTTGATGGGATGCAATTTTAGAGGCGTTTCTTTCGAACATGTATTGTGTGATTCTGCATTGTAGAAGCACCTATCTATCGGTAGTTGAATGTATTAGTTTTGGATGGTCAATTTAGCTAATTTTCATTGTTTTCATTTTTGTCTTCTCATATTAGGTAACTTTGAATGTTACATTATGAAATTGAAATGTAAGGCTGATGAACTATTAATTTATTGTTTCTTCATTCTCGTTACCCGTCTAATGATTTAGCAGTGCTTAAACCAGTCAAGCAGAAAAATACCTAGTTACCAAAAGGAATCAATAAAGTCACACGGCTTTCACACACTTCATAATTTATGTAAGGATGTGCGGCAATGCAAAATCACACATTATCTTTTTTGTAAAAATATATATAAATCTCCAATGGCAGACCCTAATTTGAATGAAAATGATAAAGTTATTATGAATATTGTATGTTTTACATTAGTTGAATTCAGTTAAAATAAGCCGAAAGCTTTGGTTCGTACCCATGTTGAATCGCAGTTGTATTGCCAACCAAAGGCAGGGTTTTGATTGCTGATTCCAAACCAATGATTGAATTTTAAATCATTATGAAAATAGGTAATAATTAAAGTCCAAATGTAAAATATTATGGTAAATAGTAACCAACCAATATAAATAAGTAAATAGAATTTGAAATACTTAAGTAGGTAAATCAAATGATTATGATAAAACCCTCATCAATATAAATTATCAATATTCCGGTATTTGTGACAAAATGGAGTTAAAATGGAGATGTACCGAACATACCAGTCAATGTTAACATGTGAACATTTTTTTATTTCCCAGTCTGTGAATGAGCTTCTCATTAATTTTTTTCTTTGTGAAAATATCTTTACTGTAGACTTAATAAATAAATCTTGTCAACGTCCTTTTGAGATCTGGAGAGACTTTAAAAATGTACCTACTTTACAGCCCACTAAGAAGCGCTATGTAGCCCTACAAGTCATAGTAGGGCTACATGGCCCACCATCAAGGATGTATCAAAACTGGCAAGACTACAACTGATAAGCGTATAACTACGCCTTCAAAATGTCAATCTACCAAGTTTGTACTAAGTTGGACTGAAATTCGGTACATCTCAATGCTGAATGACTCCCACTCCAAATTATCAAGCCCTCGACCCTCCAACCACCACTCCACGTACCTTCTTCGCGAGCTCAGTGGCCAGATCCACATTCTCCTTCTCAAGGTTTTCGGCCTTCGACCTGGCAGCTACCAGCTCCTCTTCCTTGGCTAGAAGGTGGACTATTTCACCAACGTTAATTTCCAGGGGTGCTACGTCTGGATCGTAAATCTGCAAATCAAAATGGGAAGTATTTAAGAGGCGTCTCAAAGAGAACTCGCAAGGTCTTTAAAGACAACCAAAATGTGAATAATACGCTAGATGACGTAATAGGGGTGAAGTCCATCTACAAAATGATTGGCTATTTTTGGACGACATCTATCAAAATGTCTAACGACCAAAAAATCAACGTTATTGCAATTCAATATCTGTATAATATTATAATAGTTTTACAAACAAATGAGAGTGGCAATAACAACACCATCTCATATCTTCATCCCTCTTGGCTATCTCGACCCCCCCCCCCTCCCCCTTCAGACTCTCTCAACATCCCCATCCCCTCATCTAAACGACGAGAATCCGCCCCCGGGTGAACCCCCCCCCCCTCCCCCCTAGCTACGCCACTGTAATACTTAACTACACTGGTCTCATACCTTAGTCTGATCAGTGTTGACGTCTCTGAGGCTGCCCTGCTCGCTGTTGGCGCGCGAGCCGGCGCTGGGCTGCTGAAGCACCACTTGTTGCACCACTCGGTCCAGTAGCAGGAAGTGTTGCGAGTACGGGTTGTACTCCACTGGAAATAGCAGTTACAAAGTTCAGATTCTGAATAAAACTTCAGTTAATCGGAAGTAAAGGAAGTAACAGCCGTGATTGACCCTCCACAACCGACCAACGATATGGTAAAGGTCGCGGAATTCTTTGGATGCGGGTGGCACACAGCACAAATACACAGGATCTACACAAAGCTCTGTTTTCAATGCCATTAAATTTAATTTGTCAATAAAGCCGTGAAATAAACGATAGTGCCACTGTTGCTTACGTCCTAGGGAATACCACCCCATTGGTATGGAATAGCAAGGAAACTCCGTTAGTTCCTCAAACTCGTTGTCATGACCTACATAACCAATTATAGTGTCATGCACAACGTCATAGTAGCATTCTTGATGTCAACGCGCTCCTGTCGTACCGTCTCGCCAGCTCCTTCTGACCCTCATTGCTCATAAGATTACTCACGTGGCAGCAGCAACAGATGCTGCAGGATGGACAGCAGATGCGGGTACCCAGCGGTGTGGCTCAGCTTGCGGCGGAGCAGCTCGAACATGGCCGCGGCACTCTTGGTGTCCACATGCTCCTTGTCGAACCGTCTCGCCAGCTCCTTCTGACCCTCATTGCTCATAAGATTACTCACGTGGCAGCAGCAACAGATGCTGCAGGATGGACAGCAGATGCGGGTACCCAGCGGTGTGGCTCAGCTTGCGGCGGAGCAGCTCGAACATGGCCGCGGCACTCTTGGTGTCCACATGCTCCTTGTCGAACCGTCTCGCCAGCTCCTTCTGACCCTCATTGCTCATAAGATTACTCACGTGGCAGCAGCAACAGATGCTGCAGGATGGACAGCAGATGCGGGTACCCAGCGGTGTGGCTCAGCTTGCGGCGGAGCAGCTCGAACATGGCCGCGGCACTCTTGGTGTCCACATGCTCCTTGTCGAACCGTCTCGCCAGCTCCTTCTGACCCTCATTGCTCATAAGATTACTCACGTGGCAGCAGCAACAGATGCTGCAGGATGGACAGCAGATGCGGGTACCCCAGCGGTGTGGCTCAGCTTGCGGCGGAGCAGCTCGAACATGGCCGCGGCACTCTTGGTGTCCACATGCTCCTTGTCGAACCGTCTCGCCAGCTCCTTCTGACCCTCATTGCTCATAAGATTACTCACGTGGCAGCAGCAACAGATGCTGCAGGATGGACAGCAGATGCGGGTACCCAGCGGTGTGGCTCAGCTTGCGGCGGAGCAGCTCGAACATGGCCGCGGCACTCTTGGTGTCCACATGCTCCTTGTCGAATCGCCTCGCCAGCTCCTTCTCATCCTCGTTCCGGACCATCTCGAAGAACTCGATGTGACGGTCGAGAGTCTCGTTTTCGTATTTGCGGAGTTTTTCGATCACTGCAATGTAAGGGAAATTGGTATTTATTAAGCAATATTAATTAAGGATGCTCAGTAAAACGGGTTAATATGATCAGTTTAGTTCTTCCATAAAATAAAAACCTTAAGACTCTTGACCTGGTTGAATCATTATCATGAGCAACTCATATATTAAGTGCAAGCGGAGTGCAGCACGGCGCTGGCAAACGTCGCGATGACGTGACCATAACGTAAGCCTTAGACTGGCTGGCTGGATACCCAGCATGAGCAGCTCATATCTCAAGAGCAGGTGGAATTTCAGGCTCCTCTCTTCCAGTCTATAGATCCACATGGTGTTGACAAATGTCACGATAACGTGACCCTAACGTAAGCCTTAGACTTCTCACCTGGCTGGATGCCCCAGCATGAGCAGCTCATATCTCAAGTGCAGGCGGAACTCCAGGCTCTCCTCTCCCGGGCCGTAGTTCAGCACAGCGTTGACGAAAGACATGATGGCTGTCTTCACACCGAGGTCGTCCCTGTAAGCGCCGGTGCTTCTGTCCAGTTCATTCATCACGCTCTGGAAGCGGGCGCGTTCTCCCGCGTATTTTTGGAAGTGCACCATTGCTTCAAGCACCTGGAAAATATTTTTTGGCAATATCTGTATTATGAGTAAGCAATATTTTGAAAATAAAACACCTCAATCGACAAACCCATGTGGATAATCCGTGCTTGGGTATATTACCAGCTAGTAGTAGCATCTGAAGGAACTTTTTTTCTTACGATTTACTATAGACAGTTGTAGTCTTCTTTTTCAGGTATCCAGTCTATGGGTTGCCTTGACGGTGTACACGATCTGAATCCTTTACGATGTGCGTTGATTTACGGCTGATTCTATTTGTACCGTTTGATCTGCTAAACGATCTGCCCTGATTTTGTGATTTGGTAAATTTGCTCAAAAATACGTGTAGGCGTTGTAGAGTTCAATTATTTTATTCCTTCATGCTGTTTACATTCGCCCTAGATAAACATTTTGACTAACCTTCTTGTGTCCCCCAGGCACCAGACAGACGGCTCCCAGTATCTCGAGCGCTGCTACCTTGGTCTTCACATTCTCCGTGTCCAGAGATTGAGCGATGAGATCAATACTCGTCGGGTGGGCTAGGACGTGTGCTCGGCCGGTCTGCAAAAGTATACATACATTATTTATAACTTGATCACGCGTAAATATGAAGGTGTGGAGGTATCTCCACGAGAGCCATTGCTTATTATATTCCGAAAAATATTCGTAAGTCAAGGCAGGGGTCCCAAATTTTGAAAATAGCGAAACACTAATTCAATTATTACAAATCATTTGTTATTTTATTGTATATCGAAACGCCAATTCGCAGAACCCTGGTGACTATCCTACGCAACCCAGTTTGGGAATCCCTTAGTAAAGGTATGCACTACTACTTATTTTCTATTTTCATTCAACCAGCGACCGTATCTCCACTATGTGAGAACATCAATCATAATCGCATGATGGACAAGCAAGGTGATTTATTGGGCTAGGTCACCACGTTCATTAGCTGGGCGACGAAACGCAAAAAACCTATCACGGTGGTCTAAATTATCTGTGCAGTTACTATGTACTTAATAACATAGCAAATTACTTTATAAGTAAACCTTCGATCATAAAATCTCTAGATACGTGAAGAGGCATTCCCCAGCGTCAAAAAGAGGACGTACTAATCATACTAGCGAACGGCCTTTCTGTTTGCTTCAAGGTTGTAGGGTGTGATCCTTCTATTCCCCCATAAGCCCGGTGACCGGTGAAACGGACCGACCGGCAGAAAAACACTTTTCTCTTCTTACAAAATATATTTTTGACATTTATCAGTAGTTAACCTGTTGACATTTTCAAAGTATTTCAAAATCAACGGGACTTTATGTTAACATTAAGATTGAACATTTTAATGGACTTGTTAGGTAAATTGAACCATTATTTTATGCTAGGAAACGTACAATTAAAGTGTTAGGTAGTGATTAACATTTTAGTGCCTCATTCGCTGCAATACGATTGCAAAGACAGTTCTAACGAATAAAAATCGCAATAAACAATAGAAAAAGCGACAAGTCTTGTCACGAGTCGTGTTTTTATACGCATTTTACTAGTTTTTCCATCGCAGACCGGATCGGTCGCAGCTCGCGACTGCCGCATTCCTCCAGTGACACGACTGCACACCTTCGTCCCATTTGTTGGCGAAACTGACACACGGCTCTTTATCACTCGGAGGCTAATCCTAGTCACACTCGTAAGAAATGTAAATTCCACTGGAGCCAGGCGACTTTGATACATAGTCTCTCTATCTCGTAGGGTGGAGTTCACAGATATACGGAGAAAAATAGGTCAAAGGGAAATATAGGTTTGAGTATCATAATATACCTACAGAGATACTATAGAGCAGTTTTTCGAAGAATAGAAGGCTGTGTCTTGTTTTACGTAAGCTTAGGAGATTTGATTTTTTTAATCAATTTTGAGAGACTATAGACATGAGTTATAAAGTAAAAAAAAATATACGTTAAGTATTCGGTTTTGTTAATACACAAGAAGATGAATAAATGGACAACCAAGTGATCTTATAGGAGTATTGTTTTTTTCTTTTTCAGGTGCGGAACTCTTAACAATACTTTTTTGTGTAGATTAAATTAACTATGATTAATCTGATTTTAATCGAGAATAAGTATTTGGTATAACGAAACGGGTCATGTAGTTATAACAGTAGTACAGCGTTATAGCATTAACATTCTCGGATAAACTTTGGTTGAATCAAGCCTAGTGCAATAAAAACATACCCAGTCACCAGTGGCCGACGTGAACGACCTGATAGGCGTAAATGCTTTTTGTTCGCCGAATCATCAGTGACAAGCATGTCTTACAAATTGCCATGAAGATTATTCATCATCTTATTCTAAGAAACTGGTAATACGCGTACCTACCTACAATATTCGCAACACTTTATTCACGGCTCGCAACTTCAATTTAGTAAATAGACATCAAGTAAGTATCCAAAGATAATAATTTTTAGAAAAGCCTACAAGTGTCTGTTTTATAAAATAATGTCCACTTAATGGAATGACTGTGGACAAGAATTTTGGAGTTAATTTTACTTCATCATCATCATTTCAGCCATTGGGCAGACGTCCATTGCTGGACATAGGCCTCCCCCAGTGTTCTCCACACAGATCGATCCTATATCGCCCGCATCCAAGGAAATCCCGCGACCCTCACACTAGAAGATCCTTGTTCTACATTTCATTTGCTCGCTTGAAAATTGAATAAGTGCGGATCAGATTTGTTATATAGGACGTATAAGATGGAGCCCAGTCCACCCTGCTGGATAAATTAGAGCACGAATCCGTGGATCCTCATCCCTTCCAGATGATTCCGTCTACAATAACATTGAATTCAGATTGACACTTACGGAGTTGTTCATCAAAGCCTTGATGGCCGCGATGAGGTTGTGCCTCGTCACTGCGTCGTCCCTTGGCGCTTTCTGCAGGGCGTCCAGGATGGACCCTAGTCCCCCCTGCTTGATGAACCGCAGCACGAAGCTGTGGGCTCTCGTTCGCAGTGCTGTCTTCAGTCCGTCGACTAGCGCGCATGCTTCAGCGGGTGTGATGCCTTCTGAGGATGCAAATGCCTGCAAAGAAAAGGATATTGAACTGTTTGAAGGCGAACTCATGTAAGAATATTCTAGGGCAAACAATCTATATCAGTAAATTTAGTTTACCTGTCACATACAAACTCAGATTACTAAAATTATATTTAAAAAAATTTTTACTTTAGAAATGCTTCCTAACCTTCTAGCATCTCACTACAATTTGTCATTATTCTCTTCAGGTGTTTGCCATTTTTTTTTGTATTGAGCGGAAGAATAGGACTATTACGAGTATAGTGAGGGAAAGGTTTAGCCTGATTTTGTTTAACATCAGCATTTTGTATTGATGGCAACGCAACACCAACATTGCATTGTTGTCGTCTAACAAATTCAATATCTTGTTGTTGTTGTTGTGTTTGAATAACATGATCCTATTAATCCTTTGGTCCTTCTTACGACATCCTACTCGTATAATTGGTGACCACATTACATCTGCTAACTGACAGCGTAAGTCCAAACTAGGAAACAACCACACCGTAAACGGAACGAAATTCTGATGTCACTATAATTGCAGCTTGAGTAACATCTGTGGTAACAGATAAATGCATGCTCTCTAACAACTGAATGCGACCGCACACGCTTCTGGGGTGAGCGAGTCACGTATGCGGCCGACCAGGAAGCGTGCTAGTGCAGTTCCCAAACTTGTTCAGTTGCACTGCACACTTACACCTCAGTACTGAATTAGTACCCACTTGTATCTTGGAGAGCTACTCAAACATGATGTTGTCTCCGTCTATAGGCGAACCCAGGAGAGACAAGGGAGACTACGAATAGACGGGTCACCTGACTGTAAGCGATTGCCGGCACCCATTGACACCATCAGTGAAGTGACAGAAAGTGTGCTGTCAACGTTTTCCCCATCCCCCTAGACTAGACCTTCAAAAGTGAAGGCACTCAGTCGGTGAAATACAACGCAGGTGTTCCTTCAAGTATTTTTTTTTGTGTAAGGCCGTAGTTGAGTTAGCTCATTCATAACAAGGTGACTACCATTGCCATCATTTCACAACAATATCAATCGGAATCATTTTGGAGATGATGAGAGGTTTATTGAAACATACAACAGCGATCTCGGTGAGCGCCTTGATCTACCTAACCCTTAACCTGTGAGGCGGTGACCAAGGGTGCATATTGCTCTTACGGCGATCAGCTACAACAGCAGATTTTCCATTATTTATTCTAAGTGCTATCACCAAAGTTCCCAATCAGAGAGCTGGTTTCTCTGATTGGGAACTTTGGTGTTTACTTCGCCCTGTGGGGCGCCCTTCAGGGCAGGAGTATACACAAGTACATTTACCACCAATACTATCTCGAACAGCTGATTTATAAACAACTTACATCAGCGATCTCGTTGAGCGCCTTGATGTACTCTTCGACCTGCGGGGCGGTGGCCAGGGGTGGGGCTTGCCCTGGCGGCGGCCGGCGGCTGCAGTATATCTGCCACTTCTTAGCAGCCGGGAGTTCCATCATGGCTGCCTTGTTCACCGCCGTTAGGTCCAGCTCTTCCTGCGAACAAAGAAAATTACGAGTAAGAATGTGTTTTACAAATTTTGCCTTAAGGTAGAATATTGTTTGGCCAATTTCTGAACGTGGGATGTAAAGACTATACCAACTGACCGCTTCGACCTACATTCATAAAAAACTGGTGGTCGAGTTTACTTGAATTGAGTTCAAATGAACTTGATGCTCAATCGATGCTGATAAAACAGAGGTAGTTTGGTTATTATTAGCGTTTTTTTAGGTGAGAATAGATAGGTAAGTACTACGAGTAAATAATTTACAGTTAATATTAGTAAATATATCGCATTCCAAGTATGCACCATGTTATTGAAATGTCACATCTAAAATTACACAGTAATGTAGGTACCTATTTTATTTACATTCACTAAGATGGATGCATTCTCGTACGTGACCTGCGACCCAGACAATTTCGAACAGGGACAATTTGATGATTCATAATGCCGAAGGTGAAAAAGTTAATTAAGTAGTTGTAACATAACTCCATTAATTAAACAATCTATTTCGTAATTTACAACAAAATTTTAGGCGATAAACTAGCGACGGTATAATCATCCTTGGCCACATTCCTTAGTTAAATCGACAGGCCTTTAAAATGGTCCTAAAAGACGTTTGGTTTACAATTTTGCGATTTTTTGTCTAAATAAGGTATTAGCTTGGTCATGCCATTCTAAATAAGGTAAATCTGGTTAAAGGAACTGAAGCAAGAAATGACGATTTTGATGCTATGTTTGGCAGTAGCATGCGACATTTTGGCACATCCCTGTGAATTATCAGCACTCATTGGATGTAGAAGGAAAACTAGTCTACTAAAGGCTGGGTCAAACTACTAGGAATTTCGCAAATATCTTTAAAAGGTGAGACACTATTAACGTATCCTGCAGCCTCTGCGATTAAATCGGAAATGTATTTCTACTTCCACTTAGAATATTATGTATTCCAAATGTCCTATATTTTAACAGCTACCTTTAAAAGTCGAAACGTGATAGGTCTAAATTCAATTCAATTGGCCTAATATAAGGTTGTAATGTTAGATTTGTGCACTCTTGGCATGAATTTTGTGTTTTCTTTATTTTATACCATAGGTGGCAGATGAGTAGACGGATCATTTCATTGTAAGCCACCACCCATGGACTATCCGCAACTCCAGTTCAGTCATCACAATCACCTGAGCTACCAAATTTAAAAACCCTTCTTGCTTCTTTGGGATTGAGCCATCCTTCTCTCACTTGGCGAAAGGCTCAGGCTGAAACGTGATTCTCCCACAGTCAAATTGTTCGACTTAATTTATCGTTTGGAGAAAATTTAAAATCTGATTTTCTAACTAAGTAAAAGGTTACCGTCTCTCATCGCAGCTATTTACTAAACATGCTAAGGCCCAGACAGCAGACATAACGGAGAATTAGTTGTTTTTCGGTCTTACGACTCCAAACATAGGGAGCTACGAGTATGTGCCCATACGATATAAGTCATGCCACTTAGGTTCCATATATTTTACGGCGTAGTGTTATCAAAATCATTAACTCGCACGCAACTAGCACGGTCGCTGGCGATGCGACTTAAGTGCCCTCCACCGGACTTCCTGGGCTGCAAGAATGCCAATAAATCAAGCCAACCATTTATCACGCCACTGTTTACTTTTTACTGTCATTCATTACATTTTGTACAGGTGCTTTCTTTGATGGGATGGGTGTAGGACATTTTTATTATAATAACTATCGAAATGTTTGGTCATACCCTGGAAGACTACTGATAGACGATGAGCTGAGTGAAGACATAATTTGACATCTTTATTTTAATCAAAGGTCCTATTTCCAATATTTGCCGGATAGATACTGACAATCGATATTAGAACTGGCAATTTACATTCATATTTATGAAACCGTTAAATAATAGTGTATAAGGACAAAAAACTGACATGCGAAATCAAACTTAATTTATAAATGCCTACCTTGAGGTGAGGTGAGCTCACATCCACTGAGCTGGAAGTATGTATTTAACTCGTAGGTATTTCCGTTACAACATAACACAGCAATTTAGGGAAGATCAAACTTTCAAATAAAAATATCCTCTCTATTTCGACACGAACTGCTTTTCACCGTCGACAAGCTGACCCATACACCACTTAGTATGTCAAACGACTGCATAAAACAATTTTCCATCTCTTAGACACTCGTTTCTTTGTTTTGCAATTGTTTGTATTTACGGCTTTATCTCCATTATCTAACCGGCGCTTACACCATAACGCGCATCTACCGTGACGTATTATTATTAGATAACATCACTAATAGCTTCGAGCGATCTGACATCATACTAGTAAGTACAGTCCGTTACTGAGTTATACTTAAGCCAATTTAAGATATTGCTTCCTTCCTTTTGAAAATAAAAGATAAGGTACATGTTGATAGGTACTCTATTTTGCACAGAGGTAAAAGATTTGAACGCTATGGACAAAAGTTATTGTCATTAGGGTATACAAATAGGTTGTATCTTACAACGAAGGTACCAAAAAAGCGGAATGTAGACTGAAGAAGACTGAATATTTTAAGCCGCAGGGTTACTGGTGAAACTTAAAAGGTGCCTTAAGGGTCCATTATAACACAAGTAAATGCTCATTCACATTGGTCACTAAGTCGGTCATCAAACCCAATGTAGACCCCTTGCCCCCGTAAGGAAGGTACACATGGGTAGAAGGTTTTCACCCATGCTAATCTGGAAGCGTGCGTTTCACGCAACCCGCTTGCGGGCACTAACGACCAATGTAAATGCCCCCTCAAGGTTTTTAGACTTTGGAATTATGGTAAGTAAATTGTACCGCAAACCATTAGAAAGTTTTTTCATCCAAAATCTAATAAGAATAATAAGCCTTCATATTGACTATGCGTGTAAATAATGATAGGGTGAGTCCATAGTTATGGTGATGTTCATTACGCTAAACAAACATTTATGCAATATCGCGTGCAGGAGATCTTGACATCTAGAATAAGTTATTACAAATTGACTTTTTATTTCGCTAGTAAATTATATTGTAGTTATATCACCGCATAAAGATAGATAACAAAATATAGAAAGGGTGCCGCTCCGGTGGTCTTGTTGGGTCCGGCTATTATGATCCCAATCCGGTCTGCCCCCGGCCGGCTGGCACCCACATGTACTTTTTTAATATTCTAGTAGGTACGTATGAAACAATATGGGTGCTTTTCAGCCGGGAGCAAACGGGGTGGGACTATAACGGCCAGACCAATGAATGTTTTAAGAGATTAAAAAAGCTCACCAGTGTTTTCAGTTGATCGCATTATTAAATTGAAAATTGTATATTTAGTTATCTTTCCTTAATAATATTGACAAGAGTAAAAATAATAGGTACTTTTTGTTTTGTAGACCGTAGAGAGTAAGTAAGTATATCTGTATGAAAGTAACACGGTAGCCTAGTAAGTAGGTTTTTTTCCGCCATTGTATTTAATCCGCACAATTTAAACATGTTGCACATTTTGGCAGGTAACAATGTTAAAACAACTAACAAATAAAGAAAGGTAATGACTCTTTTAAATCTGTCATCATCGCTAATGGACGTCTGTGATGTAACCACCAGTCATAGACAAAGTGATCTAATGACTTCCAACAAGAATTACAGCTACTGTTTATTTGTGATTTATGCTTTTGTAAAGTAATTTTGAGCGATTTTACATAATAAAATAAAAAAACTAGTAGCCCACCCTTTGGGAATTAGTTTTGCTTATTAGATGGCGCTGGGTGTCGATTGCATCGCGCCAGTTTTTCGTCTTTTCTGGCTACATAAGCCTTGTCATTGTAAAATAGAAGTTATCTCTTTAGAAATAGTATAAATGACGCATTTTATGATACTGAGCACTTTTCTAAGTTTATCGCTCCAAGGGTCGTGGGTACGAATGCCACTTTTGACCAGCTTTCACGATATTAACTTATTTACCCCAGATGTCCTCAGAACAGGGCGGGGGTGAGTGACCTGCGGCACCAGGAAAAAGGAGTGGTGAGTGATCTTCAAACCTTTGTTTTTATCACAGTGCTAGAGCCATCTCGTCTCTTGTACCCGTCGTACCTTCTTACTATTATGGCGCGCATAAAAAGCTAAAACAATTAAAGTGCTAAATTAGTCTTCGTGGAAAAGTCGATTTACATTTTTCAAGAATACTTCAAAGCAGTTAGCGTCGACGTTTTAGGTTAGTGCAATTTGCGTCAACTGCCCGGAATGTCTCGGAGGCTAGGAGCGTATGTACGCTACTGTACTGTACCGCAGATAAATGCAGCATAATCTTATAGACAGAACGTAGATGTTCGAAGGTAGGCCTTGAAGCTCCCATGCGGTATCCGTTTATCGCGGTTTCTTTTTGAAGTGGAACGTAAATACCTGATACCTAACTTTATGACCGACCGTGTTATCTACAGGTCTTTATAGTATTTCGCAGTCGGTTGGCTTCGCTGGATATCGAAGATCGACGACTGTATAAGCGCCTTTTTGTGGTCTTTGAGATACACTGGTTATATTTATATGGACAATTTTACCATCAGTTATAAGAGCTATAAAACATGAACTTTCTGAGCCGGAAAACAGCACAACATAATTTTAAAGTTATCTAAAAAATCTACTACTTTCTCTAAAATTACCTCATATAATCCTTCAGTTCCTTATAACAAGTAGCCACCTTCAGGTAGAGTGCAATAATGCAATTAAGTTGCAATTAGCAGCCACTATTATAATATAAACAGTGTAGAAAAGACACAGTAAAGAACGGTGGTAATTTAATGGATAAGAAAGTGTACGTTTAGAAGTACGTTTAAATTAAGTCTCATGTCACATCATTATCAGTATACCTAATCAACTTTGTTAAATAGCCTATAAACATTTTTATATTATGACATTTTTATTTATGGCTAAAGTAGCTCAAAGAACTTAGAATCTACATTCATTAAAAATAATTAAGTATTGAGTATTCGGAAAGACAGTCTTCACTTAGTAGCGTGTTCGCAATGTTTCTTTCCTCAGAAATTACCGACCGACTCGATGGATATTTATAAGTTTTCCGACACACTACCGTGAATCTTCTTCCTAGTGTATCGACGATTTCCGATCACAATAAAACGATTTGCCGATAGAGTACAGAATGTGTCATTGGTTTTCTTTGTTTTGGCCTGTTACCTGTGCCTATAAAAGGGATCTACCTACTTCAGTCAATTATCACCTCCATTTTGGTAATATGCTTTATCTTTCTAAGGCCCTTGTCTATGGGATTTATCATCTTTTGTAGTTTCAAGAGAAAAGCGACATTATAGATTGGTACATGGTACAAATACATACCAACAATATTTATATCAACAGCCGTACAATTTCATGGGGAATATCGCTAAGTTCGTGGGTAAAATTGATTTGGGCATGACTCGGCTCATAATACACGAAGTCATTGTGTCACCAAATCTCCAGCAAAAAATTGGAGCGTCGATAAAATCAAGATACATTTTTTTGGTAGTCAGTACCAAACCATAATTGATCATGGTCTAAATACCTTGTTATCATTTTTGAGACCTTGCAACCTTGAACTTTTCTTTTCTCTCCCATATTGGTACTCTGACTCTACGTACAAAAGAGAGATAATAAAATTTAAAATTTAAAAAACCACCGACAATTTGTCAAAATGTACGCATTCTACTACCTTCCATTTGATATCTACCTAGGTATATTATGGGAATCAAGTGAAAAAAAAAACAATTTTGTGGTGGCGGCCATCTAATCTAGCTAAGAATACTTCCGACTGATATAATTTAAATAAAAAAAATAAATCTATATCTTTGTTCAGCGATGCCACAGAAAGACACACACACAGACAGATACGTCAAACTCATAGATAACACCCCACGTTTTTGTGTTGGAGGTTAAAAAGAGAGAAAAGGTACTCTTTCACGTACTCAAAGTTCGCTAGTCTACAAGTTCAGGGGGTCTACTCCGCCAAACGATATCGATTTATTCGTAACAATACGACAGTTCTTACAAAAACCCTACTCTAACACAGCTTAAAATACGAATAATTGAATTTGACAGCTTCACAAACGTCAAATCGACGAACATTCCTACGACGTCTCTGATGGTATCGTTAGGAGTATCGTTTCGTTTGTATTTGCAAAAACTTTTTTCAGCCATTTATGGTCCACGCTGAAGAATAATAAACCAAACAGCCAAACTTTTTTTAAATTTTACAAGCATTCGTCGTATCGTTACGAATAAATCGATATCGTTTGGCGTAGTAGACCCCCAGTTTACACAATATTGCGGAGGGAACACTATGACATTCAACTTGCATCTTCGGGTCAATGCCAGCTAATTACCACTTCAATTGGCTCTTAATGATGGCGGTCCCATTCATTAGACTTTTTGTTGTAGCGTACGGGACATCGATGGTGGAAATGTGCCACGTGCTTAATTGTGAGCGTTGACATCGTATGTAAAAGTGTCACAGGTTTATGAGACAAAAAGGTACATTAGCGGTGCTTCTAACGTTATATAAAGTTAAAGTTATTTGATTAGCTAATATGGATGTTATTAAGGCTTTGTATCAGTTTGTTTAAGTAGGTACATATATTTTTATTACTTCCATCAAAATATAGTTTCATGTTTATTCAAAAATACACGCGGGTACAGTTGGTCCATGATCCAGGATTTGGTAGGTAAAAATCCGCTAGATGCAGATGGCGTGATGTTAGACTAGAGTTTAGTGACATTTTGTCATTTTACATCAAAATAACCAATCACCGTGTAGATGGACCTCAGTTCTACCACAAAATAATTACACACAGAAGTTAGACTTAGCCTGATTTTGAACTTAGAAGAGTTCGTTGACATATTAGCATATTAGGGTTGTTGCCCGGCATGAGTACATAAGCGCGCGGCCTCTACCATAGACCTCGACAGTTTGACAATCTTATGTCATAAGTTAGGATTAATGTGGTAGAAATTGCGTTAGTGCGCATGCGTGAGTACATGACATATTTTTAGCTCTTAGTGGGCAGTGAGCCGTCTGTGTCAATATGTATTTTGTGGTAATACCCCATTGACGTATGCTCTACTAAAGGTGGTAGACCTTTATACACTGTTTAAGGGTGTAGACAGACCCTTAAACAGTACCACCGGGCTAGTGGTAGAAATACAAACTTAGATTTAACATTACGATTTCGGAGGAAAATGTTTTTTTCCCCTCTGACCTAACAACATTTCCTCGTGAAAGTTAATCTTACCGTGTGTCATCTACTCTTTTAACCACCCTTACGTTATCAAAGCATTTACATGATCGTATCATATCTTTGATCACACAACCCGTTCCGTTTCTTCGAAATCGTACCAATGATGATGGTGGCAGGAAAATTTCCCGCATTAAGTTTGCATACTGATTGAAATGAGATGTCGCAAGGATCAATAAATAAAAAGCAAATGGGAGTCTGCATAAATAATACACTTTCTTAGTAAACATGCGAAGCAAAGGGCGAGTTAGAAAGCTCCGCAAGTGTCTACAACTCCGCACTATATGTGGACAGCATTTCACTCTAGGGAAAAGAGTAAAGCAGTTCACTTGAATCGGTGGAACTGCTTTAAGTTCAATCTAAGTAAAACTAATTGTTTTGTTTTCTTTTAATCAAATTTATTTTCCAAATGTCATTTCTATTCTACGTCTATAAAATCGTAATTGTAACATACAGACATGCCTACAGTAAGTATCTCTAGATTTTCAGGTAATTAAGAGCTTCTTTCTATAATCAATCAGCATCCCTTAACCGAAAGAAGATCAGCCGGGCTAACATGCGCGCCACGAGATAATTTGTCGACACTCGTATTTTGTCGGCGCAAGTTGCGTCTCGCTCACCTGACTGAGCGATGGGCGGGATAGAAGGATGAGCTCTCGCGAACGAGTGTCGACAAAATTTTGTCGCTGTGCGCATGTTGTACTGAACTAAAATGAATTAGGAAAGAGCGAGTGAAAAGAACTAAATCCTAAAGTTGTCTTTAGAATGTAAACTCCTCAATCAGCAACTACACGAATAGACATCAAACTAATGGAACTGTCAGTTGAGTTGACATCGTGAATGGTATTAACTGACTTCAAAGTGTATAACTGACTTCAAACGTATATTAACTGACTTCAAAGGTAATAGGATTACAGGAGATTAGAAATTGTACATGTGCAATAAACTAAACCTAGCTTATGTTCGCTTAACTCACCAACTTATCAAGCCTAGTTGTTATCTAACAATTAATTGAGATAAGTACAAAAAAATTGTTGTTAATCGCTTAAAAGTCAGTCAACTTATCTTTTACTCATTATAAAAAGAACTTCTTTCATACACGACGTCATCCAGGTTTATTGGTGAACCGAAAAAACGGAACACTTGCTTGATGTCATTGATGCCCATTGCCACCTATTGGTTCTATTTAGAACTAATATCTATACTTACAATAATATATTTGAAATTAATATGATATGTATCTTTTTATTCAATTAGAGAATCACGTTTATTCTAGACAGTTTTCTTTAAAACTGTTTTGTTTAAAGATGTTTGACCGTATATTTCTCACTTTAGTGTATCCTTCCCGGTTGCATCCAAAGCTGTAGCCTTGAAACCCAGGGGACGTTTGAATAGAAGAAAGGATGAGGAGAAGAAAAAATATTCGATCACCAATAGACAGCTATTTTATCCCTATATTAATCTGCTACATTTAAAAGCAAGACTGTCTCATTCTTACGTAAAACCAATCAGATCAGGCGGGTGTCGCTGCAAGCAGAAAGTTAATTTCTTCAGTTTAACTAACCATTCCTTCCAGCGTTATTCAACCTCCAAGGCACAGTCAAATCAGCTCCATTCATAGCTGAATTAACTTATCTATTGTTTGTATCGAGACTATTAATTAAATAGACCAATCAGCCTGATGAGAACAAGATCGTGACTATCCGAAGGTTGGCTTACAAATTAATTCAAGATATGCAGCGACTAATGCGCTGGAAAACTATAACTCGCTCTGTGACCAACGTTGAAAGTCAAATGCAAGCAAGTAAAACTGAATGACCTTTGAGTCTAGGAATTCAGCTCAAGATCTAACATGACATGTCATTAAAACATGAAGATATTATAACAAGCAGAGTAAGACATCGCAAGTAGTGTAGTGTTTGTTTTGGTACTACTTTAAAAGGAATTTAGTTATTATAACTTTCTTATCTCATTTCGCTCATGAGCTAAAATAATGAAAAGAAAATCGATTAACTGATAATGTTGATCGATACTATAAAGGAAATAGGGCTTGCACATATTAAAAAAATATAAGCTATTTTAGATATACCTACTATAGGTATTACATTATATTATGTCGATACGTAAACTAACAAATAAATAGACATACCTATGCGATTTTACCACCGGAATCAGAACTTTGATTTTGACGAGAAGATCCGACAAGAAACTCGCCAGTTACTGCTTTTAAATGGCCAAAAATTTTTAGACTGTTCGATAAGCTATTGGTAGCTAAACCTACTACAAGTAATTGCTCAACCACAGGAGACCAGCTAAAATAAAAAATAAGTAAGTTGATTCCATCGGATTAATAAACAGTAGAAATTCAATTGAGTATTTATTTAATCAGGTTAGACTTGGAGTAGACTACGACAAAATGTATCGATCCATTTCACAGATACAGATCTTTGATTGAAATTATAGATACGAATGGATGAAATGGGTACAAGATCACTTACTAATAGGTACGAGACTAGTCGTCGTTGTAAAATGAGCAGTAACCTTCGATACAAGTGTAAAGTATTTTCAGTTCAACTACCTATCTAAACAAGTAGGTATCCCTATGTTACATACAAAAAAAACTAATATTAGGTATCTAAAATCTCTAACAGAATCTTTTCAGAATAATCAGTAGATACTCTAGTCATCGTGAAAAGCATTCGAATGAGCACATCATCGCCACCCAGAAATTCCGATACACCAAAAATTTGAGAATCATCATCATCATTTCACCATACATCTTTTCGAGACGAGACATGCTGAGTGAACGCCTTTTCCTATGATACTAATGATTTAACCTAGTGAAATTGTCAATCGATAATAGCTACTGCAACCGCACTAATATTATTATATAGGTATTTTATGTAATCTCTACTACAATTACAAGTAACCGCAAAACACAATACGTCTCCACAAAGTAGCAAAACAGTTATATCACCCCTCGGTTAAACACAATGACGATGTCCATTGTATTTCTCACCAAAGTAGGCATCGGTATCTCAGCAATCAATAAACAATTGGCAAGAATCGATGACGGCCGTGGAAAATCGGCTAATAGAGACTTTAACAATGATTCATGAACGAGTGAAAACAGTAAGCTAGCATCGATAAGACAGTTAGAGAAATCATTAATAACCCATTCTCAGTGGGTAAGACTAAGGTACTCGATATAGAAATTGATGAATGGAATGATTGAATCGATTCTTACAATATATTTAGGTTCGTATACCTATTTAAGTACCTTCATAACCTGGATTTCTATGTCTAAGTTAAATATACTTATACTTTACTATTTGTACTTACTTAGATAGGTTAACATTTGTGTCCATTTAATCTTAGTCATACTCAACAACTTTCAAAATCACAAAAAATATTAATAAAATTGTAATGTAGACGTTAATGTCGATTTAATTTTACCTAAATCAAGAAGTTTTGCTTAATCATAACCATTTTAAAAAGTATGATGTCAATAACTAGATATTTGTCACTTTGACGTTATCTAAGCTAGTAAACAGTCAGCACCCAAAACCATATCGACAAGTTCTTTAGAGAAAGTATTAAAAAAATTGTGTATTGACAAGTCACGTGGAGAAAATCCCTGACTCAGCAGTCTGACAGACTTAATTATAGATGTGCAAATCATCTATCTTCATTGCTAAACACAATTCATCATTACGAGTATTAGCAAAAGGGTGTAAGTACTTCGTCCGTTTGATTGACTTGATTTACCACATATCGGCTGAAGTACGACGTACGGATTAGTCCAATATTAGGTATATTGGACTCATCTGTACTTAGCTAGATAAAACGAGATTTTTGATAAATATGTAATTAGACGCCGTTAACAATTTAGTATACAGTTCTGTCTTGACCAGTGGCGAACACATACTCAAATTTAGGTTCGTAACGATTACAACCGCTTCAGAAATAAAAGCTACACTAGACGTGAATGCGAGAACTACGTAAGTATACCTTACTTATACATTAGTCTAAAAAAATCGAAGTATTGATTTCTTTTTACGATGAAGTAAAAATATTCCGAGACTTTCTAACAAATCTGTCAATAGCAGCCGACTTATCGTATGTATAACCTGTCATCGCTACAATTTGATGCAGCGAAAGTGCCAGCTACTCGTATTGCATAACGTCATTGGCACTAAGCTATACAGCTTAATTGATACCATTGTTACTCTCCACCAATACGCATATCATCCGCTTGTCTATCGCGGAATTATTGTCAGGACTGTCAGACCACTTTCACCTTTATTGGAAGGCGATATGAACCAGCCTAGATAGTTGGGTGGGTGTAGTGTGACTTGGTTCTGGTCTAAAACCGGATACGTAGGTACTTTATGTTTTGTGCAAGTAGACTGTTATATTCAAAAGTAATTTGAATTTGGAAAACGTAAAGCTAAGTAGGGGTTTTCTATAGATATGAACTTATCCTAAGTGCATCATTAGTAAGTAAGATTAGTTAATTGGAATAGTAAAGGTGCATTATTTAATAACATTTCACATTAACATTATGCGACCATAATATTTCATCAACATTTGTATCACGTTATAGAAAAAACAATAATAATAATTATGTCCATGTACACTAACGAAAATGATGACGTATGTAGGTACCCATCATATCTATTGTGTTTGTGTCTATTGTTTTTTATAATAAATGTAGTTTCTCAATTGTCTTTTATAATAAATGTAGTTAAAGATATAAATTTAGACTAGTTTCTTTCTTTCATCATCAGCCCGTTCCAGTCAACTACTAGGCATTGGTTGTCAACATTGAAATATTCGCTACTAAAATTGATCTTTGGCTACTCGCATCCAGCTCTTGCCAGTTATCCTGCGCAAATCGTGTGCACTCGCATAAACTAATAAAAATAAATCCGATATTTACCATGAAACTTGATCACCCTACACGTGGGAAACTAAGTACCTACACCAATCGTCCGCAACCAGTTTTTGGTCGTAAGTGAAATTTTGTTTACCAGCCGTCTTACCAAGAGCTAATTAAACATTTTGTTGGTCTGTAATTTCCTCTTTTTATGAGCTGATAATTTAATATCTTAATTGGTGAAATGGGTGCACGCGATTTAAAATTGGTACTTACGGACTGGTTGATGTTGTTGTTTTAAACGTTTTTAAATAGATAAGCGTAGCTTGGATTAGTACCTACTTGATTTATATTCGACCAGTAATAGTATCGCTCGGAATGGCTTTATCTGAGAACCGGAACACATTATTTAGAGGCTTGAAATTTATGGGTGAACTACTTCTGCTCTTACAAATACGTACGTGTAAACGAGTGTGTTTGCAACGTTTGGTTTATAGCATGCTTGTTGATGAATTGATTATATCCGCTCGCTTACTTACTAGTTAACTTACTAGTGAACAGTAAGTAGTACATTTTGGCAACGATTGTTGCCAAGAGTATCTGCCAGAAGTCGCACCTGTTTGAGTGCCACTATTGCCAGTAAGTAAGAATACGACTACAGTTTTACTGTACCACCTATCACTTAAGAATGCAGAGATAACTTTATACAGTCATATGAGAAACATGACGTGACCTGTGGACATTGTAGATCATAAGAATAATTCAGAGGATAGCAGCTCGGTTTCATAAATAGCCATAATCCAAACTGCAGGTCTCAGCTTGGCAGCAACAACAAATATTCTATATTGCAAAAATTGCAACAAAACAACAAAAAACAAACGCGATATACTATATTGCACCTACGTTTTTTTCTTTACAAACCCTCTAATTAATCCACTGACATTCAATAAAATTTCCAATTCCCAAGACAAAACGCTCGAATCGCCCATTTAAACAAATACGACCACAAACGCAGCAATTTTCTCTAGTCGCACATTCATTACCCGCCTGCTAATAGGCCCCAGAGGCCTACGGACACAGGCCGTTCATTAGGCCACTGCCGATGTAGTGTGATATAGTCGCGCGAACGAGTCGGTGATATCTCGAGAGATACATCAGCGGGCCAATTTGCGTAAGTAGAGTTACATCGTAGGTTCTAAATCAAATTAAATGTCGCCTACGGTCGTATTGTACCCGATGCTTGTCATAATGATATCGGGAGTACTAGGGTTGACTTTATGCTCTATTTCACAATAATACTGCTTAATGCATATAAAGCAATTTTATTGCACGTAGCATTTAAATCGATAAAATTTCATTAAGTAATACATTTATTTAATTAACATAAAAATATTTAAAAAGAGCACAGACTGTGCTGGTTTGACCTATACATGAATTAATTTTATAAGTTTTTAAAATAACATGTTTATACAACTAGAAACTAACATACGATATTATCAATAGCAAATTAATTAACCTACCTCTACTCGTGAAGCGGTAGATATGCAAGTGTGAAAATGAAACTTGTATTAGGTGCATATGAAAAGCATATTTTGGAAATCACTTTAACTCAATTAAAAAAAGTACTTATATTCACCTAATAACTAATAATTAATTATTGAAAGGCGTCATATTATAACATTTATTTCGCGAATAGCCTTTCAAAACTCAACTCAATTAGGTACATAAAAATAAATATATGACTTACATACATCATGAAGATGAAAATTACCAGTCCAAGTCAACTCCCGAAGGTGCCAACAGCCCACAACGCAATGCAGCCAAACGATTGCATCAAAAACTCCACGATGGCTTATCCTGTTTTGTTCTTCAAATTTTATAACCACTCATTACCTAAACCCACAAGAACATGAGAATCAACTTGTCTAGTGTCGGTTTTGTAACTTTTCTACTACGCGGTGGTCCATTTGGTAACATTTACAGTCCATTAACGTCGTATTAGCGCAAGCATTTCAGAGCTCACCACCCAACTATTATATTGCAATAAGCCTGATTTGCACTCTATTGTATTTCTCCATTGCAAGTATGTGTCAATTATGGATATTGTAAAATATGCAATGTTTCTATTTCCTTCGAAATTGGCTAAATATTAATTTGAAATTTGTAATGTCGTTATTTTTGGCAGCAATGTCTGTAATGCAAAAAGGCTTTAACTCCTATTAGTCTTCTAGAAAATTATCCGTTCCGCATCATTACTTCTGTAGCAATCGCAACTCGGTAGTTGAATAAGTAAATACTCTGGAATAAATTATTTTCTGAATGTTGTTAGATAAAGTGCGTATAGTTCCTAAAAAGGACTAGACTTAAAGACCAGAATCGTGTTTTAGAGTTTGGTCATATCTAACAGTGAACTATTATCGACTGATAAAATGTCAAGAGTCCAAGTGGGCCCATTTCTACAAATAGGTAGGTATTTCGTCTCTTACTTTATAGAGATAAATTTTATATAGCAATTTTCTGACGACAAGAAAGAATAGGGAGGTACTAAATTATACAACACAATAAGATATCGCCCTAATAGCTTTAAGCATAAGAATCTGTATGAATTAACGTACCTACAAAAAAAAGACCAACCTCGACCAAACTTTTGACGTATTTAAAAGAGTACTAGTGGTCCGCCCTCACTTCGCTTCGGGGTAGTAGTTTTAAACTGAACCAATAGATGACGCTGCGCGTCGACTACATCGCGCTATCGTTTCGTGTTTTCGATTTACCTATAAGCCAAGTCGTTGTCTATAAAGATGTTATGTTATCTCCTTATAAATGGTGTAGATTTTATAAGAAAATAGCGTTAAGTATGTTTATGTGTCATGTTGTAGGAAGTTGAAAATACATAACGTAGAGGCGACAAGTTCTACTTAAACGGTCTCATTAGTTCCTAGGTTTTGCCTATTAGTTTTCCCAGCCCTACAGCGGTTTGTGAAAGTAAGTAGTGGGCGCGGCTGTTTCCCATCTGTCAAAAGAACACCTTCAAACAGCAACACAACTTATCTTGCATGTTTGCGCCAACATTCTGCCTATATGCTAGAGATTATCTGCTATCGATAGTTAACATTCAACATAGTACTAGGATCAAGAAAGTCATGAAATTAATTAATGGCGCCACTGCCGCATAGGGTATGGTAGGCCCATTGGTTATTATAATACTATGGAACAAACAATGCTTTGTTTGTGTGCATGTCGATGAAGCAAAGCTCACTCACACATTAATCCGTTTTTGCCTTAGTTTAGACGACCAGTTTGAATGAAGACTAGCCTGGGCGTCATTAATCTGAGGTTTCATTTAATAGAATACTCAAATAGTATATGTATCGACGTTAACGTCATAACGTAAATATCGATTCTCACTATTGTATGCAACCAGATGAATGGGCTCGAACTACAGCCCGACTGGTCTTAACGCTGCAACGGGAAAACATTAATGCAGGCGTGCAAGCATGGCCATAAACGATGTCCATTTTGTTACATTCAATAGTATGCTTCGATAGTGTCTCGATATTATTGTATCGTAAATATCGATGACGATCGATTTACTATTCATAAGCAACACTATTGTATGCAACCAGATGAAAGGGCTCGTACTGCAGCCAGGGCCGGATCTACTATGGGCTGCTTGGGCTGCAGCCCAGGGCCCCGGGGTTTCAAGGGGCCCCCTAGATCCCGCTAAAAATACCCTAAACGCTAAAGATTCCGCTACACAGCAATAAGGTCGCCCTTTGTACATACAATTTTATTAAAACTTGCGTAGGTTTAAATATTTATGTTTTTTGTGGAACTAAAAATATAATGTCTAAGAATAATACTGATATCAATATAGAAACAGTTTTTTGACATAGTTATTGGTTGAGTACTTAAGATAGGCCCCCAAGTAGTTTAGCCCAGGAGGCCAATTCTCGGTTTTCGCCTTCTATGTCGAGTCGACTTCATGGAACGCACAACCAATAGGAGAACACAGATTACAGTCGACATTCCTTATCTTGTTCGCCTATTGGTCTATGCGTTCCATGAAGTCGACTCGACATAGAAGGCGAAAACCGAGAATTGGCCTCCGGGGCCTCACAGATTCACGATCCGGCCCTGACTGCAGCCACGCTGGTATTAACACTGCAGCGGGAAAGCGTTAATGACTGCAGGTGTGCATGGCGATAAACAATGTCCATTTTGTTATGATCCACTGTGATTATTTTAGATGCTGATGCAATTTGAAAGAGCGTGAATGAATGGAAATGTTTGGGATGGTTGCTGTGAAATGAGGGCTTAGCTAGCCCTCGTTTTACATACGCAATGCAAGGGAGAGCAATCTTGGCCGCCTCTAGCATTAAATGAATAAGTAAATATACAAGTACATAGTGTAGTTTACGTGGAGTGATGTTAGCTTTGTGGAAGTGCTTTCTATATGGAGGTTCGAATTATATGTTCAATGTATATGCGCATTTCTTTAGCTCGACAATGAGGGAAAACATCGTAAGGAAACATGAACATGTGTTTCGGGTAGATTCTTAAACGTCTATGATTCAGTTGATCTAGTTACAAACAGAGATTCAAATCATTAGATGAGATGAGCCCTTACCTTACATTAGGCTCACAAAAATGAGACATCGCCGTGAAGAGTGAGCTCTCTCTTTCCGTCCTAGTCGCTTGCAGGAAGCAGTGAAAGGTGCACGTTGCTTACATTTCGTTGTTTTTGGTAATAAAACCACTAAATCTACACAATATGCCTTCATGTGCCTTTGGTTAACCAAATTAGAGTGACCCCTTCCAGTACCCCTTCCAGTACTAGCCGTTGGTCATTCTAGGGGCCAAGCAATTGTGGATGTAAACACGGTTACTCAATAATTTATTGCAAAACCATAAGTACAATAGATGTTACATTATAAAATAGGAACATTACGGAACGGAATTAGGAACATTACGGAACGGAACGGAATTAGGAACATTAAATAGGAACGTTACGCACACAGCGTCGAAAAGTGGTCAGTTTTTGAAAGCGCAGGGCACATCTAACGATTTATATCTCTGGTAACAAAAATAAAAAAAGAGATTTAGATCCGCCTAGAATGTAAAGTAATCAAGTAAAGAGATAAATCTTAACACGTTTCCCGGTATGTATTTATTACAAACGTCCAATAAATTAACTAATATGATTTGTTTTACAGCTCAGAGAGTTACCATATAAATAAACATTACAGCTTAATGGATACGTGTTCAGTCTCACAAGTTAATTTATAGCTGCCTTTACCTACATATATTCATAAGGTGGGTTATATTCCTAACGTATGTATAAAACCAAACCAATTAACAAAAACACTATCGTTAAATTGACAACAC
This sequence comes from Cnaphalocrocis medinalis, assembly GCA_014851415.1. Taxonomy (NCBI): domain Eukaryota; kingdom Metazoa; phylum Arthropoda; class Insecta; order Lepidoptera; family Crambidae; genus Cnaphalocrocis; species Cnaphalocrocis medinalis. The sequence continues at coordinate 11,238,864 of CM026286.1, forward strand.
GTTAGGATTTTGAAAAAGAATGGAAGGGAAAATTGTCTTTTATTTATCTTATTTTGCTATTTGAACATTTATAGGAAAAACCAAATGTTGTAAACTGTAATTTTGAGCAATAAAATGTTTTTTTTAATGCACTGCCGCGGCAGGCACAGTTAGTTGAAGATAAATTTGATCATTGTTTTATAAGACAGTATAATCTAGTATCTATACAGGCGATCTGACTTTCTTCAAATACTATTTTAAACAATCACCTTACATAATATAACTACAAAGCATTCGCCTAATTGCTGCGTCAAATAGAAACTGATTTTAATTCCTTTTAGAGCACTTTAGCTAATAACAGTGGACTGCTTGATCGCGTAATAGACTAACAATGCCAAAATTAGGCATTAAGTGATGGGAACACCGCCGCTTACAAATGGCTACTGATACATCTTACTAGTAAATTAAAAAATCTGCTCACAGACAAGTAAGTATTATCTACATTAATTTGAGATTACAAAAACATAGAGGAATTGAGAACTGAACAGGGCCAGAATTGGACACAGCGTCAAAGATAATGTGGAATAATGTATTGAAATATTATTAAAAAATATATATATGATTTACTTAAAATCCTTAGCTCAGTTAAATATATTTTAACCTCTGCAAATGTTTTCTCAAATTTTTTTATTCGACGCTAACCCACAGTTGGTTTAAAAATCCAAATAGCGCCTTTTTGGAGCCATGATTGCTGCGCAACACTATCAGAACGTTCAACATGTATGGGATTTATATGATCAAAGTGAAAACCTCTCAGTTATTATGAAATGAAAACCCCGTTTTGTTTTGAGAATTCATATTAACATTCAGATGAGGCAAGTCATTGTTCAGTGAGATCATCGTCTCCGCGTCCTTTCATGACAAAATAATATTGATTGTGGAAAGAAAAACTGTCCACGAGTCTCAGCGATGCCGCTTGTTTTGATAAAAAATACTTCCCACTTTAGTTGATTTTTGACTGAAGAAAAAGTAATGAGATTTTTAACTTATTTCTTGGTAAAGCTACTTTTCGTTACTATGTTACTGGTGACAAGAAAAAAAAACCTAATTAACTATTTAATGCTTTCCGAATAACGACACAAACGATAAAAAAAAACCTGATTCCAATATTAAAGTTTTCATTAGACTGTAATAAAAAAAATCCTATAAGTACTATCTTATGATTCTATTTTTCCTCCAATCCTAATTGAAGAAGATATTGGTGGACATTTAAATTGTCAACTTAGTTAAGTCAAATAAAAATAACCAAAATATTTGAAATATATTTGTCGTGTAACTTATATCCAATCTTAAGTGAATTGTATGTATAATATATTGACATTTGTTAAATCCCAAAGGCGCAAATGATTTAAGACTTTTAGCAGAAAATAAATCATCGGTAATCGAGCGAGGCAAATCGTCAAACCGATCCAATTACCAAGTTCACCGACTGCGATCTGATAAGCAGCACTAATAGATAGGTACCATAGTACAAGTGTAGTGACGTAATCCATTGGGGCTTCACACGATTCTAAAATCAGTGGCGTTATATGTTAAAATGATGGTACGAATCCTATTCCCAAAATCGTAAAATCGGCCAAAACGAATAATGATATCTTTGGTTCTTCCCATCACTTCCCCAATATCTTCACTGATATAAAGCTCGTGTGTACGTTTATCATTGGGTTGGGACTTCAATTAAACCCTATATTTAAGGAAGTACTACTACTTACCACCAGCTCAGCAAACTTGGCGTCGAGCTCGTCCTGTGGGGGCATGGGGTGCGTGGGAGTGACCGCCTGCAGCGCCAACCCCCCCTCGCCGCCCACCACGCAATATGTGATTTCGGGGGGCTCATCATTCTGGAACAAAAAAAATTAACTTATTTTACCACATCCTACTACTATTATTAAGGCGAAAGTTTGTAAGTATGGATGTATGGATGTTTGTTACTCTTTCACGTAAAAACTACTGAATGGATTTGAATGAAACTTTACCACAATATAGCTTATACATCAGAATAACACATAGGCTACAATTTTTGAGGTTTCTACGAACCTGAAGTCCACGCGAACGAAGTCGCGGGCAAATGCTAGTATTCACTATAGCAGATTCATCGTGAGCCTATCATGCTTATGGCTGGACATAGGCCTCTTCTAAGAATCTCCTTACAGATTGAACAAAAGTCAGTCAGTTGTCGATGTACATAATAGTAACAGCGAAACAAAAAGGAGCCGAAATCAGGCCAAGCAATCCCATTAGGACAGTTTCCAACATGATGTAAGAAAGGATGATTTAAATATTAGAATAAAATACGTAATGTTTAATTTAACTTTGAAATCGATTAATCAGATTACCGATTATTACGGTCTAATTTTATGATCCGGATAATTGGGATTCTACTGTAACATCAAACCGCACGAAAAAGAATAAGTCAAGCACCCGTGTTGTCAAGCGGCAGCACAAGGTGGCACAAGCGTCGAGTTCTATTAATCTATTATGTGACGTGACGACTCAATAAACTGCGGTTTGCGGTCGCTAAACCAGAATCAGACATTCAATTACATAATAAACAACGCAAAACCACTCATAGCAAAAAAAAACATTTAATTTCTTACACCTTTATCGCGAATGTTCTACATTCCTATATTTTTTATTCTTGTATTCAATCTTGTATTTTACATTCACGACCTATTTGTGTAATTAAATAAACAAATAAGACAGCTAAAGTTTTTCCTGAATGAAGAGTCTATTAAAGTATAAACTCGATTTTTTCTAATGTAATAAGTAGCAGACGAGCAGGCGGATCACCTGATGGTAAGCAATTGCCGGCGCCCATGGACACCTGCAACACCAGTGGAGTCACACGTGCGTTGCCAACCTTTTGTGGGCCTCCAGTACCCTCACTCACTCAGTTCGATTACATCCGAATTGAAGGTTTGGTTCTTGTTTGCAAAACTATGTCCATTATTGTAAAATTTCTTAAGCTTAAGCCATGGTTCATGAACCATTTGAAACGTAAAGTGACCTTATATTATAAGCATGACGTGACAGTTCCAGTAAAAATCACAATTTAAACCGGTGAGATAAGGACAAGGAAGACAAAACAGCGCTTTCCATAAAAAGCTGTCACGGCCAAAGGGTAGTACCAATAAGGAAACATGCTGGAGCCACCAAGAACCTTATACTGTAGTAGGCACACAATTACCTACTGAGATTCCTTACTTAATCATTGAACATTAGTTAGATATGATATTATCATATCTAACTAACTACACAGTTATTTTTTATCATTTTAATGCCAAAGTTCTCTAAATAGATATCATCAATACTATTTACAAAGAGGTAAATTCTATAGACATCAGAAAACTTTTTTCACTTTTTTTCGCTTATATTGTTGACCTAACATACTAAAGAGGGTTTTTGCGTGATACCTACCTATTAAGAGGACTTTGGCATGAAAACGATAAAGCAGAACGGCGTATAAATGTTGAGAATTATTAACATTTATTATGTAGGTACTTCAAAAGACTAAGCTTTATAAAAATTATAATTAAGGAAAAAAACACTGGTTGATAACGGTTTAAATCAGTCAGTAGTCAACCCATTTAGTCAGTTAAGAGGAAAAACAAAAAATATGTCAAGACGGTGAAGTTTGTCATCAGTCATCCATCACAAAAGAAGTGACGAATAACTTTAGTAAACCAGCTATTAAAAATATCATCCTTTATAATAAAAGTCACGTGCAACCCAAGGCAGAGTCATAAGAAAGTCAACAATGTAAGTTACCTCCTATAAAAAAGTAAGTAAAAATAAGTGAGTACTCAGTACACAAGCATCACGATCTTTCATTATTGCGCGTGAGTCACAATCCTGTTCGAGGCGTGACCGGCGCCTGCGTCTCTTTGAACTGTCACGGGAGGCGACGCGAACTCATTGGGACTGCACCATAGCATAAGAAAAATATCCGTGAACCTACCAATATTGACGAAACATGGTGAGAGCGGAATGTAAGTCTATTGAATGAGAATACGCAACGCAACTCATCTCTCTCTCATCATCATCATTTCAGCCAATAGACGCCCACTGCTGGACATAGGCCTCCCCCAAAGTTCTCCACACAGATCGGTCCTGTGCCACCCGCATCCAATGGACTCCCGCGACCTTCACCAGATCGTCGGTCCACCTGGTGGGAGGCCTGCCACGGCTGCGGCCTCCTGCGCGTGGCCTCCACTCAAGGACCGCAACGCAACTGATGCATGAGGAATGAAGTAGACCAATTACATTACTCGTGCAAACTCTGAAAAGAACAGATCAGGGAACACTGCGACTCCTAGTCGCAGAGTTCCCTGATCGATAAGACATGTTCTTTTGTTATTGATGTTTGAAAAGAGTTCTTTTTTTGACGATAGGAACGGTATGAATGTGCCCCGACATTGTTGATGTCTATGAGTGGTTACCATACCATACTATTACTAAATGTAGAACTCCTGTAAAAACTATCATACATCAATAAACCCAAACACGCATTCCCAAATGATTATTCAAATCATGTCAAATCATATATAATTGATTCCTCACTGCAGTTCGTTGCACTAACAGGTAGGGTTGACACAAAGATTACAATAGTTAATGCACAGGAAGAAAGCATTAACAAGTTAAACTGACAACAGACAAACAGGCAGAGACTCGAGCGTTATCAAACAGTTCGAGAGGGTAAACATTTTAACGACGCGCGTCGAGAACTGTGACTATAATGTTATTTGTGATCAAAACAATGGAACATTTATATAGAACCTGTTCAATTTAAAGAGATAAAGAGCATCTCATTCAAATAATAATTAAGACTACAAACGGAAAATTCGTGGTTAAGGATTTAGATAGAAACCCGGAGGCCCAATCCAAGGAGAGAGGGAGCATTAAGGTTGGCAACGCACTTGTATTGGTGATCAGGTGATCCGTCTGTACTGGTGGAACTTAATTCTCTTTGAGGATACGCCTCAGATTTCTATCCCTGACTTTCCTTATTCTTCATGATCGAAGCTACCAGCAGTCCTCTTGAAGTGAACAACGAGTGGCAGGGCTTCGACTTTGGATTGCTTGCCGCGGATTCCAGTCCAAGAGTCAAGACATTTATCATCATGTCGCCAGTTCATCAGGTAAAGGTCAAACTTCTCCACTGTATGAGAATAAATAAAAAGTAGCTTGTAATCACGCAAACTACAGCGGGAGCGCTACTAAACTCTAAGAAAACCAGCCTTAGAATAATTATTTGGAAGCTTCAGATTCATACCGAAGTAGGTTCCTAATGACATCACTGAATGTATGTAAACTTATAGGTGTGTATCTGAGAAACAAATACCTACGAGTAAGTTCTAATTTCAAACCCAACAAATAACTTGAACTTTGTAGCGTTGACTAACGAACCTAATAAGAGCAACCCCTATACGGGAGTAGTGACTTACTAAGCAAACACCAGTATTTTCGTCCATGACATCATCCGATCCCGTCTCGGACGCTAACAATTCGTTGGACGCTAAGGGCGCTTTCGTCATACACATTTCCAATTTCAACTCTAAACAAGCATGCGCTTGAGTGGATACGCACACAAAGTTGGTGTTCCTAAGAAACGGATGGACAAGTGCAAATAATAAATTAAACATTGGCTTTAGATTTCACTGTGGTCTCAACTATTTCGACCACAATCTCACCTCATGTTAAACAAATATGTAGTCTTTAGCTTTATAAGAAAGTGCATGATTATCTCCTTAAATTCAACTAAACAAAGGTGAAAAGATTGAAGAGGATAACGCAAAAACACAGCATACAAGATAAATACGTTAAAAACAATGTAAAACATTTCATAAATAATAAAGAATAGATAAAAGTTTACGAAGGTGCAGCAACAAATTGATAGATAATTATGGACTATCTTTTTAAATAAAAAATGATGCCGTCAAAATAGAAAGGACACTAAAAATATATCTCTTATCTTGAAGCACTTGGCCACGAATTCCATGTAGTCATGTGATATGTGCATAGACATTGATAACAACTTAAAACAAATGCAGGGAATCAAAATAAAACATAATAACTCACATTTTTAGCAACGGAGCGCCTCCTCCGCTTCAAAGTGAACATTTTCACTAACAAAATCACGCTGCGTGTGCGCACATCTCAACGATCCATTAAAAGCAATAATGCGTCCGGAACGGGTCAACTTCGACCCTACAACATGACACCGACGGCGCCACGGCCGGGCCGTCTCCCAATCAAGGACGACGTCTCCTCGTCTGAACTCTGAGCACAGTAATTACTTCCGTCCTTTATCGAAACGTATTGTCTCGTTCTAACTCGATTAACAATAAAACAGTTAATTTTAGACGTTGACGTTGACGACAGGGCCAATAAGGAATCAATTAATGCCCGTCCTACAAAATGGTTGGAAGCACTTAATGTTGTCAAGACTCATTATGTGACGTTATCGCATGTCACAAGCCAGGAACGAATAGAATTTATCCTTATACAGGTCGGGCGCCTCTCATAACATAGGGCTTGGTTTGCTTTATGAGCGACAGTAAATTGTTACCGAATGAATGAAATACTCGTAACACGTTTTATAGTGTCACTAAAACATTGGTATTTTGATTACTTTTATGCGATGTTGATGATAACCACTTTTATAGAAAGGTTGATGTATTGAATCTATCTAGTACCTAAGTATCTACCTAATAACCCAGATATTCGCGATAAAATCTTGAAAACAAACGCGATCTAATCACAAAACCATATTAAGTTCGTGCATATTGTAAGCTCTTGGCGAACAAGCACTTAAGTACAAAATTTGGCTTAGAACGGGGTTCGGTTAGTTGAATTGGTAGAATAGCCATCCAGTTAGTAGTTATGGTTACGAGTCCTACCAGTAACCCATGGCGGATTTTCTAAACTATGTAATTTACTTTTAATTCTATTGATGTCCTAAAAGACAGAATCAAATTGTTTATTGGACAGAATTTGACTGACATAAACATTGAACTTTATTAAAGTGGCCGCAATGGTATTTTGATAGACACTTTGACTGCTACCATTGACATGTCCCGTGGTGAATGAACTGTTGGGTCAACAATAATCGAATTCATAGACACGAGATTAGATCTAGACGTCAAATTCACAATCACACCAGTTAAGAAGACCGATTTGAGATTTCGAAATCTTTCAACATAGTTTGGTCAAGTCTTTGCCCATTTAAAAAGAGATCAGCTGATATATTTACATAAAGGTCAAGAGGTAATTTAAGTTCTTTGTGCAGCTTTGGAAAATATGATAAGTAGAGCTGATAATGAAAATGATGTTATTGTATTTTATGACGAAATCAATGATGTGAACTATTGTATGGCACAGTTAATTTCATTTATTGTATTGCAGGGTAACCAACGGTCCTATAGTTATAGGACAGTGTCACTCATTTGACACTTGCTAAAGGTATATCGAAAATGAGAGGGTATCCGAAGATGCACAAGCCGAGCGTAGCAGACGACGCCGTGCGCCTCCAGTCCGCTTGTAACCATGGCCGCGGTACCGTGGTCGAAACAGTAAGCGGTCAAGCAGTTAGTGCTATAATGTACTTTTATTAAAACATCCTCGCGTCTAGTCTCTTTTATATCAAGTATTCCTAAGAAGACATTTTGATATACTCGAGCAGAAGTCATTATACACTCCAGATGTTCAAAGAGAGGTTAACGTTTAATCTTTCAAAAAGTTGTTGACTGTCAAGATAGTATGCTAAAGAGTGTTCAACGATTCATAAATATACTAACAGTCGATATTCAATAAATGTAAGACAATTAAAAATTTTGTTCCGTCTTAAAGAATTAATTCGGGATTAAAGTGCTTAATCCTCTGCAAGTGGACCTAAAACTGCTGATTGGTAATAAATACCCGTATAGGTATAAGTTTCTCTATGGTAATAAAATAGATCTATTGCAGCTGAATCATGGTAGCCAATCCATATATCTTGTAAATTGAAGTCCATAACCCATGTATTCATTAGATGTAATCATTTCCTTATTTTCTTAAAAGGTAATAAACGACCGCTTTTCCAGATAAGATACTTTATCTTAAAACTAATTACACGGGCGCCTGTCTTAAGTTGCACTTAACTTCAACAGAGATAAATGGTGTGTTAAAGATACGTGTCCGATGATTAAAAGTAAACAAAATAAATGTTCAATTTCTCGAAGCCAATGTAGGTAGCCAACACAGCACAAAATAATAATAAACAGAAGGATAGCTCCCTACGTTGTGAGCTAAACATGCTACGCACAGATTCATGTTTTTTGAATAAATAAGTGCATTCACTTGTTTATTAAAATATAGTAGCCCGCCTTCACTACGCTTCGGGACCGTAATTCAGAAATGAACCAATATATGGCGCTGTGTCCAACTACATCGCGCAAGCGTTTCGTGTTTTCGGTTTACCTATAAGCCTTGTCGTTGTCTATTGAAGTTATTACTTTATAAATTACATAGACATAGATATAGATATAGAATATAGAAGATGTGGGCATACCTACAGCATTTTGTAGGTATGGGCATACCACATTACCCGATATAATAGTCGATCCGCGCTTGCTCTACACAAACTTCTCACATTATTCGTTCATCCCTGCCTAATCGAACGAAGCTGGATCCCTGCGGGGCTGGCCATGAGAGCTATTGTAGCTAATGGCTATTCCATTCAAACCACACGAGTGCTCATTACATTCAGTATTGACGTCTAAATAAATTACTTTGTAATTGTCTCTTTCTTAGACGTTTCTGCAAGTTTATATACAATGGAAACCTTTAGGGATAATCTTCTATCTATACTATTAATAAAGAGGTAACGCCTCGGCCTGTGACTGACTGACTGACTGATCTATCAACGCACAGCCAAAACTACTGGACCTAAAATCATGAAATTTGAAACATAGGTAGTTCTTACTATGTAGGCGCGCACTAAGAAGGGGTTTTGCGAAATTCACCCCCTAAAGGGGTGAAAGGGGGGGTTTACGTTAGTATGAAAGTCTTTCAATTTTGATGTTAGAGATTTGAAAATTTGGATTATGGTTGTTTATCAAAAATAAAAATTGACCTGTATTAGTTTTTTTTTTAATTCAAGCCATAAAGGGGTGAAATGGGGGTTAAAACAATGTATGGGAGATTCATTATTTTTAAAGCTAGAGTCTTGAAAATTGGTATTTGGGTTTTCCATACAAATTAAATGAAAGTAATTTCAGCATTTTTTTTTCTTCAGCTTACAAAGGGGTGAAAGGGGGTTAAAACGTCGTATGGAAAATTCGTCATTTTTAAAGCTAGAGCTTTGAAAATTGCTATTTGGGCTTTGCATGCAAATGTAAAGAAATTGAATTCGGCATTTTTTTCTTCAACCTAAAAAGGGGAGAAAGGGGGATAAAACACCGTATTGTCAATTTTAAAGCTAGATTCTTGAAACTTGGTATTTGGGCTTTGCCTACAAATGTAATGAAAGTGAATTCGTTATTTTTTTTCTTCAACCTAAAAAGGTGGAAAAGGGGGTTAAAACGAAGTATTGTCATTTTTTGAAGCTAGAATCTTAAAAATTGGTATTTAGGCTTTGCATAGAAATGTTATAAAAGCCCCCCTTCCCCTTATAGGGGTGAACGGGGGAACTGATTAAATTTGACAAAGTGAAGTTATAGAGTTTCCAACATTTTTTAAATCAAATCTTTTTGAGATTCCTTCATTAAGGTTTACGATCACCAAAATGATCAATCCTATAAGTATCAGTAAAATTTCTTTTTGCTAATTACTTTGATTGTTGTGAATTCTACTTCGTTCAAAAAATTAAAATACCGAAGCGAAGCGAGGGCGGGCCACTAGTTTATAAATAAATTGGATCTAAGTATTTGTAATTATACAATTATTCATAATGTACTCTTAGTAAACTTATAAATTGGACTATTGATCTAGGCTGGGTTCGATTTCCAAAGCAAAACATATGTTTCGAAATTTTCTGCACATAACTTGAAGGTGCAGGCGAGCATGCTCTTATTAGAAGAAGAAGCTCGGGTTTGTGATCACCAGCAAGGCAAGCGTGGTGATTAAGCCTAATCGCATCATAGGAGCAATGACTTGATTTCTTCGACGGAGGCCATTGCCCTGCAATGACACAGTATATAATATGTAGATAGGCTGATACTTTACGTTACTTTAGGTATCTTCAGTCAGGTCTGAGAAATCCTTCAGTTGCAGGTGCCGTATTTGGTTAGAAGGCCAATCGAGCACCAACATGATTTCTGTGAACAGTCAGCTCGGTCGGGAGCTGCATATCGGCGTAGGTACGATTCCAGTTGCATTAATGAAATAAGTACCTAAACTAATAAATAAAAATCATATCGATTCCATTCAACATGACCAAGGAGTCGATGCTGATAAAATGAGATAATTACTAATCGCAAAGCGTGCCGCACGCAAACTTTGTAGTGTGATTGCTGCGATGGCAGACCGCGCGAGTGGGTCACTGATACGGAACTAATGGAATTTTCGGATCAACGCCAAGTGGTTCACGGGCAATCAAATGTGACTTATGATCTTTAAGATATGTCTTCCACCACCTAGCACTTACACCGCCGGGAAAACATTGAGAGGAAACTTGCACGTTTCGAATATATATTCTGAAACGCGGATAAGTGCAATCTGAAACGCGGATAAAATCAACAATGTGGTTCAATGATTTTTAACCTGCAACTATTTGAGACTATGCAGTGAGAATCGGAGAGAAACATGTAACCAAAAGAATGATGGGTATAAATGTAAATGGTTGGACGAACAGAGGAAAAGTCGAAAAAGAGATGGCTGAATTGTGTGGAGAATGACACGACTGATAATTATACTGATAGAAGGACATGATGGATGATACGATCACGAATGAAAGGGACGAATGGAAGAAAAAAACATACTGCACCGACTCCAGTTAACCTAGGAATAGTGCAGAAAGATGATGATAATTAAGGTTGAGAGTTAAAAAAAGATCTGTTCAAAAACCTCTTCATAAATATCTACCAGGAAGAATCAATGAACACCCGTACCCAATAACGGTTACAAGTTTTACGATAAAAAACACTTATCTTGTTTTTCTAAGTTAAGATCAGTTACCCACCTTTTAATTGAGGAAAATCGTAAAAAGCACAATGATGTTAAATTATATAACATCGGGTAGATCCGATGCAAGATTACGCCACGTTCCGAGCGATGCACAATAATTACAAATCGATCAAACAGCTGCAATCAAAAGCCGATCATTAATCACCCGAGATTTCCCAAAAGAAAGTAACGGCCGATGGCTAGACGATGAGGTGTAATCTCCCCGGCCTTCGACCTCACGTAATTGATAACTTCACATCACACTTAGGCGGTTTGCTCACCAGAGAGGTCGCTAATACGTAGCCGGCCTTTTAGAAAGAAGTGCAATACAGTACAGTCAACCTAAATACTCTCCCGCTGCAAGGTAAAGGCCTCCATCATAGAATTGCTTGTAGCCCATCCAATAGATGGCGCTAGGAGTCGATGACATCGCGCAAGTGTTTAGCTGGTTTGGTTTATGTATAAGCTTGTAGTTGTCTTTAGAATGATTATCCATACTAATATTATAAATGCGAAAGTAACTCTGTCTGTCTGTCTGTCTGTCTGTCTGTCTGTCTGTCTGTCTGTTACTCTTTCACGCCAAAACTACTCAACGGATTTAAATGAAATTTGGTATACAGATAATCTAGACCCTGAGAAAGAACATAGGCTACTTTTTATTGCGAAAAGGGGGTTGAAAGGGGGGTAAAAAGTTACTTTTCCACGCGGACGAAGTCGCGGGCGGCCGCTAGTTATCATTATAAATAGTATAAATATAGAAGACTTAAAACTAACATTTTGGCGATGGAACAGGGATATTTAGATACCTTAATCTCTCGTGTCATTTCTTACATAATAGGTACAGGTATAACGAGAATAATAGTATAATTATTTTTTTAATTTAAATTTCTATAATAAGAAATCGGCGCCCATGTAAAAGATCACGCGCATGTTTATTATAATTAACAAACGACCTTATGCATCGTGTGCAACCTACTTTATTAGGATAATTCGTGCAAATATTTCCATTACAACGATAGATCAATAAATCGTGTTTTACTATTCATAATTTATGAAAAAAAACTGGAGGTAAATTAAAAAATCTGAAGGTAACCTTCTTGTTAATTAATTTTTTTTTTAAATGCATTTCTAAATTAAAGACGTAACTAGTTCTAAATTCTGATCTAATCTGTGAGGGTGCATATTATTTCCTTTGGGATCTTTTGTACCTCCACAACTCCCCCATCCTTTGCAGTCCAACTCACGAAAGATTTTTCATCAGTGTTACTATGTCTCTCTTATTGAAGCCTGTAATCTTCTGGTTCTGGATTAACATTACTTAGAAGACACATTCTGCATATCTGGCCAGTGAGTGGCATTGCCCTAAAACAATTATTGATTAATAAATAAATAAATAATTTGATTAATTTTGTCTGCAACTAGCATGCTGTTCTTACTCTTCATTCAAATAAGTAATCTATTTAAAAACAAAAAGCCACCTAACCCAAAGACAGAAAAACAAAAAGCGAAACATGTTTCAAACCGGCCAAAACGACAATCCGCATTAAAAATGAGAGAAACATACGCGTGTGAAAATATACATACATTTACGAGTGGTAATTAGTATGACCTTAACATAAAATTGGACTTAATTGACTCGTTCGCCGAAAACTCGACAATCAGTATTCATTTCGGTAAAAAAATAAACAGGAAGTATGGTGACATTTGGCTTCACTTTCGCTGCTCGGCGCACACGTGACAACCGGCTGCAATTCATATAACGCTAGTTTTCCATTGATTTAGATTAAAGACAATACTGTCTGCACAATAGAGGAAAATTAAAAAAAAAACAATAATGTGCGAGAGGTTACTACAGTGACGTATTAAAGTGTACACATAAATTGAACACACGAATACTTTAGTAATCTAGGTATGTACCACCTCGTTTTGTAATGTGATTTGCAATAAATGATTTGAATTTGAATTTTTACACAAGCTTAGTGATTAAGCCTACTCCCATCATAGTAGCGATGACTTGATTTCTATGATGGAGGCCATTGCCCTGCTGTGGGACAGTATATTATAGGCTGATATAATACACATAAATTACATTAGAATCGATAAAAAAAAATTTGCACCTTTTTCTTTAAACTGTTTCATTTTAGCATAAGCGAGCAGAGTCAGAATATTTCCAAAATATCAATAATAATGAATATATCTTTAATCTTTATCTTTTATTTTTGACTAGTGGCCCGCCCTCACTTCGCTTCGTTCAGAAATGAACCAATAGATGGCGCTGTGTCCAATTACATCGCGCAAGCGTTTCGTGTTTTCGGTTTACCTATAAGCCTTGTCATTGTCTATAGAAGTTATCTCTTTATAAATAGTATACCTATATATATATTTGTAAAAACTTTGTAACTTCCAAAACAATCGTAATTATTCCAAGCAGTAAATATTATTATTCCCAGTAGGTCCTGATAAATATGTTTTGAAAACTCTCTCATATCCTAAGCCTTATTAATACTCGTATGTTGATTAGATACTTTGGAATTTACGCCTCGAGATAAATGCTGTTTAGATAATACAGTATATTGTACAAGTACAATAACGTCTAACAACTATTACGAAGTTCATTAAACTTTCAGATTAGATAGTTCCCTTCGGCAAAATTATAATACCAATCACCATACTCTAATACACCACGGAAGAAGTTGCGCAACGTTTTTATGTTATTAATTATAATGTTAGGAAACCTTTCTGTGATTAATCAAGCCCTTGATAGAGGCAGTGCAGCGGAGAAAGTGGCACAACTCAGAAAGAGTGTCGTGTAGTCGCGCAACTTGAGTCTTTATAAAAGTAACTCGAATGACATCGGAGCGATTGTAGCTCAGGAGATGAGAACGGGTGCCTTCTGAAGAATGCACCTCTGAATCTTTCAAATGTACCTAGTTGCATTTTTCAATCATTAATTCTCACCGGAATCAGTGAGGAAAAACATCAAAAAGAAACATCCATGATTCGGATAATTTCATAAACGAAATTTTTTTTTATTTACCTAACTATGAAACAGCTGGTCTGGTTCACGAGTCCTCAGGGTTGCAAAAGTCAGAAGTCTCATATAGTAAGTAGGTAATTACTAGTCATTAAATCCTGGTTCAAACGTAACACAAACTCCACAACGACGTATTGGAAAAACCAGGAATCACACGCTGAGATCATAATGATTCTAGAGATATCGGAAAAAGTAGATGAAGCTTACGTTTGTCTCTTGAACGCCTATGTGTTACTTTGCATCTGGAGAAATACTTAAGTAGCTAGCTACAGCACCTGACAGGTGACTACACAACTTGATAAGTGAATAGACCACTTGAAACGTAACAAGAGCACTGGACAAGTAACTATAGCAAACGACTAGTATACAAGTGAAATTATAAAGTAAGTTGCATTTGAATCGAATCGAAGCACTAAATCTGAGTGTCGTGTGATCCGATGCTACACGATATTCGGTGTCGCCTTACTAGATTGATCGGAATCCGATCCGTTGCGGCACCATTCGCTTTGAAGTTCACATACGTATGTTTTACTTTTACAAAGTACTGTTTTGAGCTCTTCCATGAATGGGTCTCATGCCCTGTTTTAAATACATACTATAAACAGCTCTAGAACAAATGTTTATTGGCTTCAAGAAAGTGTTACAATTACAGATAGTATCAAAATATTGCAGTACATCATGACCCTCTTAAAAGTATAGTTTTCCTAAGGTGTTCAGTAAGTTCCATATCATAATTTCCCTTTCATGATATCATGACGATGAGTCAGATGTAAATACTACTTTTTAATCAATGAAATGATACTAAATGCTACGATAATTAACAAGAAACGTATCAAAACATTGTATTATACGATAAGATTTATTTAACTTTATACAGAGTCCAGACAATGAATTCTTTAAGCGGGTTGATTAAAATAATCTTTAGTATAATCACCCACCCAACCTATAATAATAAAAAAAAGCAAAAAACTGAAATAATATATGTAATAACTAATGTAGGTATTTATGATTCTTAATTTGAATAAAATCTAACGAATTAGAATTTTTATCGCATAAATGATTACCATTGCAATTTCAATGTTAATTTGAAAAAAAAATTGCAGACTACAGGAAAACAATCAAAATAATAACATTTGCATAATATTGTATCTTTTTCTCATTTTACCGATAAAGTTAGCTGCGAAATATTTCGTAATGTAAATGAGCATGCGTCTTCCAATAAAAATTCATTGTTTTTATCATTGGACTTCATCCTATTGTTTTCTTTTGTTTCTACCACTATGCATGACAATACGTCTTGTTTGATACTGACTTCTTCTTTGATACTTCACGGCGCGATCACGGCGCGCGGTATAATCAAACTAAAACCTATTGTTTGCTCGTCATTACCTTACAACTATACAACTAAAGGTCAAAGTTACTCTCGAATAATGATTATTATGCTTTCTATTTTCACCGACCCATAGACGGAATTGAAGTGGCGTTTTCAGCGGAGGTCAAGCATTCCATTTTGGAGAGTACAGAGGTCAACTGGCATAATATTAGGTATATTTATGCACATTGCCTGCTGTCAAGGGCAACCGTTTTGCTAATACACAAATCTTAGGCATCATTAAAATTTTACGATCGGCTTCAAAGACAACAGAGAGCGATTAGTTTCAATGATAATGTAATAGCCAAAAAAGGAATGCAGCTCAAGAGTCAGATGAAATATTAACAGGATTATATTTAATTACTCTGCAATTTTAACCGTATTTTGATTTTCGGACGGACGATTTTCGAAGAAGAAAGGGAGTACGTTTTAGCGCATTCGTGGCTCCACTGGTGTTGCAAGTGTCTTTGGCAGCGGTAATCGCTTACCATCAGGTGATCCATCTGCTCATCTGCCACCTATCACATGAAAAAAATCCAGGATCATGATTAGCGTACCCTAAGCTTCGTACATTTACAATCTTAATCTTGTATAAATAAATAATTCCCACACATTGACCTCACTCCGTGCTAAGTAGCTTAAGCACTTGTGTTACAGATATCAGACAACAGAGGAAACGGATTAGTGCATGTAGAAGTGCAAGGTTTCCTTAGGAATGCAATGACTATGCGCCATGAATTATAAATGTGTCATTCTACTTATAATTAAAGACATTTACTACCTAAGGATACGTAGACGACGCAATCGCAAGTTGAATGAACTTGACTGATAGCATTTACCGTCTACAATAACATTGTTGATGTTCAACAAATCTGTTGAATTATAATTCGATTTCTATATCTTATCAATCACGTCTATTAAATCAATTTCATTAGGTCAAGTATTTCATTGGAAATAATGTCAAATCCAAATCATACTATGTCACTGAACTTAATTTGGCTAAAAGTATGATATCTATTGAAAGTGAAGACTTTAAAAAATAAATCCTCCAACCGATATTCCGCTACAGCGACAGGAAATATTAATAGTGCTCAAGTGTGTGCGCAAACACAGATGCACTCTCTATTCGCTTACCCTCTTAATACAATGGAACATCAGTTTGACACGGCTGCAAAGAGATCGGGCGCAGGACCAACGGCTTTGGGCTGACACTAAGAATTTGTTACAGTTACAAATCTTGGCCCGACCCGGAATCGAACCCGGGTACCCAAGCGGAGTTAAGAGCGCTCACTACCACTGCGCAACCGAGGCAGTCAAATCATACTACAATTTCACCGAACCTTAATTAGCTAAAAGTAAGATATCTAAAGTAAAAGTAAAAAAATATCAGCCTATATACTGTCCCACGGCAGGGCAAAGGCCTCCATCATAGAAATCAAGTTATCGCTACTATGATGGGATTACGCTTAATCACCACGCTTGCCTAATGAGGATTGGTGATCACAAACCCGAGCTATGTTCGAAAAATACGAAACATACTTTTGCTCGACCCGGGAATCGAACCCGGGACCCCGAGATCACGGCCCGGTACTTAAACCACTAGACCAACAGGGCGTTTAGTAAGATATCTATTGAATGTATATCTTCACTTTAACATACAGTTAAATAAAGTTGTGTAGTAGTTTACTTAATGTCTAACGTTAAACTAGACTAATCATCATGTTCACCTCTTTCAATGTTAAGTTCATACGGAAATATGGTTCCGCATATTTTCACATACAAACTGGAAGCATAAAACAACTGAGTACCTATTACATTAACTGTATGGGTAAAGTGGAACTCAGACTTGTTTTCAACTCCGCATAGCATTACTAAGGTATCTTAAAATACAAAATGGATGTATTGTAACGCAGCTATTACGATGAGTGTTATATTCTACTTTAAATGTTTCTTAGTCGTCTTCTTCATTACTGAAGGTCGTGCCTATCCTGGAATGCCTTGTTGGACGAGTTGATGAGCTGTTTTCACCTTCTATCACCGGCGTATTTCGATACAAACTTCGGTTATAGTGATCCCACATAATTGGATAGGAGAAGGGATTGGATTCAACCCTAATAACTAATTTGTAGGTATACCTAAATAGGTACTCTCGAAAACTTAACCGTAAGTAGGTATATTATAGTAAAATGTAATGGAATGTCTTCATTTTGATTTTTGATTAAGGTCTACACGGATCTTTATGTGTCTAATAATCGTTCAGTATTTTTATAGACGTTGATCTTTAAATTGCAAAACTGATTCTATATTGTAAACTCGTTATAACAGTTTGTAAAATTTTGCGTAGCATTATACAAAATAAACGGGACTAAACGTCGAGCAGTAAAAGTAGGTACCTACTATAATGTAATTAGGTATATTTCAAAATCCTCGCGTTTATTCCCTTATATATCAAGTGTTCGTAACAACTTTATCCCATTAAACGTTCGTCCATCAATCAAGACATCTTAACGTTTATCATAAACCCACACTAGGCACTGGTCATTAGTTCAATAAATTCCTTTATGTGAGGGAAAGCTGGCGTTGCAAAGCAATTCATTTGCAGACACCATCGCCTCTGCAGTGGTCGGCGTGGGCAGTCGACGCTATGTATTCACACCCACGAAACGCGAAACGGGATTACATAGGCAGGCTATTAGCAGGAATGTATACTTAGGTACTCAATAAATAATCACTGCATTTAACCTTAATGTTAATTACTTTAATTATGGACAGTCTTATGGTTATGGAGGCGATGGCGGGATGAGCTCGACTCCTTTAGCCCCAACTGGACCATAGTCTCGGTAAACGTAGTGTAGGACGACCTCAGGCCAGATGGAGTGATGATCTGCGCAAGAGGGCTGGCTGGAGCTAGATGCGAGTAGCCGAAGATCGATCAAAGTGGCGAGAATTTGGAGAGGCCTATGTCCAGCAGTGGACTGCAACAGGCTGATGATGATGATAATGGACCATAATTGTCGTCGCCCAAATTGTGTAATGTGGAAAAAATGTAGGGAGGCCATTGCCCAGCAGTGGGACACGACGGGCTTTTAATAATATTAAATATTTATGGTTGTTGAAATAAGTGAAAACCAATGGCAATACCAGTAGAGTCACAAGTCACTGTCAACCTTCAATCTCCCCATCATCTCGGATCGGTACCCTCACTCACTCTTGCAACACAGCACAATGTCTGCTTCATGTAATTTTTCTGTGAGGTGGTATCACTCTATAGGTAGCACACCGGGCCCATTCATGCCGAATGACTCTCACGATAAATATTTTTGGTAAGAAAATACTATTTAGATGGGAACTGCAGGTCATCATGACAATTTTTTTTTTAAAGCAAATTGATGTGTCATCGCTTTCTCTATTATCAAAAACTGAAGTGTAAGGTAGTAGCGCAAACTTTAGTTATTTCATATAGATACTTTTTAAAATATTATCTTGTTGTTTTATCTTTATTTTATGAAAACGCCTGTTGTTTTAGTGGTAGATATAAGTACCGGGCCGTGATCTCAATTTTTAACACATTCCTTGATTTACAGAACCATATTCAACCCGTTTCTATCAGAGATCTAAAAGAAGTTATTTTCAACCAATATGGTGGGAGATATTGAATACGGGTCATTGAATTGAATGCATAAACATAGAATGATGCTCGCTAGAGACAATCAGAAGAACAGTAAGCCGTACAAGATTACAATAACAGATTTCTCTGAAATAATACTGGAACAAAAAAAGTCCCGAAGTAAGAAATACAAATGAATGAACTATGAGAACTGGTTCGCCGGCAAACATGAGGTCAATTCACAGTCGGTGACATTAACAAGTATACTTATCTTTTCTGCGTACAAATAAACAACGAAATGTGATCTTTATCTTTTTTAAAAACCTAAAATAAGAAAGTATCTGCAGAAAATTGTGAATAATACGCACCTGGTCACAAAAAGCTTAAGAGGAGTTTAATCAAAAAATTTAGTAACGAAATTCCTACATGCGACGTCAAAATCAAAAAAATTGCACTTGGGTCTCAAGCATAAAGGAAGGTTCAAAGTCTATTAACGATCACATCCGTCACGTATCTTATTAGAGAATTACTGACGCTAAAACTTTTCTTTAGGGTAGGATCTTCTGGAGGCCGCGTGCAGGAGGCCGCAGCCGTGGCAGGCCTCCCACCAGGTGGACCGACGATCTGGTGAAGGTCGCGGGAGTCCCTTGGATGCAGGTGGCACAGGACCGATCTGTGTGGAGAACTTTGGGGGAGGCCTATGTCAAGTAGAATTCTATTGGCTGAAATGATGATGACGATGATGATGGAGTGGCAGGCGTCCATTCTGCGGTAGTTGCTGTCTATCAGGCGAGCACTATTGTTTAGCGACGTTGTATAAAAAATATAGTTTTACCTGCAAGCAAGGGCAGAGCGGCCAGCGCCGGCGCAGTGCGTGCGGCATCTTCTTGCGCGGAGGCTCGGGCTCCGCGGGGGGGTCACCGCACGCCCAGCGCACGAGGCGCGCGCGCGCCGCCTCCGCAGCCTCCAGACCGCGGGACCACGACGGGAGCCCCTGTTGACAAACAAAAACCAAATTAGAACAATATTTAATGGAGAGTTAAAATATTATAACCTAAAAAAAACACGGGCACAACCACAAAGGTGAGATACAATTTATACCTAGTATAGATACTACTTACCAACCTAAATAGGTATATTTGATAATCTTGTCGCAATATTAATTTTGTGCCACGGAACCCGTCAAATTATGATCCGGGAATTTCACGCGTAACACGGAGTGCAAGTATTAGTTAGTAGGTATTTATAGGACAATGCTTGTGACGCGCTATCTAAGTCGAAAGTAAGTAAGTAGTAATCATTGGTACAAACGTAGATCAAAACATAAACGGTAGTAATAAATCATTTTTTGCGCAGATTCGCATTCGGCGGATAACAGAAGTGACAAAGAAGTCAAACTGCGTGTGAAGATTACTTAGGAAATGGATTCCAACATCCATGTTTCACCCTTTTATAGAGGTGTTTGATCTCTTGAATGGCATTTCCTTATTTCCTGATTTACAAGAGCTAAGATTTGTAAGTTGACAACTACTGTTTTTACTCTCATCCTATACGAGCAGTGTTATGTGATCTATTCGAGATAGGTATCTACCTGTATGCATCTGGTATACATGTTGGAAAAAACCATTGGGCTCTGCAGATAAATTATTTTAAATCATTTAATGAGCATGTTTTAGTTAAAACATTCCCATATTTTTTGAAATAAATAAAATTGCATTCAAAGGTTTGTATTGCCCCGAAACCGAGAAAAAATGTAAATAATGATAGGCTATTTCTTTAATTTCTATTCCACTAAAATTCTTATTCCACTAATCGAACCAGTTATTGTTAAAGATATTTTTTCTTTAAGGAAGGTTTATCTTAGGTCTTACACGAGGCTGTGGCGTAATCCAATAAATCAGCAAGTATCATAAATAAATTCACAAAAAAGCACTTTCCTTACTACAATTTCCCTAACCAGAATATAGTGTAATGTAAGTTAATGTCCTTTTCATTGTTACCTATCACGTACTAAATCACCATAGTTACTCCTAATAAGATCATCAATCTAAGATTTCCATACTTGGTTCCCAACACCAGTAGTCACATACACAGATCTCTTGATCTTGAGAGGAAGCGCAGGTGTTGAGATTGAATAGACAAGGCGGCACAGCGTGATTTCCATACAAACGTATTCCTTTATTTCCTCCCTTGATATATCACTAGAAGAAATATTATCTTCGAAGTCTTCTTCATCCACTGTATGTCCATATTTTTGTTTGAAGCAGTAGATTTGGGGGTAAGAATCCCCCAAATCTACTGCTTCAAACAAAAATACGGAAATGGATCTTTTCCCGTGTCCTAATCTAAGAGCTATCAAGAATTTTGGCAATTTTGGATTTTGAGACATAAATTTACTAAAGATCAATTTTTTTTTTGATACTGCAATAAACAAAGTTCCCTACGATCAGTGGTAAATGTTATACATACTAAATAGTATCTACCAACGTTTTTGATTTAACATCAGCATAAATAAAGGTAAACTGAGTAATTTGTTTGTATGGACCGCACGCTACTCTCACCTTGAACTTGCCTCGCTGGTCCACATGCATATTGCACATGCAACGAGGCTGAAATGAGCATGCAGCACTCTTAGACGAAGATAATATCAGTGAAGGACACCGAACGTAACATACCGTAACACAGAAACATACATACACACACAACAGACACACACGCGATTTTATGAGCGCCAGTGACGTAACCGAACGGAACGTATAACGGTGATCTGACGGTAAGAGTGAACTGCGCGGATATAGTCGCATACAATCAAGTGGCATAAACACACGTGATGATGGAAAAGCGAAAACGGTTCGCGACTTTCTTCTCGGTGACGCAAGAAGGAAGTATCTCAAGTTACGACGATTCGATTTTTTATGCTAAACATTCTTGATGCATTAGGGAGGATTGAGATTAATGACCGAAATTCCAAACTGATCCACAAACTGATCATTAACACCAAAACTGTAATATTGTGTAATATAATATATTGCAAATGTTATATCATGAAGTTAATATATTAGAGCTAATGATGAGAATCGCTCATGTCACATAATAGTATCGTGAATATTTCGACGTAATAAAATATTTAAATGATCAAATTTAACTAATTGGTCGTCATTAAAGACATTACAACCGGTACAGTGACACGAATTCATATCCGAGGTTAATTTATGCACACCCAGAGAACGATGATTAGGTATGATAGTTGGTTCCATTTCAACACAAGGCATCAGCCTGCACTATTGTTCACTTGAACTTTTAGTTCGACATTTACTGAACTGTTGCGACTCAGATGCAAATGGATGATAAACGTCGAAATCTCCGATGTTTCCACTTATAACCACTTTTGATCGAGACTTGTGCAGTTTTTTAAACGGTGACCGTAGATTGCGATAAAAGTTTGTTGCGAAAAGTTTGGATCTATTGTTTGCAGTAATTTAAAAGACGACTGCAGCAGGATCTCCGCCGATAAACTTGTACATTTCGAAGAGTTCACATGCTAAGACAATAGTTAAGAAAGCAAAACAAAAGTGTAACAAATCCGACAAAGGCGATCGCGGCGAGCATCGGTATCAGCAAGTGAACTTTCTTGTGGCCGTGAGCAGGCAGTGTGTCACCAGGTCGAGCTCAGCACGGGGCTCACGTACGCGGTGGATGGCGGGACGCTCACTAGGATGTACGAGTGAAAGTGAACTCCAATATACATAGATAAGAGCCCGACTACACCGTGCTCGAACAGGTGGTCTTACCACATCGCAACACTGAAACGTGAGATCCGATATCAGTCGCTGTGAATGACTCAAGATCAAATTGTTAAGTATGTGCAACAATGTAAACAAGATAAAATCACGATTTAATCGTGTCGATAATGACCCTAATGTTGCCAGCTCTTTTACCAAATAGAAGGTAATTAAGCTACCGAATGTTTCGATTAGGTCCTTGACACCTCTAAAGTCAACATTCCGAAAGTGATTGCTAGCAAAACATATTGAAGCAAAACACTGAACGCATCAATCATAACATACCTACGCAGACATCTTTAGTTTACCTACCCGTTATTTAAGCAAATTAGATTCTAATACCTAAACGACGTAATAATAAACTATTTGAGACCATTGCCTACTTGGCTGCTGGTTCAGGTTTCTAAATACCAACACATATGGTGTTATTTATGCTTGTCAATTTAGTAGCAATTGACCATCTTCAGCTGAGGCTATTAAATTCTCTAACGACTTCAAAACCAGTTCCTACAATAATCTCCAAATTCGTCTACACAATTCACTTATCGGTTTTACGATGTTGCATAATGTGATATTTGATTGGCAGCGATTTTAAGCCTCTTTCTCTAAACATTGCATGTCATCCAGCTAATGCGATCCAAAACGACATTTTTATTTCATCGATGAATTTTCAATAAGAAGTTCAAGATCCGTGACCGAAGTAGCGTAGTGGAATAAGTAGAGGTAAACAAGCAATAAATTCAAATAGGTAGTAAGAATTGATGGTCCTGTAGAAAACAAACGATGCGACTATATAAATTATTCATGTCACAAGTTGGACGAATGGCCAGACTGAACCAAGCGTTCCCCATATGAAGACAACAAATGCATCGAAATATGTGATCTATATGCTTATTGACAGTACTTTCTCGCATATAGATGCACCAATTCAACAAAATGATGAAAAACTTTAGCCTTAAAATTTGCATTTGCGATCACAAAACAAAGAAACTTGAAGGAAAATAAAATCGTGAGTTCATGGCTCGGTGATCAACATCGACCATTTTATCAGTATTTTTGTTTTGGTATTCAAACAGCGTATTTATATCAAAAGGATTTAATGCTGCGACCTTACTATATCGGTAAGTCACAATGCATGCATATGTACCTAAAAACTTAAACATAGGTACTCTTAGAGTAGAGTATTACTCTACTATATTTCATACACAAAAATAGCCAGTATAACATCATCATCACATCATGACTCTACGACATGAGAGAGCGGTGGAGATCACTTAAACTTATCACGCTATTACTCTTAGCTAGTTTGTATGTATATTTCCCTTTTCTCGTAAAAAAAAGCAAAATTAGGTATTTGAAAAAAAAAGTAAGAAAACTAAAACCCAACTACGACAAAAAACGACGCTGAAAAAGTATAAAACAAGCCTTCGTTGTCAATTTACAATAATTCGTACATAAAGGCGTAGTCACACGTTGTCAAAGTGCTACGGTAGGTAGGTAGGTATTATTGTAAATTGACAACGAAGGCTTGTTTTATACTTTTTCAGCGTCGTTTTTTGTCGTAGTTGGGTTTTAGTTTTCTTACTTTTTTTTATTTGTACTATTTTGGTGTCCAAGTGCTAGTAATATATATTACATTCAAAATGTACAATTCAAGCGCTTTCAAATGATACCAAACACGGCATATTTATCATAACTTTATTTTTTTACTCTGTATGTTTTGTCCGCTAGAGGGCGCCACATTAGATTTTGTCAAATTTCATATAGCCTATAACCAGCGGACAGTTAAGACGCTTATAATGATATGCCATTTGTCGAATTCTGATGAGTAGTTTAGAAGTTACGTGGAAACAGATGAACATACATACATACATACATACATAGCCTGTCAAAATCATAACCCTCCTTTTGCTTTGCCGTAGTCGGGTAATAAACATCCCAAGTTCAGTTTCCTGTTCCGCTCAGCATTTAATCCCGTTTCTATATGAGGCCATGATACAAACACAGATCACATAGATACACATCTAAGACTTATTAATAAAAAAATACTCAGATCAACAACCTTAGTTTGGGACCAAGATCTCAAACTAAGGTTTTCCCTTGTACTATGAAAACCAGGAAAAACACACGTAAGCAAACACCCAGACCTCAAACTATCTGTTCCATCAACAAACATTTTGTATTGGTTACCATTTTCAAGAATTCATCGCCTTTTAACAATGCTTCCCCACTACGTTCCGCTACTGATCTTAATTGTACTGCACTTACATCTGTGCAATTAGACAAGTTCATCAAAACAAGTCGATAGTTAGACGGAGGGTTACGTGCACGGCGGAAACTAAAGCCGGATCTAGTACCCATTTAACATTATTACATCACTATCACTTGCTGACCTCTATTATGCAATTATCTACTGCAAGAATGTGTCCGTGGTCTATCTATTTCTTTTTCTTTTTTTACTTTTACAGCCCCTTCAGTCTCATTTCTTCAAGCGGACCTCGACAACGAAGCGACAGCTTGGAGTGCATCCGGGATAACACGCTAGGATGATGATGGTGATACCTCATCTCTTCACTGTCGCTTGCTAACAAGAACATCCATTCTACTTCATTATTTCATTCATACTCTTTTCTCTTAGTTATAATACTCATTTTATATCATTCAGTTAGATTTGACTGGCTGGATGGTGCATTTGGTAATGACCCTGCCTCATGCGCCAAAGGTCGTAGGTTCGATCCAGACCCTGGACAATCATTTGTATGTGGAACACTTATTTAGTATCTAGGTGTAATATATGTGTATAAGTATTAAATTTGTGCTTCCTCAGTTGTCTGATATCTGTAACTTAAGGTACTTAGTACGGGGACAGGTCAATTTATGGGATGTATGTGAATCAATTATTATTACATATAGTATATTGCACTGAATAATAAAAAAATATTTACGGAAGTTTCTCAACTCCTTTAAAATTGTTTGTTTAATTTAAGAGCAATAGTAGTTTTCCCACCAAAGTTCAGTGTAGTAAAGATATCAAACAAATTTCACGCCAATAACAGCGTTTAAAATCGATTAAAAACATCAGAACTACCTCATAAATTATATCTGAATACCGTAAACGAAGAGCATAAAATATAAGAGCCGGTGTTGAAATTTCAATATATCTCGTAAATGATGGACACAAACACACATACACAAGCAATTTCATAATAAAACTTCAACCCAAGCTCTCTTCACTTGGGTTCAAATCACGCTTGACCTATTTGCCTACTTCCCCAGACCCCTAAGAGGCTCGAAGAGGCTTTTCACATTTGCATCGTTATTGATGTTTCAGCGAAAGCCAAACGTATTGGAAAACATTGTCTTTGAAGTGGAAATATGAGATTATAACATTGTAATCTATCGCATGCCTGAATACTCAGGATATTTCAACTTTATGTCAACAATAGTTTATGCAAAGAGGAAGATATTGAAGCACGCGCCAAATATTGTTTTCGTCTTTTTTATGCGAAAAAAAATTACAGAGAATGTAACTTTTAATTTTTAGTTCGGTAATTTTATTTTCTACATGTAACATTACGTACTATCCAAATCTAAACATGCTATTAGGAGTCTCGTAATATTCAAAATTGAAAGAACGAATGGGTCGTTGAAATGCATAAGAGCATCAATATTATGTTTTTTTTCCTGCTAATAAGTCCTATTGAATCGAGGACCTCCGAATGCCCCGAGCATGCTACGATGATTTGACAAATTGGTCTGCCGACCCCGTAATAGCAGGTTGCAGTGTATCAAGAAGCTATTCAATGTAAATGTTTACAAGTTGCGTAAACATTCATAATTTGAGGCCAATCATAACAAATTATACAATTCGTACAAATTGAGGTTCTTTAATTAATACATAGAGTTATTTCTATTTATCATTCTTATTTAAGTATTTAAACTGCAAAATATTTCATAGAACAGAGTTCGATTCGAATTTGCAATTGCTTGTCTACTTACTTTGGGATAAAATCAATATACATCTATCAACTGTCTATTGAAAACAGCAATTACTGAAGTTTTATATTTATCTTCCAATACTCAATTTGTGGAAAAGAAATATCCTATACTATTATTATAAATTGGAAAATATATTGTGTCTGTTTGTTCGAAATGTTTTTAAGTGGAGATAGATGAAGGGATGGAAAGTGACATAAGCTACATTTTGTATCTTTCTTGCTGGTTAATACGCGGGACGCAGCTGGTTACATAATACCTAAGTAATTCATTCATTTCTATTTCAATCAGAAAGGTAATTGGTGCAATGCATCATGTCGTCATCGGATAAATTCTTTGTACCCACCTAACTTTAAATTGTATTCGAAATGGTTACGTCTATAATAGATAAATGCACGTGCAGGTCATTTCCATCGTGATTGCTTTCAAAAGTGATCAATAGATTCAATAATTTACAGAATTATTTGTGGCACTTTAATAGTAAAAGCATCGCATTGAATTAGTACCATCGTGGAATTGATGGAGTAAAAGTAGTAATAAATATGAATTACTTACATACTGAATTGATAAACTCATCAAAAAACCTTTTCTAAAAATGAATACAGCATCACTTTCACCCGTTCATAAACATGTCGTAAAATCATCACACTCCTTTTGAACGTATTGCATTCAGAAAGGGTTCTAATATGAACTCTAAATGCTCCGAGAAGAATATTTTTAAATTAGTTTTGCGTTTTATAAATAACAAGAACACTTTTACACGTCCTAGCTTTTGCATAGTAGTCTGATTTCATTGTTATCGAGTTTTTTTTTCTTTATCAGTCATTCCGTTAAGCGTGTTTTTCGTCTCAAGGGTAATTAATAACTTGAAGAATACAATGAATCAAACCGGGATCGTTATCTGGATTAGTACTTACTAATCAACAACAACAAAATGCAAGAATCAAATGCACCTTTATGTTGGATATAATCAGTAGTTAAATGATGTATAAATACTAATGGAATAGAAACTGATGCATCAGTAAACACATCACCATTCTTCAGTAACTACATTCAGCACAGCTACTTAATTTCACAAACATGCGTCTATTTATATTATCAC
The DNA here is from genome assembly GCA_014851415.1 of Cnaphalocrocis medinalis. Lineage (NCBI taxonomy): Eukaryota > Metazoa > Arthropoda > Insecta > Lepidoptera > Crambidae > Cnaphalocrocis > Cnaphalocrocis medinalis. The sequence continues at coordinate 11,266,938 of CM026286.1, forward strand.
TTTTCTTCATAATTCTTGGCCTTGGGTCCTTTGCTTACGGTAAGATAATAAACTGCTTCCATGTTCGTTTTATAATAATGTTCAACTTATGGATAACTTTATTGAAATTTGTGATATTTATAATACTGCTTGTATTTTTGCTAAAACACCAAAGTAACACCAAAATATAACTTCATTTTAATTTACCAGGTGTTCCTCTGGAATTACCAGCACATCTTGCATTCAACGAGAATGCCCTGCATTCTGGTAGCCGTATTGTCGGCGGCCAAGAGGCAAGAGATAACCATTCCCCTCACATGGTGGGTCTGGTCATCTACGGACCTACAGTGGCCTCATTCGTATGCGGTGGATCCATCATCAGTGACTGTTTAGTACTCACAGCAGCACACTGCATCGACGCTGTGAAGACATGGCGCGGAGATTTATTGGAGTGAGTTTCGACTTCATTATCATAATTATCTCTTTCATCTTAGCGATTGACTCTCGGGGACACTTGGACCATGAGTCAGGATTTTGGGGTCTGGTGATTATATTAAACGACTGTCTTTTTTCGTCACTTAGTTCCATGTACCATCAGTCATTACTTCTTCATAAGAACCAACATTATTGTTAGAATCCAACCTTTTATCCCAAGTTGGGGTGTCATAAGTAAAGTCGTCCCCCAAAACAACAAAAGTTAACTCATTAACCACACTACTAACTAAACACTGTTTCAATTTATAGCAGCCTTCGTGGTGTATATGGTTCAAATGAATGGCGACTGACCGAAAAAAGCGCCAGGTTCAATGGCTTTATCAACCACGAAGGCTGGGACCCCATGATCATCAAAAACGACATTGGAGTTCTCATAGTGGACCAGAGATACCCAGTCAGCAAGAAGTGGATCGCTATTGCTCTGAACTATGAAATTATTAACGGCGGACATCCTGCATGCGTCGCTGGATGGGGAAGAATACGGGTAAGTATATTCCTTACACTATTATTAATGCTCAAAAAATATTCAACAAGAATGCTCCTCTCAACAACAACAACAACTTTACGCTTTAAAAGCGCTTTATTGGTTCAGTAGCCCCACTTATTGATTCTACACCGCTACCCCGAATTTAACGCGAGCGAGGGGTTTTTATTAATTACATGTCAGGGGTTTTCAGACATGTTTTTATTTAATGCAGCATTAAGTACTAATTGCTGAGTTCTTTAGGCTGTGCAATAAAATTTTTGAACAGTTAGTGAGGACCACATAACAAAATCATAATAGAGACAACATAATCTGAGAAAGCCCGAGCATTGAAAATATTACAAAAATCTTTTCCAGGCTGGGGGTCCAATTCCAGACAGGCTGCATAAGCTTTGCGTCAAGACTCTCGATCACGAGACGTGTGCGCAAGGAGTAAGGGAAGCTTCTGGCGGCTGGGGGGCCCCGCCTGTGCACCCGCATAAAGAACTCTGTACACAACACCCAAACGGAGAAGGAAAAGGGATGTGCAATGTGAGTACTGAGCTAATCATCATCATCATCAGCAACCCACACTCGTTAACTGCTAGACAAAGGTCTCCCCTAATACACGCCACTGCTCCCGATTTTCGGCCACTATCATCCAGCCCACACCTGCCAGCCTTGAAATGTCATCATCTCATCTTGTTGTAGGGCGTCCAACACTACGCTTACCGAGTCGCGGTTTCTACTGAGCTAATACGAACAGCAAGTAAAGAAATAAGAGTAAATAGGGACCTGAAAAGATCCAACCAACATTAAGTTAGTATGTTGGATGAATCTTTTATGCATAACAAGGTCTAGTTGAAGGGAATTGATACGTAAAAAACGCACTACAACAAGTCACACAGAAAAGTGTAATTCGCCGAATGAGTGAGGTTCCCACCGGAGACCTAAAGGTATCTACTTGAGATGTGACTCTGGGCGGAAGCAATCGTTTACCATGTGATCCATCTGCTCATCTGCCCTGCCACATATTAGAAAGATAAATTAAGATGGAACCTATGTGCATTATTTTTAATTGTTACTCTCTCTCTACAACTCTGTTACTAGCAACTTTTGTACAAGTACCTAGTTGTGGTAATGAAACAAACTTTCTTTATTCCCAGGGTGACTCCGGCAGTGCTCTGGTCTGCGCATTGACAAAGACACTAATTGGCCTCGTATCCTGGGGCTTCCCTTGCGCTCGCGGCGCTCCTGACATGTTCGTACGTTTGAGCTATTACGAGTCATTCATCACCGGCAACATGAAGAAATGCGATATATGGTAATTAATTTATAGTTGTACCTGCTAAATAATTAGGGGTTTATTTAAAGCGACGGGTCAGGCATCGAGTAGCGACGCCAATTGATTTAAATTGTTAGCTACTAAATTGGATTTATTTTTACCAATTTCGATGCTTCAGCCTCTCGACACACATTTATACTTCTCTAGACTTGCTAGTCAACTTGGGAATATATTTTTTTTATGTGATAGGTAGCAGATTAATGTCAAAAGCATTCAAAAGTGGGGGTTAAATCAAAATTTCGAGTACAAAAAGAGACCAAACAGTAAATGCATGTGATATAGAGTGGCAGTAGCTATGAAATTGTTGTAAATACATAGATCAAATTTAGTGCTAGCCGGATAGCCGTTTACATCAGTTAGTGTAACTTTTGAGCCTTACCCGTCGCCTTAACAGGAATGGTGAGAAATTATTTTAACAGAAATAAACTAATAAAATTATACATGTTTTTATACTTTTCCCAACATAAATACCTAACTACAATTCTGCCTGTAATATAATAATATTTAATATTTAACTACATCACATACATTGATCTGACTCTGAGATAGGTAGCTCAAGCACCTGTGTTACAGATATCAGAACCAACAGTGGGATTACAAATATATACATATAATACTTTTCTTTTGTAAATACATACTTATAATACATAGAAAACACCCAGACCAATACAAACAGACATGTTCATGCACACAAATGTTTGTACTGTGCGGGGATCGAACCCGCAACCCTTGGCCCAGACGCAGCATTCACTACCACTGAACCAACCGGGTCGTCGAAGGTCTGTCAAGGGTTATATAAAATTCTGACCAAAAAGTAATAAAATTTCTTGAAATTTTGTACCTAAACCTTAAAAAACTAAATAAATAAAAGCCCTTCATTGGAACTATAAAACCTGCATCAATATGAAAAGGATAAACCTTTTTTGTAAAATTATCACGTTTCACGCAGCAAGCGATACCGTAAAAATGTATATTTACGACAAATGCCCGAAATTTTAAATTCAACGCGAATTTATGTGTTTAGAAATATATGTATAAAAGTATTTTGCCATCACAATGGCTCTGTGAAATTCTTCGCACGCACTTTACGTAAACCTAGAAACTTTGTGTGACTTGAGGTAAACGTATATAATGTGGCAGTTAAACATGTTTAGTCACTATCTTCATTAAAAATGGGAAGCTCAAACTAAAAGATACTGTTATTTTTATCAAGACCATAAAATGCAAAATGTTTAATGTTGACATACGCAATCTTGACCATCAGTTATATTAAATCATTCATTTTATTTAAATTGTAGGTTATTGAACAATAAATTCATTTGGCATTGGAAATGCGTCCTCTAATTTTCAATTTTTTTTATAAAACCTATTCCGTTCTTTACATTTTTATAATAATGGCACATACCTACTTGTAAATGCTATATTTTTTTAAATCCAACCTACAGTAATCTTGTTGGAAAAAATATTTTAATTTGAAACCCTTTTTGCTTCGGCAGTGTAGCAAAGCATGCAAATATATCATCCGAAAGGTAAGTACCAGGTATTTTCATTGTTTGGTAGTAAACGAAGCCAGTAAATTTTAATACAGTACTGTACAAGTGCCAAGATTTCCAAGAAATAAGTCTAACAGTGAAATTCCAATGTAGGTATTGTCTTCCAGCTTGGCATAATCAAAAAGAGCTTTATGGAAATAATTAATGATTCGAAGCATTATTTCTTTTCGTTTTATTTTTTCAAACAATAAATAACCGTCGATTAAGCAATACCTGTTTTGGACAATCAAAGCATAGACAAAAAGTTCACTGCAAATAAAACGCATTAATTAATCGGGGAAATTTGAATAATAAATACACAACGTTCTGTTCCTATCACATATTAAAATCATCCTCTACTAATAAACAAAATGTACTTACTGCTAAAACACCATATATTTTTGCAACTGTAGCTAAGAGCGCATTATTATTCACTAGATGAGTGATGAATGAGAGATTCCTCTACTAACATTGACAGTTCATAAACAAAATGGAAGCAACAAGAAAACAATATCTTCCATTAAAACCATTGTACTTCGAGTATCATAGTTTTGTTTGCACATTTGCGACCAGTCATAATAGTACCTACTACAATCACATCAAGCGATGAAACGAATCAAGACATTTCCATTATATCCAATGACTTATTTATTGTGAATTCCAATGCAATTATTGACTATTGTTGGGGTGCATAAAGCTTAGTCGTCATTGACTTGTCGACATAATTCATCATTTAAAATGATTAAGCTCGTAGGCGGTATAATTTAAAACTAACTAATAGTCTTCCTACAAAAGACAGATTAATGCTTTAAAATTAGTAATGATGAGTATAAAACTGTCTAGTTTCAAAACTAAATCCAAATTTTTATCTATTTGATCATCATTAATGATAAATGCTATTGTAGGCTACATAATTTTTATGCTGATCTCAAAGTCTCTTACAATAATAATGATATTCTCATATTTATTCAAAAAAGTATTTCAAATCAACTTTTGTCCTTCTTTTTTTTGTTTCCCCGCTGTAGGTAACATAGATAAACTTATCAAAATCGATGGAAATACGTTCAGCACCAGTGTACATTTTCAAAGATCTGTTACAAAGTCACTCAACGAGCAATCAATTTGTGCTAACAAGCCGACCTCCGCCGGACGAGCCTTAATTAACACGTTGACAGCGACAAGACTCAGTAAAAGCTTCCCGGCTATTTCAATGTCATCGGCGTTACACTATGCACCCGTTATTTATTTATTTATATAGGATCTCTAATAGACCTTCCTAAAAGACTGGCAACGCATCCGCACTCCTTCTGGTGTAGCTGATGTTCATGGGCGGCGGTGTTCACTTACCATCAGGTGACCCGCTTGCTCGTTTGCCTTCCTATACTATAAAAAAATAATGCCACTTCCTTTATGTTAACTAGGATCTAAGAGAACAATTTTTACGTTCCTGTAAGAGATCACAGTAATGAATGCCTGTAATGAAATTCGATCCCATCATTACTTTTTACCTGGCAGCATTTTACAACCATGGGAGAGCCATGCTTCGGCATGAATGTGCCGGCTGATCAGAGTGATACCACGGCCTAACAGAGATCGGCGTGAAGCAGCGCCTGCGCTGTGTTTCGTCGAGTGAGTGAGGGTACCGGAGGCCCCATTGGGGGGAAAGGGAGTTAAAGGTTGGCAGCGCACTTGTGACTCTACTGATGTTGCATGTAGACACATGCAACATCAGTAGAGTCATAGTAGAGTAGTCTTACCCATAGACATGGGCGTCTGTTCGTCTACCATCAATCACATAAAAAAATACAGAATTACAATATATCTTTCAAACTCTCTTTACTTTTATTCGTATGTTAGTATTTATTAATCGTAAGGACAACCGGAATTTACTCGTACAGCATGCGGGCAAATCGGTAAGAGCGTTATTTATGGGTTTACAGGTGCTAAGTGAAAGTGCTAATGGGCCTATTAGTTTCATTCGACACTAAACCGCTCGATAATGGTTTCATTATGTGACAAAATAGCTAAATTTATTGAGCTAGCGCTTACGTAAACCTGGTTAATATGAGTTTAAATTGATGATAAAGTTACATTCAAGTTTTAAGTGACGGGTTTTTTGAGGTAGTTGTAGTACAGTTTACTTTTTGGGACAAACTTTATAGGGTTAACTGTTAACTGTTCTTAAGTTTAGGTAATTTTCATACATAGATATATTATTTAATTCGAAAGTAACTTTCCATCTGTACCGGGAGGCCTGGCGGGATTTGGTTGGGAACGTCGATCTATTTTAATGATCTTTGTATATAAAGTAAGCTAAAATAATCCATATAATTACAATAAAATTCAAGCGTTTGTTGGATGACTTGTACTTTGGTCAAACGTAGGCAGGTACTTGATTCGTACTTTAGTGTAAACCTACACAGAAAAATCAAAAGATGAGCTAATTCCAACCACGCCTTGGTGCCAAAAAAATAGCACAAAGGTTTTAGTCTCGGAGTGTATCCTCACTCAACACCATCTCTGAAGGAAAAACCTCTTGTAGGTACTGATTTTGCATTCTATCGCCTAGAAGTTTATAATAAAAGTGGGCTAAGCAGCGAACAAGAGCTAGTAATACTATAATAACTATTTTTATCTCAACCCATTTACGTGGCTACTTAAGTGTGCCTACGCTTATTCATTATAAAGATTGCACCGCCACAGATAAGATAGCTGCAATCATTAATGTAGCTGTCAATGAATGCAAAGGTATACTTAGATGGCCGATAACGCATAGCTTTTAACACTAAGCAAGTCTTGTCACAAGCAATGCTGGCATCGGATAATTGATGATTGTTAAATATGGTACTGGCCTAACCGTTAACACTGACATTAGCTTTAACAAAAGTTATCTGTCATCTGTCACAATATGACGGCGATTGGTTAAATATGTCTGCGATTTAGATTTTGGTTTTAAGTATTGGACATATTCTGATAGGTCCACTCTTTATGGCCATTCATTTCAACACATTCAAAAGTAGACATCACAAGATGATTTTAAACAGAGAGGTTAAGCAAATATTCTTGTTACCAACCAAGCTTTAAATCATAAATAAAGTCCTAAATATTATTCCATCTAGTAAGAAAGTTGATGGACAATGAACCCTCAGACCTTCAAAAAATAAGCACTCTAAGGAGTTGCTCCATTAGGTGATCAATCTGCCCGTCTAGCTTACATGATATAAAAAAAAACTCGCGCATGCAATTTAGTCTTTAGATTCCGGCAGGCTAAATGCCACATACCTTGGTTGACGGGCGAGGCGTAACGCGAGCAACCGCGAAGGTCAATCGGGCAGGTAGGTGCGTGGTAATTCGAGACACCCATCGATCATCCGACCCGCGACATGCGCAGCCGCAGCAAAGCGACTCCTACGCAGCGGACGAGCGCACGCGCCCCTATTCGCCTTATTCGGATAGATATAATGATAGGGTTGTTAAATAAATGAAATATCCGCAATTTGGATATATTAAAAATTATTCAGTATGGTTCGGTATAGGTATAAAGCGATATAATAACTGTAAGATTTAATTGACAGACCTTTCGAATTAGATAAGTCTTGTACTATTATGTAGTTAGTAGAAGTAGTTAATTTTAATTAAAAGATATATTAGTTTTAAAAATCTAAATTATTGCACTTTTAATAGTAAAGTATCAGTCTATATAGGTTCTGTCCAACTGCAGGGCAAAGGCCTCCATCATAGAAGTCAAGCTATCGCTACTATCTTGGGATTATGCTTAATCACCACGCCTGGTGATCACAAACCCGAGCTATGTTCGAAAAATTCGGAACATACTTCAGGGCAGACCGACCTATGGGGACGTCAAATATTAACACCAATAACGCACAATGACGTCACGACACTTTCAAAGAATCGTCAAAGCTTTTTTTTGAAGTTTTTCCACCCAGTGACATTGTAGCAGCCCTACATTTAGTGCAAACTGCACTGACAAGTTTATGAGGTTGAAATTCATCACACTTTCTAGTTTGGACAGTTTAATTCGGCTCAATTGACATTGATTGAGGTCACAGCCAAGAATGGCAGATTCCATTTATTACGAATAAGAAGGTAATTTTCAATTTTAAGATGTTGGCATAGTAAGTTGAAGCCAAAAATCATGGTGTAAAAATACTGTTGATCTTATATCATGGAATCAGAAGGTTGGACAGCAATTACTTCGTCGGTGTTTTTAACGGACTTTGCAAATCTTGGAACATTGTCCAACTACATAGGACTGATAAGTAAAAAATATATAATCATTTTTAAAGATAATTCAAGATACTTATTGCTTATCTTAAGACAATAATTCCATTGCCAAGTGAAACATTATATTGCTCCGAGATTTAAAACGATTTTATCTGCTTAACCGACAATATTATTAATTTTGACTGCACATGTTTCATTATTTCACCCGGCGGCTACTTCATATAATTTAATTTTATGCTAATCTTGACAAACCACGCCCTACAATTAAGCTTGTGGGTGGATTTATAGCCTTATTAAAATATATTATAAGAATCATAATTCCAGAATAAAATGTTCCGTTTGTTTTACGTTGATTTACAACCTACCTACTTTGTAGAGTTCTTGAAGATCAGAAGTCTCTATAGAAAAAGCTTTTTATCTCGTTTTATCAGGAATCAGAACTCGTACAAAATCGTAAAAAGTGCCTCAATTGGGGGAAAGGAGGTTGAAGATGGGTAAGTGCACTTGTGACCTAGTGTTGCAGGTGTCTATGGCCGCCCGCAATCGATTACCATCAGGTGATCCGTCTGCCCCTTCATCTATCACATAACAAAACCTACTATAGCGAGCACTATCTGGTTGATACTCGTTACAAAAATGCATCACGGTTCATTACATTCACACCTCACATATACACGAAGATCAATGGCATCCAAACGGTGCTATTTTGCAATATTGTAATGTGCATTCTTACATTTGCATATGTCACGTTACAAAAATCTAGAATAAAAACGTGTCGAATCGATTAGCATACATTTTATTCGATATTAGGCAACACTAGAAAGGTTAGGTTTTTTATCATAAAATCTGATAGCACGACGTTTTCTAGAACTTTTCTTTCATTCAACATTTATACAACTCTGAAGTTTCTCCCATGAGGAAAAAAATGGCAATGATCCGAAGGAGTTTATGGTAAAATCTCCCCCGCCTCTCGTAAAAACATAAACGAAATGTAAATAAATTTTACGAATCAAGTTTTCAAACAGCTACCATTTTTTTCTTGTACCAACCTATGTTGAGTAATTTTATTTAATTGTGTTACTACTTCTGCGAACCATCACATTGAACGTATTCCAGAGCTAAATAATCTTGAACTAAAGCAAGCAAACATGGCTAACAGTTCGTAGAAATTGCGCTCACAATACGCTAATATTTATAAACGTTGTGGTATTGGGGGGATCCGAATTTAGTAAGACTGTCTTGGATCAATGTGAGTAGTTTGTAAACATTAAATATGAGTAAAAGTGGGTATATACTTACTATTTTTCTAAACATTATCCCCCTTATTACAAAATGGAGGACTAAAGTTAATTTTGATAAAAATTATACTGTCACTTTTAACAGCATAAGGCCCAGACAGCAGACACAATAGAAAATCAATTGTTTTTCCTTTTTAAAGCTTTTGTTTGTTTTACGACGCTATAAAAGTGACCATGATTTATGATGATTAAGGGGTAATTATTTATTTGTTAATGAAAAAACCTGCGATTCCGAAATACTACGGCGTACCCTCAGCGGGCTATGTCAAATAGGATTTTTTTTAAATAACCGTCTGCTAAACTCTTCTAGATTAAAACGTAAATTATTTTTTAATACGGGGCGAACGACCATGGCGACAAGCTATCTAGTTATGCTGAGAGGCGCCCGGCTATCATACTAAGTTACAGGGAATGAAGTAATTTGTATCAGTCTTTTTTATCTTCATACTTTAGTTTATTTGTAACAATACCTACTTTGTTACAGGTACAAGGTTAAATGTAATGAATGCATAGTTGTAACAAACAAGGGTTATTAGATGAACTTACGATACACTTGACTGACTGGTTTAATGACTCCCCGTAATTAGTACGTACAGTTGCAAAACTGAATGAAATTATTCTTTGGACATTAGTACTTATTAATGAAACAGAATAACGTCATAAACATTACTCGTACATTCCTTATAAAAACGACATATTTTATTGCTCGTAGAATAAACTCTTACTATCGTGGTTCTAAAGAAATATAATACCTACATATATTATATTAATTAGATAGTAATTATTTTAAAACGTTCATCTACAATTAAAGTTATTATGTCAACAAATAATTTGTATAGGTAAAATTCCAAAATATTTTAACACATATTTTTTTATAAAACACGTGAACAAATTAATTTACTACTATTATCTTTTTAAGATTGTAAATTCAACCAAAACACTGACTTTTCTTTTCTGGCCATACAGGTCTATACTCTTGTACCATTATGAAATATGAAAACAATACTTACCACATTGATCTTCCCGAGGATGTGGTTAATCTGATCCTTGCTGCACATCGTGATAGCTGTCCCTGTGTCCTCTTATCACATTTTATAAACTATTCACTCTTTCATTTTGAACCTAAGATTGACGTGACGTTAAAATTATATCTTCTTGAGACCAATTAAAGAAATTCAATGACAGTTTTCAAACGTGAAATATCTATATATCAATAACAAGGGAACCAACGGTAAAAATGCCAATAATATTTTAAATAAAACCGTAAATAATTAAAAATCGATGAATTCTTATCCGAGAATAAATCTGTTATGTTTTAACGTGTCATACATACCATATGACTTGCAGAGTTAGACGATAGAATTATTTACGAAGATTAATTAAACAGACCTGAGAATGTCTCTTAATTTTTATTAAATATTTTTATTGCGAATTTGGGAAATTGTTAATAATTTAAACATTTATTGCGAATGTTGTACGATGTACCACGTTATCATTTCAACGTCTTTTACCCGGTTGCGTCAAAAGCTATTGCTTTGGATCCCGGGAGATGACTGCAATTTGGTAAGTTAGAAAATTACAGCAAAAATATTGTCATCTTTCTTTTTTAGCCCTTACCGTTACACGAGTCAAACTGAATGACTTCATCAAGCTTAATTTTATTTTGAATATCCATTAGATTGCAGTATTAAAAGCAAAGCTTAAGTATATTATATTTTAGGTAGATCATACAATATGTAGGTAGGTACTTGTTATACTTAGGCGATATTTGATACGTGTTCGTCATACGATAACCAGTATCTGGTGACAACGTACCTGCCTCCATATCTGGTGACAATAATCTGCAGGTTTTACCTCAAATTGTACTTATACGGTAACACTGACTAATCTTCGTATTAATTTTCACCTTACTAATTGGATATCCTTTAGTTTATTGACCTAACTGTTTATAATAAAGTTATCGTGTCAACGAAAATGTAGGAGGTAGTATAAGTACTTAATCCTTTTTTAGCTTAGTTATATAGTCAATTAGTCATAGTAATTTATTAAATCAACTATAGGAATTCTGTGTCGGTAGATAATAATAACACATTTGTTTACATATTACCTATTGTTTCGTATTTTACTCATTTGTTTGTTAGATCATTTCAGCAACTTGAAGAAACATGCACGATTTCAGATCATATTAAGCATAGCTATGAAATGCTTTTAAACTTGAAGATCGATTCTAATCTTAATAAAATCAATGACATGAAATTAATTTATGTAATCTATCAATCATGCGCGAGATTTCAACAAAACATTTCCAAAAAAAGGTCCATTAAGTATAACAATAGTAAACGTTTCGCAACGGTCCAGACCGGTCCAGACCTTAAACTGGTGACTTGGTCAATAATACTGATAAAATCAATCGGATACGATTTACCGGGCAATTAGAGGTATTAATTATTTTTTACGACACTCCCTTTTGAAACACCAATGCTTCACTTACATAGTAATCATGTTCAGGTAATTATGCGCAAAACGCAGGAGTACTTACATTACTTATTCGTGAAGCCAATGTATAACTTATTGCTACATATTTACTTCTTTACGCAAATCTAGACAAGAATCGGTTAAGCTGGGAAAAGAAAGCCAACAAATTTGTACATTGCATTTTTCCTGGTATGCTAATGGATGAAAAGCCATAACAAGATGTTAGATTAAAGCAATGAACACAGGAAACCAAAGTACGATTATATTGGAGTAAAAATCTTGCCATTTAATTCGAGCAACCAAATAAACGCTCAAAGTAGAGTATAGATAGACGGGAATCTTCCAAACACAACTTATTTGATCGTAACATTATTAAGACTAGTAGACATATCAAAAAACTTAGGTTCAGAGACTTTTGATTAGGGTTAGCCCTAAAGCAGAGTGAGAGGCGTGAACGTGGTTAAAGGTCCCATTTTTCCAATTTATGCGTATAGGTTACTATCTCTAAATCGATATCATCTCGTAGGTTTACATGCTCGAAAACATAGTTTTTATGGTCACCCTTATTGCAGGTAAGTTTAAATTAATAGGTAAAGAAACTTACGACACAAAATTTAGTAAGAAATATTAACTGCATAGAAATCAATCTATTTGCCTAATTAAAGATATTGAGATGAGTGTTTTGATTAAATCACGAACTCTATAGATACAAAATATCAAATTAATTAGATGTCATGAAGCAGACAACTGGTGACCTTTTACGGTAAGCCTATTTAATTACTTCTTTTGTAATCGAAATATTTTGCACAATCAAAAGTATTGAAACCTACTAATTAGAGGTAAGTACTTAGACTTTGACTAAGTTTTTGGTATAAGTGGAGAAAAGAAGAGAAAACTATTAAAGGAAGTACCTAAAAGATACATTTCTGATCTGATTGGTGAAATCGCTGCCTTTTGTAGAATAATCTACCCATTTAAACATTTTGCATAAAAATGTTAAAACATCAAAGAGCTTTCGGCCAATACAATAGTTGCGTCATCTCATCAATATTGATCGCGGTTATGTATGAGCTAAAATAAAAACGAAGTAGTTTTCACTTCACCACTGATCGTAGGTTGAATCCCTATAGGTAAGGTAAAAGGTTTATAACAAAAGGCCAAACGATGTCAACCCACTTAAGACTTCTAAAGTCGTTATGATTTAATGTTATACTTAATAACAGACGTTACGTGAATCTACAAGCTCTATGTAATCAATAGGTTAAGAACCTGTTTGTGCAAAATATTTCCAGTTAAGTACCTATTTGTGCTAAATACATAATCTAAACTTTTACGACTTTATCGCTGTCTACCTAAATGTGCCTTGGTTCAAAATACACAAATGCTTCTTTGCTCTTGAAAACACTTAGGTTTTCTTTTTTAGTATTTTTCTGAAAATTAATCAATTTACGATTCGCATTTTTTTTGTGTAGACGTTGACAAACGAGCAGACGGATCACCTGATGGTAAACGATAGACACCTGCAACACCAGCAGAGTCACAGTGCGAGTTTTACGGTGTCTTGCTTAATTAATTGCATTACTATTTTATACCTACATTGCATCTACTTTAGTTGTTTTTTAGTTTGTCCGAGACTGATTTTACCGTGGTTAAAATTATTTTTCTTATTTTAAAAATTGTTGAGATTGTATTCAGTTAGTAAACAATAAATATTCAGATTGAACTAAGCTGTGGTTCAGATGTTACACTATGAGAGCACCCACTGATCCGTGAATTGCGGTGAGCAAATGCCAAGGATGGAACAAGGTTTCTGATAGGATGTCTGCGCACTTGCGGTTTTCAAAACCTCACACCAATAGAAGGAAGTACTTAGTTTCTAGCTAAAAAATTCTGGTACTAGGCATATCTATTTGAGAAGATTTTCATAATACAATTAACATACTATACGAATTCTTACATATTAATATTATCAGCCTACCACAATAATGCAAAGTTCACGGCCTAAAGGCCTTCCTGTGGCCCGCCAACAATATACTTCCTGACTTGCATAAGTTAAAATTGTGTTATAAATTCGAAAAAAACATAAATACTAAATTTTCAGACAAAATCTTGAATTTGAGTGAAAAAGAAGAGTAAGGAAGGTGTAGTTACTTATTTAACAAATCTTATCAACATAACAATATATTTTTTTACTAGAACCTAATTAAAAATACCAATAAGAATCGAAGTCGTAAGGAAATAGATAATCAATCTAAGTGTAAATAAAACAGGCTGCTATAAACAATGAAAGTAGCCACATTAATAGAAGTCCAAACATAATTTATCACGACCAGCAGGAAGGTACTCCGTACTTCTACAACACCAATCGATTAGATCCACTTTCCAGGTGTCTCACAGTAAATATTGAAACTAACTCTCACGGGTATTTCAAGTGTGTCTAATACAACCAGATCGGCCGTAGCAAAGATGTAAGGTGAATACCTCATTTTCTACCTTGTCATCGTTTGAAATTAGAAATCTGAGGCTTCAGAGTCAAGGTTTCACAAAAAGGTGAATCTATTTAGGTGGAACATTAGGTACGATGAGCTACAATGGCCAAATAGACTACATACTTTAAGCTCAAAATACTCCAGTCAAGATTCAGCGAAACATAAATGAACAAAACTTCCGATTCAAACGCCACGACAAAAATGTGAAAGAAAGTCTGTGTTAACTCATCTTCTCATACAAACGACAGATAAAGACGCTGTTCACATCTGATATCTTATTTTATCGACTCGATAAAGCTGTCACTTGTCGTGTTGCCGTCAATACTTGGTCTCGTAAAACATCACGACAACCGAGACGTAACGTTATCGAACCAATCAAATCATAAGCATCAAAGAGCAAAATAAATCCAAATTACTTCATCACTCGACAGTATATTTGCAACGGCAGTAACTTATTCTGCAAAGAATTTCTGCAAATATTCAAAGAAGACAAATGAATAGTTGTCTGAGTATGAATAAAAGACTTAAAGCTCTCACTTTACTCAACAATATTGAAAGTATCGATAAGCCATTTAATTAATGAAAGATTTAAAAATTGACAACAATGAAAATTGTTCTATTTGATTAATATTCCCATAAAAATATATCTTTACAATTACATCGGGATATTGCGTTGAGATCTACTCAATGTTATTCAAATTAAACTTAAAGATAAGCTACTACGACTAGATCCAACACTGTGACCATTCTATGACGATACATTATTAAATTGTGATCGGTTGAGTGGCCTCGCACCGCAAAACGTTAGTTTTTTACAAAGCATTTCATTCGAAGACGAAAATTATATCACTGAGATGAAAGAATTCTCCAATCCGAAGGCTGTGAACAATTTCATGCTTTTTAAAATGTTTAAATATAACACTCTAGAGATGGCTTTCACTGAGAAAATATTTCGATATTGCGTAATGTTTCACTAGTGCGAATTCCTTTGGGGTCGCCTTCAACAAGTAAACGCTTTGTGGTGCCGTTTGTGTATGCCAAACAGATATCAGCTGTATATATGTCGTATCTTCTTTGGCCTCGAGCACAAAAAGTACTACACGAATGAATAGTCCGCAGCGTTAAAGGTGACTTTATATTATTTATCAACCCTATTTTTAGCATCCCACAGTTTCTTTTTTCTTTGCGTTGACTTTTAATGAACTAAATCTACCAAAACCACTTAAGACTCATTTTATTTGAGAATGATTCACTATCACGCCTTAAATGTCAAGTGCTGGAAAAAAATGTTTTGTAATCTTAGTACCTAGCCTTCAAGATATTAATGAGTAGACTTTAATATTTCTGCAATTAATTCGCACTTTTGTTATGGGTCAAATGCGGGCCTTAACGCTTTCGTCTTAATCAGAGACAGCTAAATGATGCAACAGTAAGTTTCATTAATACTGTGTAAATCTTATTAATGTTTTATTAAATGTCTAATCGACCAATGTATAGCCTTAATTTGCTTAACCACCATCACCATCACACCATCTGTGGTGCGAAGAAATGGCAATTTTTCACTGAAGATGTAACGAAGATAGGAACTGACATAGATTTTAAAATAACAATTCGTTAGCAGTGAAAGATAATCGCGTGAATTTTCCAAATTATAGTAGATCTAAACATAGCTCCACCACTGCACAAGTTAAAGTTAGAGTTCATGTTCAGTGGTTGAGATACGTTTAGATCTTGTATAAAAGTTAAAAGTGGAATTTGCATCTTTATAAGAAACAGAAGCAGCAGATTTGTTTTCAATAGGAAGCTGGTGATGATAACGGTGCAGATTAGTGTGATATTTTCATATAACTTGGGCCTAAGTAGAGCTATTGGAAACTGGTCAAACAAAACGTGTTATGTAGGTATGTATGTGTATGTAACTTTGTAGCTTGTCGATTCCTTGTCCTATCGCTACACCCACCTACTGGAGCGTACTAATGTTTGACTGGTACATGCGCGTACGCATGTTATTAGCTAACGCTTCCTCGCTCCGATAATTAGCTCACTGCGCTAAAATTCACTTTCACTTAGGCCAAGTGATATGACTCAAGTAAATTTTGATACTGTATTCATTCGATTGTTTTACAATTTCACTAGATCATCGGTCAATCATTGGTTCAAAACTACTGATTGAAGTCACATAGATAATGACTTGAAGGGGGCATGTTTCTTCTTTAGCCCTGTACCCCCTCTCATTCAGCGAACAAAGCGCTGGCGTTGCTTCACGTGGGTCTTATATGAGGCCCATTTACGCCGATACGCCGAAGCCTGGCTCTCCCACGGTCAAAACAACACTACCAACTATAATATTTCTAACCAAAAATAGGTCGAAAAAAATTTCGCCAATGTATGTTACTCGAATAAAATTAAGAGTCAAAATATCATCACTTTCACTCACGTCTGCAGTCTGCACCACACATGTGCAGTGAGGAAACAAATTGAGGGGGTCGCTGTTATGTCTAAGTCTAGGTTATACCGGACTTTCATTATGTCTTATTATGTCTCTGTGTTACTTTTGTATGACACAGTTTTTGTAAGATTAATGAGCTAAGGTCGGACTATAATGGACAAGATAATATGTAATATTTGAAAGAAGTTATCAGTCACCGCTATTACAACGTTTTAACTGCATAAGAACATTTGAAATTAATTTGGTTACTAATTAAATTCCTCTTTTAGAACTAACAGATTGGTTTCCGACCTGATTCTTATTAGTGTCAACCTAGTTGCATCGAAACCTATCGCTTTGGAGCCCAAGGTCACGTAGAACACAGATCCCTCTCTCATCTTTGCTTGTAATTTTCAGTTGCATCTTACCGCTGTCCCATCATACTTAGTAGCGATGACTGGATTTCTATGATGGAGGCCTTTGTCCTGCAGTCAGACAGTATATAGGCTGATACTTTACTACATGCTGTCGCTTCCGAGACCGGGGTACCTGATTCAGGATTTGGGGAGAATACGCGCCCATTGAAGCACATTTTTAACGTGTGTGTAAGCTCGTATGTTGAAACGTTCGATTACGCAGGGAAAAATACGCTAATCTGAAACCACTCTACCAACCTATGCAAGAATCACTATTCTAAATAAATTCACATTGCCGTCAAGAGCTCTCATAAGAATTTTACGATAGCTTCTCAAGGATATGTTCTTATTTGACATTCAAGGAAATAGGCAATGAATCGTTTCTTAGATAGTATAAAATGTATGTGAGCTAAGCATTGTATAATGTTAACTTACTATAGTATTCCAAAAGGCAATTCAAAGGTTTCTTTGTAAACACGATTAAAGAATTAATATGAATAAAATTCAGAGAATCCAAACTATAATGTCTTCTTCGTGCCCTAAAGTGCCTTGAGATATCTTCTATTAAGAGCTGAAGAATTTAAAGTGCCAAGTCGGGTATTTTTATTGTATTTTTATGGAGGGACAACTGCTTCCTATATTTTGTGTTTCAACTGTATTTAGTTCATCTTCTTTAAATAAAACCGAAATCTAAATTCCTTGAGTTGGGTTGAGTTATTAATTTCTTTATACAATATTTTTTTTAGACAAAGATGTAATTTATTCCACAGGTTGAAGGTAAAGTATGTGGACATTTTCGTCAAACGTACTTAATCGCTTCCCCACTGTAGAATTTGAAAAAAAAATTAAGACGATAATACGAGATAACTATTTATTAAGTCTTGCAACACACGTAAGAAAGCATTGCCCATTTAATGATACAATGATGATGGTTTTATTAGACAGTTTGATTTATGCTCCTCCCACAACAACGTAATAGGAAGAATACACCATCATAGCTCATTTCTCACGATAATAAACACGTGATAAGATAAGAGTTTAGGACAAACAAAGTTTTTAAACAACCTTTTTACGTTCCATTGTGGACATAAGCATTTTTAAGTGGCATCTGAGTTATGCAAATAATCATTCTGTCATGTCACTGGGCCAACAGAACTTGACATAGATAAATTTACGTTCATCAGAAAAATAGGAGACTTTTACTTGTAAATACCTAATTGAAGTAATGATTTCTGAAATTATCCACCACAAGATTTTAACAACTACCTACACAAAATTTTAATCTTATCACATGCCTAGCTATATAAATGAAACTATATCATCGTTACTAACAATTAACATTACTGTTGCATTCTGCACTAGAGGTACTCAACAATTTAGTAAAAATGTTGAAAACAAAACCGCAACTGACGGCAATCCTACAAAATAATGGACTCGTGAAACAATTTCACCATCGCAAATATTTGAGCTACGATCCAGCGCGATAGATCTGTTGTGCAAGTCAATTTAACATTTATTGTTTGTTCCTAACAAATGAGCGACTAGATCGCTCAAGACCAAAGTATCAAAGAAGCCAATACATGTATGTATCTTCGAAATAGAAAACAAAATTCCAAGCGGTGCTAGAATGAATTCAACTTTGACTTTCACAAGTGCTTTGCTGTCTAGATTTTATAAACGATTTCCATTTCACGGGAGAGTAATGGGTATTCTTTAATTATTCCGCACAAATGTATAGTCTTTGACCGGCATGATAGCACATTTGGCATTAAACCTGACCCACGCTCCAAGTTTGTAAGTATTTACTACAACCCCTGTGTCTTGGATAAACAATCGTGTTGTGAAACCTGTCTTTAAATGTCATTTGAGGTAACTTCGTTGATTTAAATGCAACTTAGGGAACTCAACGTATACGATGTGGTTAGTCTTGGTAAGTAATCATGATTTTATCAACTATAAACGAATTTTGAAGAGAAATCTAAATCCCTTTACTTGAATTAAACAAGACAAAAAAATAAATTGATCAATTGAATGGGTTGAGTTTGTCAACGTCATTATCTTATTGTTTTTTACCTTGTCTATCTCAGTCATGGCCGAAAAATATTTTTACTTAGATAAAAACATGAGGCGAAAACAAACAAAAGAACCGTAAAAATTGCACCATCAAACTGTGTTGATCACCTTGATCATGGACATAACCCATTAACAAATTCAACAGCTATAAAATGTATATAATTCAAATGCTTTAGGCCATTATAAAATTGATCATCAATTACATAAAATATAAACTGGTTGATACATGATCGCTAAAACCACAAAGCAATAATATTGAAACTTTAGCAAGCGCAGACTTTATTAAGTTTGCCCAGGTGTCCTGTTCTTAGCAACATGGCCCCTATTATAGAGAAATGTCTCTAGCCTTTAAGATTTCAAGAGCTCATCTAAAATTTTAAGTGATTAAAGAGCATCATAGATACGTGTCTTCCTAAAACTGACTGAGTCCGACTTTCTTTTGTTTTTTCCGTCGTTCTTTTTCCACAAAATTTACGAATGTCTCTCTCGTGGCTACTTCTAGCATTGAACTGTCATCCTCTAAGGATTTCGATCTAAATTTTAATCCTCGCGTATTTATTTATTTCAAAAATCTAAATTCCTCATAAGTTTTTGATGCATCGTTTGTTTGCATCCAATCTCTATTACTAGATTTCACAAGCTATTCTCATGTTTCCCGTAAAGCATAAAGCGAGGATTCGTGTGAAATTAGCCCACTTACGCGTTGCCGCAAGCATGGCGCAACCTGCGCTTGCGCCCGAAAGGTTGGGGTGAATGGGCTCTTTCAATTATCCACAACGTGCACTCGTCGGAGTGCCTAAATACTTGGAATACTCGGCTAATTTGTTGGATATACACAAATTATGTGTCCTCTGAGACTTGCGCTCAAAACAAGGAATATTGCAGTTTTAGACTTCGATTTGGTAGCTTCCCAATTAATTGAGCATGCTTTTTTTAATAGGAGACAGTCAGAATGATCTCACTCCGCTTGATGGTAAGCCGCCGTGAGATCCATTTATGAGGTATCTGTATCAAAAGGTATATGGTATCCAATATATTTGAAAGCCTAGTAGCTTGTGCGTTTCTTTATTAATATATTTTTTTGATAGAGAAGACATTTATATTGTGTTTAGAAATAAACTAGGACATTGCTGCTGCTGCTGCTGCAGCAGTATGACCTGATAGTGGTTACAAGTTCATGCGTCATGCGTAAAGGAATTGATCTCATAGAAAGTTGGAAGCCGTTTGATAAATAGTTTCTGTTATAGAATAATTTGCTTATAATGCCAAATATGTTATAGGAAAGGTTCTTGTACTTAGTATCATTACATCGTAAATCTTCACGGTAAACATGTCATTATTTTCTTAAAATGACAAGACTAATTCGGAAATGCTCAAGTCATCATTATACAAAACATTGTTTGCATCAAAACTGTCGTTTCAATTGCTGTTATCTTTATTTGAAAATTATACCCCTTTAGAGTGAATATTCATGAGTTTTACACCGACACATCATACCCACATAGTAAAAAGAAATCGAAAGTGTAATTAGCACATCCACCAAACGCACTACCAAAATAACGGATGATATTTTTTACTCATGTAACTATTACGTGCAAGTCATAAGCATAATTTAAGTCTTTGTAATATTTTGGTATTTATTACGAAACATTCACTTGACATTGTAAACGAAGCAGAAAACCGGGTTCAAATTGTATAGTATAGGTAGGTACGTTATGTACGCAAAGCTCGACTTATTCATGTAGTACCAGCTAGTTCTACAAATTTATCTCCAATTTTTCGATCGAAATTAGATGTAGAAATTAAAAAGAAATCTTCAAAATTCTATTGGAACTGAATAGGTTTGGAAACAAATGAACAATTAACATACCATATAAATGAAATATGTCCTTGAAATTTCACGCACTTTTTAATGTTCACAAAAATATTTCGTGCAAATTCCTTTCAACGATGTAACGCGCAACACAATGACGAAACTAATTAAGACTAATTGACGCGACACTCAACTACTGAATTTAGCATATCAAATGAAGCGACCTGACAACGGCACATAATGTCAACGGAAACGTTAAGCACCCCATAAATCGAGGGTACTTACACCGAAACCGAAACGCGTTCACTACCCATCACAATTCGACCATCACTACCTTGAAAAAAAAATATGCGCATAAAAATTTGTCCAGTTGCCTAAAAATGCAGAAAATGGCATTTGGCAAACCTGTTCCGATTCCAAATCATGCATTAATCATCAATCTACAAAATCATACCCGCATAATTTTAAATGCATTCCAGAATGGTCTCAAGAAGATATTTCAAATCACAGAATCACTGGCAGTCAACACAGTTCACCACAGGAATTGAAGGATGAAAAGAAAATAAAACTTCGCGCCGTATTTGTAAGTTCAAGCAGTCGGGTGCGCGTTTCGCGGCATCTCCGGGCGACCGCGCGTGGTGCGTTGTGCAGAGGCCGCAGGTGACTGCGCGAGCGGACAAGGTGTACGCGCCGGTGCATTTCCGAACGTCCGCGCCGCTGAACCGAAGTAGGTAGCGATGTCACGCCGGGCCCAGAGAAAATAGTCGTAGAAAACAACTATCATTACTTACCGTGCCGTACTCGTCTTCGATCATCATCTATTTTTATTTGCGGCCGCAGCTTGAATACAAATCATGGTACTAACCTGGAACAAAAGAAAAAGTGGTGAGACATAAAATAAATTGTTTGAATTCATTAACATGGGCCCGCGGTTATTGTTCCAAATTCAACGCTGTTACCAATTTCACATTTAGATTGTCTGTTCAGTACTACAAAACTGTCTTATAAACAAATAAGTAGGCATTGAAACAATAAAGATAAGACACTGTATAACAATGAAGGAAATACAAAAGTTCCAAGTGGTGAAAGTGTGTAGAAAGGTTATCACAAATAGTAAAGTTAATTGCGATCCTAATATCGAAGTAATTCCTTTTAAAGCAACGTATGTAGGGAAATCAGGTAACCATAACAGGTTTCTACAACAACAATTTTTCTAGAGGCAGATTATATATAATTACATTTCGCGGTGTCATAACGTCATAAGTCTTTGATAAGATAAGGAGAGAGACTTTCAATCAAGATCCATCATGTTCTCAGTACATGATCAAGATGAAGGTCATCTAGATGCTTCTTTAAACTATCTATATCAGAGCTAAAACTGGAGGAAATATCTTTGCATATCACATTTTGATAATAACTTTATCGATATTGATGTTGTAGATAATAAAGACGATAACAAAGGTATACAGAAAAATCACAATTTATACTATCTAGACTCAAATTAAGGCATTAATATTACTACAAATACAAGATAACAGTAGGTTGACGGGGATGCTACTGCTAATAAACTTACAATATACGGATAAAATAATGCAAATAATCACCTGCCCAGAATAAAACGAACCTACCAAAGTAGTAATCTGATGACCAAATTGTGTTTCCATATAATTAATAAGCGTTGAAGATAAAATTCTTAATCACTACTATAATAGATCTACTTCAGACATACACTATATATTCGTAGGTCACATAATAAATTAGAATCTAGTTTAAGGGAGACGTGGACGTTATATGCAGATGCAATCGAATGGTAAAAGAAAATCTGCTTTTGTTTCATAAGCTGTTATGATGGATCAGTAAACATGGTAGATGTGCTTAAGAGCAAGACTCTTAAGCATAACAGCTTTGTTTCATACAGGAATGTTTAAGCTAAACAGCATTATCCACATCAGATAATATAGAGAAATGAATAGGATATGTTCATCCATGAAAGAATGCCATCGAGCCACTGACTAATATAACAGTATGGTAGATTTAATATTCAGTAAAAGATCTAGATTTAAAATCGTACCTTAATGAAGAAGAAAGCGTCTTAGATTAAAATAAAGAACAATAGGTAACTATAAAAGTGTTATGATATCTGTCATCAAATATGCGGCCCAGTCGAGCAATTAATCTACAAGACAATTTCTTACAATTTATCATAGGTACACACCCACACATACATTCCTAAACGAATTTCTACCGGCACTTTCCTTCCAGTAGAAAGATGAATCAAAATAATGATGATAAGTAAGGTTAACTGTGTAAGGTATAATTTATTTTAGTTGAATTTACTTTGCATATAAAATTCTGAAGTAACGATTGAACAACAGAGTACAAATTCATTATTAGTGTAACGTTCAATATGTAACACAAAGTTACACAATACAAATAAATATTACTTACATTTAGGGCAATCAAGAAGTTTAATTAATTTATGCCCGAAAGTTAATTAGTAGACAATGGTATATTATGTCAGTTCTGTGTAGCAATGATTTTATTTAGTTAAAGGTATCTTTCAACATCCTGTATTTTCGAACATACCCGACATTATTTGTGTTAATGTTGTTTCATAATAATAATTATGTTGCTCATAGATAATTGTTACTAATTATTGATAGGTACGAGTATAGTTATATTTGAACTTTCATATCTATCTTTTGTGTCATAAAGTATAATGACATATCTATTTATGGTCCAAAATTATCTGCTGCCCTAGGCTTTCAGCCTACATGGAAAATCCACCACTGATTTGTACACACTACGATCTTTAGTAAAAGTTTTTGCAGAGTTAGAAGATAATCGGTAGGTTAGGTAATACAACATAGCAATCCAAAAACAGAATATAAAAAAAAACGTTATGTATGCCAACAAAATAATTTATTACTCGAGGAAGTGTAACACAACACTTGAACTATTTAAGTAGCATAACATTGCGTTAAAACGAATAGAATCAGCTGATCGTAACTATTAGTTTCAATGTATTCTGTCGGATGTGAGCCACTTCGGCCCGCTCTGATTGATTGTGGCAGTACACCCGCTGAGTGACAGCTACTTGATACAATGTACTCCTGAGTATTGCTAATGCATTGTGAATTTAGTAGAATAAAAATATACCTCCGGTTTTCATAGCAAAAATTACAACTTTTTTTTATATTAACGTCGTAATTAAGCTTCATGCGAGGCAAAAACAGTTGGTTTTCTGTTGTGTCTGCTATCTGGGCCTTAGGATGTTATGGGAAGGAAAACGAGCAAGCGGGTCACCTGATGGTAAGTGACCACCGCCGCCCATGGACATCAGTTACTTCAGAAGGAGCGCGGATGAATTGCCGGCCTTTTAGGAAGGTATAGGCTCGTTTCTTGAGGATTTGAATGTCGTACCGGTTCGGAAATACCGCTGCGAGAAGTTGAACTTCATAACATTTTTCCGTTAAAAGACCAGTTATTATAGACTATCACTATAGTAACTAAGTCAGACAATAAGGATTTATTTACCGTGGGAGAGCCAACCTTCGACATGTATGGGCCGGCTCGACCGAAGTGATACCACGGCCTTACAGAAGACCGGCATGAAGCAGCGCCTCCAGCGCTGTGTTTCGTCGAGTGAGTGAGGGCACCGGAGGCCTCATTGCGTAGTAAGTTAAAGTTGGCAGCGCTCTTGTGACTCTACTGGCGTTGCAGGTGTCTATAGGCGGCGGTAATCGCTTACCATCAGGTGATCCGTCTGCTCGTCTGCCACATATCATATAAAAAAAACCTTAGTCAATTCGCAATAATAAATCTCATGCTGTAAAACGTTTCTTGGCGTAGGTACTCACGTAATACAAAAACGTGAATAATATGAAAGAAGTAATAATTATGGTAGTAATCATTATAATTATCCGAGTAACTTCCACCATATTAACATCAACTTATATTACTCAACAACTGTCGATCGAGTCGTAAACAAGGGTAATTCATTAGTAGGTAATATCACTGTAGGGTCAGACCAAGAGAAAAGAGTATAAATTTTACAAGTACGTACAGCTTCACACCAAAGTAGCTGTCAAAATTCTTCAATCGACTCTCATCCTACTGTCATACACATTAGGTTTAATATCAATTGAGGAAATTTGACAGATTGTGGTAACCTGATGTGTGGCTGACTGTACCTTATGACACATAATCTTGTCAACAGGTGAAATTCGTAATCAACATCGGTACATTACTGATCACAGCTGTGGAATACCAGACGGCCTAATTTGAAGTGAACGTTACGACCTAACCGGAGTTTCCCTCTCTTTTACACGCGCTGTGAGCGGCTTTGTTTGAATGCGACAGGTATATTCTCATCCGTCACGGGACGACTTCATTATAAGCCACCAGTAGATTGGACCAATCAACGTGAAACTTTTTTCTTCCGGAGGAAAAATGCTGATTGCATTGGACATAAAAAGTTCCGGAAGGAAATTATTACATCAATCATGGTGAGAGCCTTCTGCATTCCAGACTGGACCAGTAAAAGTAATGACATGTAGGTATGACGTACAACTGCACTTATTGATGTAAATTCATAAGCGGGAGCACCTAAAGTCGATCGTACTCTGTCAAATTAAACCTATATTCGATAAGGGAAGAGTTATTACACCTTACCTAAGGGTACCTAATTCCATGCAGGGCTGCCAGTAAAATAATTGCAACTATAATTTCAGCCAATACCTAATGGGGGAGGCCTATCTCCAACAGCTAATACTGCTGGAGATAGGCCTCCCCCAAAGTTCTCCACACAGATCGGTCCTGTGCCACCCGCATCCAAGGGACTCCCGCGACCTTCACCAGATCTTCGGTCCACCTGGTGGGAGGCCTACCACGGCTGCGGCCTCCTGCACGTGGCCTCCACTCAAGGACCTTTCCACCCCAACGGATGTCTGTTCTCCTCGCAATGTGCCCTGCCCACTGCCACTTCAGCCTCCCAATTCTTTGGGCTATGTCCGTGACCTTAGATCTCCTGAATTGCAACTATACGGCTTAGCAACTCTAATCATAATGGATCTCATAATACAAAACTAAAAGGGTCCTCCGGAGGCTTATCCTATATACAACTATGGCGTAGGGGGAGGGGGGGTTCTATAGGTTTTATAGAACAATAGATAGCACCTAAATACTCGTATGATTTAGTTTATGTCAGAGTCCTAGGAACTACTTAGGTCTAAAACGCCATTCAATTTGAATTTAAAACACAAAGATAAACTGCAGTAGTTATTTCAAATACATCCAAAGATATTTATGATCAATGAGGTTCACCTTTTGCGCAGTCATTAAGGCGTGAAATAATCAATGGGATAGAAAGATAATGGCGTTTTTTACTTAGACCAGCCTCTAGGCCGACTGCCGACCTTCAACTCGTTAAGACAGAAACAAAGTATGAATCAATGCTTAAGTTATTTCCTACCTTTCGACTGACCGACATGAGTTAACCATTAGTTAACAAGCTATTTATTTCTATGGCCTCTTATGGCGGCTTTATGCGACCTAGATGGGATTGCACCAGGGATTGTGTTTGTTTTAATTACCACCATTTGCATAATAGGTACATTTACCACCCAGTTGTAAAAATAAAACGTAGATCTCGTAAATATATAGATAACCACCCGTCGGTTGCTTTACTTTACTATCATTTACTAGTAAAAGAACTAGTAAGTAAGCAAGCGAGCGGGTATGAAGTGTTATTTTGTTTAATTTATAGTTATAAACATTAATTTAGATTAATTAACTACTAGCTGTTTTAACATATAGCAAACCTTAAAAATGATGATCTGATCAAGTTTGACGCTAACAGGGTCCCCGATGACCTTGGCTTCCTTGGCTTATAAGTCATTAATACATAAAGCATCAGTTATTGGTGATATATCAATATCCTCTATAAACGTTCTGCTGACTGTACACTCACAAAATTACAATAACTACAACTCACAGAAAAGCCCAAAACCGAGCTAAGTAGAATCAACTGACTACTAAAGTAAAAAGAAAAAAAAACAATGTAACTAAAAATACTTACAGTTCGTATCTCATAATGAGTATGATCATAAAATAAACTTGATCAATTTTAACGCATTCTAACCATAGCGAATGACCATATCATTATGATTGATACGTACGTCTACGGCATGTCTAGCGCATTCACCACATTTGACATAATAATATACCATACTTAATGTACGTCGTAATCGACATATCATCTAAAGTTAAAGTACGTTAGCATTATGAGATCCGAATGGCAGGCGCAGCATCGCAGCTAAATGAATGGTGCGATTTTTCATTCGGCTTCCCCATAAACTACTGTGAGCAGTGGCAATCTGGCGACTGCATCTTGCCAGATGGCTTACTGCAAACAATGGGCATTATGGAACATCAGCAGCTACGGGCAGGTAGGGCTGTTCACTAAGAAATCTTAACTAAAGTTATGTGTAGATATATTTTAGAGAGCAACATCAGACATTATAAAAATATTTCGTATGGTAAGTTTGTTTCAGCCAGCAGTAACACTTATCAACTACTTTGGCTGACTGATAGCTGATAGGTTGGATTGTTAGGTCAAGAACAACAATTGTAACAAATGTTGTCTATCACTGTTTTGAATTTTTGAATTCAGAATTGAATAATTGTTTATATAATTTAGTTTACTTATCTTACTAAGACTGTGTTTAAATTAAAGATGTCCAGTTCAAAGATTGCTCGCAAAATTGCCTACGCCTCTTTTGCAACATTTGAGTAGAAGTAGGTAGTAGGATGCAGGTAATGGCTAAACGTTTGGATCACACTGATACCAATATACCAGTGCAATATCTATCGGTTTACCAATAAACTGTCGTCATGGTCTAAATATGGAGGATGTTCACCGCTTTCTGCACTAAACAATGTCAGGTATCCTGTCAATGCAATCGATTAAAGGAAAAGATAGACACAGAAAACAGAAATCGTTTAGACCTTATATACAGGATTTTATTTTATGGACTATAAGTGTATGATGATTACTGATTATTCTGCTGCTAAACATTGCTGAAATATCAAATACTCGTATAATCGTAATATTGCTAATCGATCCAAAGCGTAGATAGATGATCTTCCATTTCTATTAAATCAATCAAAAGCTATCATTTGCTGATTTTATAAGCACATAAATATCGCTGACCAAGTCAATCACAGCACAGTCTGGTTATAAATCAATCAACGAGAAGTAACTTATCACTTTGATTGCTAAAATTTAGGCCGTAACTCCAGACCACTTTCGTAAGGTAGGATATAGGTATACCATTATAGAATAGAAAGAAAGAAAGAAAAAATATTTATTTGGGCACACAAAATACATTAATTCAATGGACGTCGGTATTGTGTACTAATACCCGTCCTACCATAATATCAAGTCACAATGCAAGTTTATTCTTCAATGGTGCTGTCTTTTTAATTCTTGTACTTGATAACAAAAAAAAGAATTAGGTTAATTTTTTCTCCTTGATTCTAATGAACTTCTTTCTCTTTTCCCTTTCTCTTTTCTCTCTTCTCTTCTTCTTCTTTCTCACCTCCCACAATAGAAAACGGAAGGCACTAAAAATGTGTCATCCCTATCGTCAACAACCAGTACAAATCTGCATATCCGTCTGTTTACACGTCGAGCGAAAGGGAGACGACAGGCGAAGCTTCCTCCAAAAAACTTGTTCCGTTGCATAACAATGGTGCGTACGGCATCGATTAATTGGCGAATACACCGGACACTTAGCCGAAACGAGTTAAACCTTTTGTTTTTAGCACCTCAAGTTGCTCGTACAAGCGAGTTCCTGATTTGGGTTTCTGTTTCGCAATAAGTGCGTTTGTGGACAGTAACTTATTGCTACCAAGAATATACCTAGAGACTGAAGATGATTGCTCCTTTGATTTAGAATTATGTCCTCCTTATTTAATAGTGATATGTTTCTGAATTTTTTTCATAACCAGCGGCCGCCCGCGACTTCGTACGCCCTATTTTGGACAATCCACACAATATATTTTTATAAATTGTAGCCTACGTTTTATTCTGATGTATAAGCTATATTATTGTAAAGTTTCATTAAAATCCATTCGGTAGTTTTTGCGTGAAAGAGGAGCAAACATCCATCCATCCATACTAACAAACTTTCACGTTTATAATATTAGTGGAATTTCTTTACGTTAATAAAAGTAAGCCATAATAGGATAGGATGCTCTCCGACTAAAATTGATGGTCAAGAACATCTTGGTCAAATATTAGCTGTAAAATTTCTCAAGGAAAAATATCTCAAACAATTTTATTGTTGGTATAGAGGTTCTTTGCAAAAACAATTCCATATTTTACAAGAACCAGTAAAAGTTCTCGGAAACACGCGTGACCTTTGTCCGTGTGAAGGCACTTACGGGTTGATGTTCTTTGTCGGTATGGAAAGTTTTTTATAACAAGAAATGTAGGTATACCTACATTTATCTCTATATTAAATTGTAAACAAAATAAAGCTTCGTCTGTAGTTGGCTAGTTCATATATGCAGGTATTTGTCATCATCATCATCTCAGCCTATAGACGTCTGCTGGACATAGGCCTTCCGCTAATGACATCTCCACACGGATCGGTCCTGTGCCACCCGCATCCAAGGAATTCTCGCGACACTCACTTAATTGTCGGTCCATATAATAAATCAATGCGCTAGATAATTTCACGACATCATTGATTTAGTCTCAAACTAGGAGTCACACCTAATTAAATAGTAATAGACAACGAAAGCAGAGGGCACTCACTGACCCGAGACGATTTCCGAAAAAGTCGATTTCTAAATTGAACCATCCGAAAACCGAACCCGGCACCTTCCTAACTTAGCCTACCAACGTCGCCAAGCAAGTTACAGTTTGCCTACTTACAAAGGAAAACGCATAAAATTTTGCTCAACAAATTCACTTACACCACATCGCATTTAGTTATATCCTCTTGTGGTAAGCTAACAATCGCCCCGATACTATCAGATTGCTCGTACGCATCAAAGGCTGTAATTATTATGAGACGAACGTGTGGCAACGTGTGGTAACCTAGGTAATTACTAATTACCTAGTTAAGACATCTTCACGATTTAAAACACGATTGTCGTTCGTTGCACGTGGTGAAATATTGACAGAATGTAGTACATTCTCACAGTATATAGCGTTACTATCTTTTAATTACTAAGTTGCCGTGATCTAGATATCTTAAATTTACTATGTAAGAGGTTAACTGAAAGTTATCGCAGAGAGAGAACACTTGCGTGCAAAAAAATAACATCCCTCGCATAATTTTCATACATTGGTAGCTACTTAACGTCGTACGACCCAAAAGCCTTATAAATGGCAAAAACAATTGATTATCAATAGATATACAGCAGCAGACATTATTATGTCTGCTGTCTGTACCTTACGACGATACAGAAACAATATAGCATGCTACAACGACAATAGGCAAGGCAAGAATGCAAGATTTAATAAAGTATTTTCTGTTTTTACTGCTTGTTGAACTTGTTTGAACTGAATGTATCTTACATTCAGTTCGAACAAGCTCAGAATTACTGCTCTACTGTTTAGTACCCGTGAATACCGTATCCCTTGTTTTACTAAATCAATCAGATCACAATTGAGGATAGTGGGTACGACCGCGTAGTATGCAGCTATAATTGTACCGACTAAAATGTAAAGTGAAACATTTTCACTGGCAGCCTGGTTTCTGCAAAAGGCGTGTCCGAGATTTCAACGCGCCATTGAAATGATGATTTACGGCGCTGGATGAGCTCCTTATTGAATGCCGAACGTGTTCATTTTGCATTATGAATCGTTTATAATGCACTTAATTTATTTTTACGAAAAAAGTTGCAGTGGCCGAAAGTGTAAAGAAAGTGATGATCGAAAGATGTGAATTTCTTTCTAGCTCACAGACGCTATTTATTTACTTTTTTACATCAGAGTGCAATGGATAGGTAGCTTAGATTAAATCAAAATGCAATTTTGTTGTAATTTAAGGTCGTATGATATCATTTGTTATAGATTTTTTTAAAACTTACTTGTTAACTCCCGGTTGTTATAGGGAATTCAAAAGGTCCGTATCTAAGCAAATACGACTAGCAATAAATCTCCATACCTAATTGGACTGGTTTTTGACAATAAATTTCGTATTGGATGCCAGAACACACTTTGCGTCACTATGGCATCGGAGAACAATTAAATATTTTATTCAATAGACACTTCATGTTCATTTATGTATGTGTATGTGTGTGTGTGTGGAAATTGCTACGATGCACCTTCATCGGTGCACCGCTGCCCATGGGTGCCGCAACCCAATTTGGGCCAGTTATGGTGCCCGTTGCCCATGCGCAGACTTTGTCTGTTTGCCGACCATTTGTATGTGGAGAATGAAACATATTAATGACTATGACAGTATAAAGAGAGTCAGTAGTAAGGACGTTTCCACAAACACCGTTACGTCTTGGTAAGCCAAATTTTAAGTTACTAAAACAAGTTGTGCGCGCTATTTATTATTATTAGATGTTTGGCAGACAGATGGATCACCTAATCGTAAGTGATTACCATCAGGATAGCCGCCCATTGCAACATCACTAGAGTCAGAAACGATCTCAATGTGGACACGTTATCTATGTTTGAACCTTTCCTGAACTACTTGGCAAACGAATTGCCGCCGGTACAGGGTGCAATGAGTCAGTCAAGCTACCTTACATGTTTTTTTTCTTTTACAACAATTTCCACATTAATTTACTCTGTGAGATACCTTAATATCTTACATGCTCAACAGTTCTGCCCTGTTACGCACAACTCTGCTATCTCAAAAAACATAGTTTTGAGAAAAATGGCTTTGAAGTTTTAAACAAACATTTACTTGTAGCGTATTAAGGAAACATGCTATATAATTGAAACTGACAGATTAGGTGTGTAAATGCTTCTAGAACATATTGACATATAATTTTTTTTTATATCTATAATACTTAATTTTTAAATTGAGATAAACGAGTTTCGCATAACCAGAATTTCATACAAATGTGGTTACGCGTCGTGTGATAACTTAAGTTAGAAGAGTTGGGTGCAACCAAAACACACGATGCAGGGAAAGCCTATCTATGTTATCTATTTAGTTGTATTAGATGCGTCTGACTAAAAGGCCCTGTTTTCTGACTAGTGGGTTAACCAATTGTCAAAAAACCTTAAGAAATTGGTAAATATCGCTGAAATGTATTTTTGACCAATAGTTAGCTGAACCAATAAGCGATTGCTAATCAACGAAAGAGGTCCTGGCGAAGCACCCACCAACCCGCACTGGTCCAGCGTGGTAGGTTATGGTAAAATCCTCCTAATGAAGAAGACAATATTGCCTCGGCCCCCAGTTCGCGGCAGCCCTGCTATTCTGGTTTTGTTAACGACAGGCAGACAGGCAGGGGGTGCTAAGAATCTCCGGGATAAGGAAGGCCGCCACACCACACTGACCGAAGAACTCGACCAAGTGGTGAAAATCCTTCGGGACGAGGGTGCAAAATTCTGTGAGTGGTTGTTACGTTCGGGCAAGCGGTCTTAACTTTCGAAAGAGACTCTGGGCCTAATGGACAAGAGGCGGAACGATCCATCAGTCACTTTTGGCAGAACAACGGGCTCTGAATAAGTCCATCTCCAAGCTGTTAAGACGTGACCTCCGAAGCTTCAATGCACTCAATACAGAGAGCAATTGAGCAGAACCAGGGGCCCAAAGTCTTCGTACAGCAGCTTGGAAGGAGCCACCTGTCAAAGTTGACCATAACAAATGGAGAAGTCACCACGTCAAAGCCAGAGATTCTTTCGGAAGTTTACACCTTCTATAGCCAGTTATAAAGTCAAAGTCAAGGCCCCGGGAGAAGACGGAGTCACAACCGAGCTTCTGAAAGCCGGTGCTGGAGGAACTTTTCTCCGGAAGAACTCTTAGGGCGTGGCGGCGGAGCTTGGTCGTATTGTTCTTCAAGAAAGGCGACAAAACCTTAATGAAGAACTATCGACCAATTTCACTCTTATGTCACGTCTAAAAGTTGTTCTCAAGAGTCATTTCGAATCGCCTTACACGAAGACTTGACGAAGCTTAACCTGCAGAGCAGGCCGGGTTCCGACGGAGTTATAGCATCATATACCATATTCATACAGTGAGACAGGTTATACAGATGACCAAAGAATACAACCAGCCCCTGTGCATGGCGTTTGTGGACTAAGAAAAAGCTTTGACTCCGTCGAGAACTTCTCGAGGCCTTGGAGAGGTGCAAAGTCGATTGGCGATATATCGAGGTGTTAAGGTGTCTGTACGACGCCGCTAATATGTCCGTAGTAGTCCAAATGGCCAAACCGAGCCTGTCCTGCTGCGACGTGGTGTGAGACAAGGAAATGTTATATCTCCGAAACTCTTCTCCGCTGCGCTGCAGGACATGTTCGAAACGCTTAACTGGAAAGAGCGCGGAATCAATATTAATGGCGATGTCACACCTGCGATTCGCAGACCACATCGTCATCTTGGCAGAAACCTTACATGACCTACAGGAGATGGTGAGCAGCCTGGCTGAATCTTCCAAAACACATCGGTCTTCGGATGAACTTGGATAAAACCAAGGTCATGTTCAACGAGCTCGTTGATCCGGGACTGGTCACAGTTAATGGAGTACCTCTCGACGTTGTCCAGGAATATGTCTATCTAGGACAAACGCTCCAATTAGGCAGAAACAACTTCGAGAGAGAAGCTAATAGAAGAATTCAGCTAGGCTGGGCAGCATTTGGTAGGCTTCGTCAAGTCTTCTCATCGCCCATCCCTCAAAGTCTTAAGTCGAAAGTCTTCAACTAGTGCGTCCTCCAGGTCAAGACTTTCGATGCCGAGACGTGGACACTCACGGCTGGACTAGTCCACTTGTTTAAAGTCGCTGAAAGAGCTATGAAAAGGGCTATGCTCAGAGTATCTCTGAAGGATCGCATCAGAAATGATGTAATCCGACAGAAAACCAGAGTCCAGAGTCACAGACATAGCCCACCGAATTAGCAAACTGAAGTGGCAATAGGCTGGTCACATTAGCCGCAGAATTGACAACCATTGGAGCCGTAAAGTCCTTGAGTGGAGATCGCGACTCGGTGAGCCAAGTGTTGGACGCCCTGCGACAATGACATTGGAAGGCTGGCTGGTGTGGGCTGGATGAGAATGGCCGAAAATTTGGAGCAGTGACGTATATTAGGTGAGACCTATGTCCAGCAGTAGACGAGTGTGGGTTGCTGATGATGAATGACATGAATTGTAAAGAAATAAATGGCCGCAAGGTGCACGCCGCCCACTGTTCCGCGCGCATCGAGTGACCACGCGTAACTATTTTAACTTCAAGTTAACAGATTTAGATTAAGTAACAGAATTTATTGGTGTATGATGCCTATCTCTGTTAACTTCAAATTGAATGAGTAAGGCATGGCTGCAACGATAAAAAATTAAGTTAAACGAATTTGTCATATGAGTTTCTGGCTCATTGATACACTTTTTTTTTAAACTGTCTTTAGTGCCATATAGATCACACTTTTTAAGAGTATTTCGCACTGGTTACGCGTAACTCATCTAATTTAAAATAGCATACTTGTGTGTAACAGGGCAGAGTTAGAGGATTGGTAGGGTTATATGGAGCTCTCCTCTGACACATGGACTAGAAAGAACACAAAGTATGCCTTTCGATACTCACATACGTGAGTATAGCAATCTCAGTGTGTTCTGAGAGACACGACTATACGAAACAGTTGCGGAAGAGACGCGATATACCTACTGCCTATTAGTACCTAGTGCGTAGGTCAACGAACTATTCGATATCAGTGTCTGCTAGAGCTGATCTCTCGCTTATTTTGCATCTCAGCGTTAACCTTAGAATACCTTCGTTAAGTCACTGGCTTATAACACTGTGGTGCTATGAAAGTAAACGTTTAGGTACCTACATGGTTTCATTGCAAAGGGCAAGGGCACCCTAGTTTTAAATTTGGGTTACTACGTGCCCTAACTCACCAATGCTTTTGATTGATGTAAGTACCTACCTACCTATTAACTTTTACCTCCGGAGTAGTTGTAGGAATATAAATAGTCGTAAAGTATACCTAATAAGATTTTTAGGGTGGGACAAATTAGACTAGGTGCTTAATGGTACGATTTTCTACCTATAACAACTCATAAAAGATATAAATTAAAAGTTCTAATTTAACTCATAAAAGATTAACCACAATATTTATATCTACTAGTATTCTATTTATTTACAATCGATACCTACGGAGACTATAAGAATGCTGAAAAAAAAATTGTCCAAATCAGGATTAATACGTTAGTACGTTACAGAGGTCCACTTGCGCGAATCAAGTTTAAGCACTTTAAACTTGATTCGCGATCTCAAATTATTCGTTAACACGGAGCTAAATTTAAAATTGTCTTGCCCTAATCGGATTAGCTCTTAACACCGGGGGTGTTAAATTACTTACTACGGGAATTACTATCACGGGCTAATGAATTAATCTTCAACATCGGGCGAAAGCGTACCTTAGATTGTGTAATTTCAAGTCAAACCAAAGAAAATCTTCGAAAATCCAACAAAAAAACTGACTAAGTCTTTTATAAGTACAATGAAACTGAAACTTTTTTTCGCTGACTATTCCATTGTTTTAGGTACAGTGGCCAGCACATCAAGTTACTAGGTACAATCTGTCAAATTTCCTCAGTTGATATTGAACCAAACACGTTTGACATAAAAGTGAGGTTCGATTGAAGAAATTTGACAGATTGTAGTAACTTCATGAGCTGGCCACCGTACATGTGTTACGCATGTGTTTCGACTTGTTACACCACTTACCAAACACCTTTTAGTACGCTATATGCAGCTTTTGTTAATTACGCGATTGATAATAAAGTGGAGATATTGTTCCGCAATAACAAAGCAAATTGTAAATAGTTGAAATGCCAACATCACTAGTCTAATAGAAAATGACTGCAAGACAATATTTACATTTGTGAAAGAAAGGAATTTATGAATGGTACTTATTGTTCTAATCTAATAGTCAATAGAGCTGGTCATGTGAAAGATTTTCTAAATTATAAACAGCCATCTGCCTACTTGCTAGTCATACTCTATCTTAAGTCTATAATGATTCATACCTAAAACAAACGGAATTTGGGGTTTGACTAGCAATAAACTCGTATTTCCTTACACATTGCGACTTCTTGCAGCGATACAAATGCAATTTGATTTCGATGCAGCATCGATACAGTTGCATAGACATCTATACTCTGATTTTTAATCATGTGGAGTAAACTGACATATGCAAATGTCAAGTTTCTGTACATTTTGACATTTTGCATCTGTCCAATTGAGTGGTAATGTATGGGAATGAAACTTTGACATCTGTCAGCTTACTCCACATGATTAAAAATCAGAGTATAATTTAAACATTACAAGTTACTAAAAATATCGATACAGTCGCGCTACTGTGAATCGCGCGTTTGTATCGCTGTGAAAAGTCGGAATATACGAGTATATGCTCCCTCAAATCACAACTATAAAACCTGATAAGTGATTATCTCGCAGTGGACAGACCGCAGACACTGCAGATATACGTTAAATATATCTATAGCCGCAGACCACCCTAGTAGCATATTTACGACTATTACTTCGATACTAGTTGCCTAACACAAGCATTACGTAGCTAAAGTATTTATACCACTTCAATATAATACCTAGGTAGGTTTATTAATATATCCTTATGGTTGCTAAAGTTTCCTCTTACTTAACTAAATAATTATAATGTTCCTTAATAAAGTAAATAAATCGGTCCTCCCCTTCTTTATGAGGGTAACTTCGCCAATGTCGAGTGAAATAATTGATATAATTTGATCAGTCAAAGTCACAGCCACGCAATAAAATGACAGTTAACCTAAGGACTCTATCAAGACTACTCTTAATAAAGTCGCACGTTTTAAGTCGCTATTATGTCCAAAATATCGAAAGTTCCGTATTCAAGCACCAAAAATATCCCAAACATACCTCAAAGATGGTTTGGCACAACATAAATTGAAGAACAAGCTTGACCTGGCTCCGTCTCTTCCGCATAGTGATGTACCTAGTCGGCTGTTTTTGGTATCCGAATATAGGTAGGTACTTAATGTCAAAATTGGGTAAAATCGTTTCAAATTAAGACTCCAGTCGGACAAATATTCCAGTACAGTTATGAGTATTCGAATACATCAGAGTCGAGTAGGTTAACTTTTTAAATTAAAATTTGTAGTTTGTAGATAGATTTGACGAAAGATAAGTATTAAAGAATAGAAAAATATGAAAAGGAATTAGAATGTTGCTATTAAATTAAACAACTTGCTACATACCCCCGAAAATCTTTAAGGCTTTTTAACTTTAGGAGCTGCTGAAATATTAAACTGAATGTATGTGATTAAACTGGTATGTTTGAGTAGTTTTAAACTTAAGACTATTTGATGTTATAGGATTCAAAACTGGTAGGTATTCAGGTATTGTGGATAAATTCTTATATTCTCGAAATACGTGAGGTATTCGAGACTGTTTGACTCGGCACATCTCTACTTCCGCATCCTATTTCGAGGCGGTGGATAAATAAAGAATCGGTTTGTAAAGGGACAGCTGCGCACGCGCAGGGGGAGCCGAACAAAACAGAGTAATGTCCCCATCACGGAGAATTCACCCTTAAGTTCAGGTTAATTTTCTCTTTTGAGCAATTAAGGTCTAGACATTAAATCCTAGGTAGCCACAGCGGCTAATTTCAACAAGATAAAAAGTACGCACATCAGAGTAACACAAAAAAGGAAGATCGAGAGCAGAACAAACGGCTTCATTTTTTTTTTATGTTATAGGTAGCAGACGAGCAGGCGGATTACCTGATGGTAAGCCAATTGCCGCCGCCCATGAACACATGCAACATGTGCGCTGCTAACCTTTTACCCCCTTCCCTCCCCGATGGGCCTCCGGTACCCTCACTCACTCGGCGAAACACAGCACAGGAGCTGCTTCACGCCGGCCGTGGTATCACCCCAGTCGAGCCGGCCCATTCTTGCCGAAGCGTGGCTCTCTCACGTTTAAAAGAATTTGTAACATGTGGGCACTATAATAAGGCACTTATCAAAACTATTTCGCTTGATAGTCTTGATAGTCTATTGTCTGATCTGTAACACAAAGCTTAAGCTACTGCTTGCTAAAGCTTCTAGATTAAGCTACCTAGTTATGAGACGTTGTGTGAATTTATTTATATATTTTTTTATATTTATAGCAGGGGAAACCAAAATACGAGGGCGTCAACACCAGGCAGCGGAACAAAGCCGTCGAGGAGTAATGGCCGTGACGAACATCTCAAATGCTTCGACAGATTTTATAGACTGTAAATTTATCGAAACGGGGACTTCACAGTCTTTTGATCCGGCCCCACTTGAACGTGGCTCGTGGCTCAAGACAAATTATAGTCGTTTCGACAGTGAGTTAAAGTAAGTACATAGCTGTTTTTAAGTTACATCATTCTTGCTTTTACGAACGTTAAAATATGCAAACTACATCAAAATACGATATTCTAGGCTCTGCATAGTAGTTTTAAATGAGAATATAGATAGATAGGTATTCTTTATTGCACAGATATAGAATACATGAATGAATGAATTATACTTTTTATTGCACACAAAACCGCCATGAGTTAAACAAAAGCGATAAACAGTACAATAAGGCGGTCTTATCGCTTGTAGCAATTTCTTTCCAGACAACCTTTAGGTAGAGGAGAGAAAATAGCACGTTAGCTATATTCTCTGGATTTGCAAAGCCAAAAGACTAATCATATATTCAATTAAAACTAGTAATCAATATTTTTATAATAACTAGTAATATTATACCATTTTGAATAGAATCAGTCAAGCACCAGTGAACGCATTAACGATACGAGATCCAATTTATGAAAGCAATATATTTATTAATTAGTTTCAAGTGGAGTTATTCAAATCGAGTCTTGTGAAGGAATAAAATTATGCAATTGTATTTTAACTTTATGGCAAAATTTTAAAAAGCAAACATAATATCTATAATTCAATTGTTAGTATAAACGAAGATCTAAGTTAAATAAAATACATAAGTACAAAGTAACGCATCCAACTTTCACGTGTCGCCAACAATAAGATTATTCAAAAGAAAGTACCTACTTGTACTAAAGGTTTCGTTTATAACCACGGGTACTGAAGACGAAAATATTTACAACTTTCATTTTTGTTAGCGTTCAACGTTGAGCATCGCACAATGTTATCGATAACTACTTTACAGTGATTCAAACACCTGCGTCGATTTTAGTATCGGCTCTTATGTACAGTCAGTCACACATCAGGTTACCACAACCTGTCTTTCCTCAATTGATATTCAACCTAATGCGTATGACAGTAAGATGAGAGTCGATTGAAGAAATTTAACAGTTTTGCATACATTAATGTGGGGCTGTACGTACGTTGGATTCGATATTTACTCGAATTTTATTATAAAATTGTGGTTACCTAAGTTCAATCAATTTAAACTGTAATTATTTTTAGCGCGCAGGTGCTTAAGTGTACACAGATAAGGAAATCAATTATTTTAGTGAGAGATGATTTCTTTAATGTTTCAAAAGATATCGAAATCCATAATGTTGACAAAAATCTGTTATTAAAAAGTTGAATCGATGATTTATTAATTAATTTTAATTGATTGAATAAAAGTGTTTTTTTTTTCTAAATATTCTTTATCAAAATGATTGAATGGACGTCACAACTTGTCAATATAACAATGACGATACACACGAAATGAAGTAGTAATTTACATGTCAAAAGTCAAGCGAATTTACATAAACATTCACTATCAACAGGGTATCAACTTTTAAGCTGTGATTCATCTCCGGCTACATATAAAAGAAAGAGGATGTTTATTTCTTCCAACAATAAAAAGGAAACCTCTGTTACGTGGCTTGTGCCCAGTTATCTTTGTCAACAAGCCCCACCTTAAAATATTCCATCTTCCTTGATTGTGTAACACGGACCGCAAACACGAGGAAATTAAACGGCACTGTTTTACATTCAATGAGATCTCTGTCTTATCGATGTCAACAATCGATTATCTTGAGTCGGAGATATAAACTAATGCATAATGATTTCTCGAGTAACATTATCATGTGTTACTTGCATATTTTACCGCTTCAACGGAACGTTTATCAAGCTTTACAGTAACGTCAATCAAATTGTAGAGGAAGCGAAAGTACTATTTTTTACTTTGTACCTATTTATTATACCTACATATTTTTTTTTTTACTTTTGTTCACCTACTTTTTTTAGACGACATGATTGTAAACGATCAACGTCGCCCTTGGATACCTGCAATGCGTCGCCGGATTTTTATGGTCACCTTGTTATTAAGTAGATTTATGTGATGGCAGACGAGTAGACGGATTACCTGATGGTAAGTAGTAAATAGTATTCATGTAAAGGGTCGCCCAAACTGCATAATTAAACTAGGTACCTACACAAATCACTGTATAATCCCAACCCACTCTAACCAG
This sequence comes from Cnaphalocrocis medinalis, assembly GCA_014851415.1. Taxonomy (NCBI): domain Eukaryota; kingdom Metazoa; phylum Arthropoda; class Insecta; order Lepidoptera; family Crambidae; genus Cnaphalocrocis; species Cnaphalocrocis medinalis. The sequence goes on from CM026286.1 coordinate 11,307,637, forward strand.
TCTCATTCCGACAAATTTACATAGGGGGCGATTCTTGCTCATTTAACATGCCGCATAGTCACATTCAAATGACTTACGTCAGAAATAAATGTCAATACTCATTGAAATTAAGATCTGTCCTTAAACTTACCAGAATATGCACTTGATTTGTACCAATCTGTATGAAAGAATGACATATTGAGGATATAAATTTTGAAGAAATCAAATCAAACAATCATAGTTTAATCAAATCAAAGTTTAGCAGATCAATGTTGACAAAGCCGTTTACTTTAATTAACTTGTACATATTAATCAAAGATTATATTAACTTCAAAATGATTAACACTATAGATTATTATTAGAGATCGCTTAAAGTGACAATCTAACAATGAATCTAATATTTTTTTTGTAGTGGTTAAATCTTTCGTATAAAAAGACCTATCTATCGACCTTTATTAGGCTGTTTTGTTGAAACAAGAGCCCAAGTGTCTGAGATATTTAACAAAGAGCTTCAGTTTTGCCGCGATTAGAAAATCTCAGCACCACTACTTGTTTCTCAAACTACCTTATATCGTAAGCGATATGTGAATCGAGATTAGTTTAATGGTTGGTGATGTTGCTCCGATCCCACAAGGTGAGCAGAGAGGAATACCGCGTGTCTAGGGTTGCCACGCGCCAAATACAGCAAGACAAAGTCAGCTATAGCTCATAACGAAGTCGCCCCGTGACGAATGGGAATTATATCTGTCGCATTCAATCAAAGGTGACAAACAGCGCTTATGAACGAGAGGGAAACTCTTACGTCATAACGTTCGGTTGCTTTTAGGCTATCAGATTTTTATAATTGCGTGTCCAGTTGTTTTTTTAAATCGTACCTGAGATGTCGTCGATTGCTTTCCGGAGTCACTGGTGAAATGTTCTCGGTTTTTAAATTACGTCTTTTTTTCTTTAAGGGGAAAGGCCACTGCCCCTAACGTATATAAGGCGACTTTATATTAAAGTACGTACATAAACAATATTAAAGCATATAGGTACCAGACCGATATGCTTCGATAACTTGGGGCTCTTTCAGGGATGTGTCTTTTAAAAGTAACTACACAGAAGCATAACCCCGTTGAAATAAGGAAATTAGAAGAACTAGGGAGAAGAACTAGAGTTTTAAAAGAGAAAAGTTTAAATTTTTTAAACTTGAAAAGTTGAGTTAAAAATATAACACGCGTTAAATTTTGTTACCATAATATCTAGCAAATTATCCGGGTTCACTTTTTAAAGCTAGAATGAATAGGCTACTTCTGCGTAAGCTCGCTTCTTCGTAGGCTTTTTCTCAACACTAGCCCATTTTCAATTAAAAAAACTTGCCAACCCTACAGTGGCGAAAGTAGTATGATATAGTAGCTACAACTTTATTACCGACCAACTCAATGGCATTCTTATGGCTCGTAAAACTAATCGTAGGCGTAGGTGGCCGCTTATTGATTGATACGACTCAATAATTTTCGCCTCGTTTTTTTTTTTGAAGTTGCCAATTCATACGTCAAAGTTAATTTATTATTTAATCCGATTACTGTCGGCATATCATTTAAAGTACATGCATATTATAAATCAGTAGAATAAATATTGGACATCCTTAAGTGTTCTGAATGTAACTTCAAATAGAGAAAAGTTATTTTTATTTTGAAGTCAAACGTCAAGTGATTGAAGTAGAAATGTTAACGACAATTTATGTATAATCCTCCTCCAGCTCCAGAAGCAGCTCCTGTGCTGTGTTTCGCCGAGTGAGTGAGGGTATCAGAGGCCCATAAGGGGGGAAGGGGGTAAAAGGTTAGCAGCGCACTTGTTGCATGTGTTCATGGGCGGCGGCAATTGCTTACCATCAGATGATCCGCCTGCTCGTCTGCTACCTATCACATAAAAAAAAATCCGGCATTGTCATACAATGCCTAGGCAATGTGCAGTATCTAGAGTACCTAGACTACACATTTGTTATACAATGTCTTCTCTAATAGAATTTATCTTTTAAATTCATTCTAAAACTTCGAATATGTTTTACTTTAATAATTTCATTAGAAAGCTATACTACTTGTGAAGTAAACACGTTGTATCTGTAGTTTATTCAGAGTTGTGTCTCATAACTAAGTTGATATGTAATTACTGTCAGACCTACACACCATTTCCCGTGAAACCTCTGGTTCCAAGGGATATGAAGCTAATAACCCACGTATGATGGTTATCCAATTTAGAACACCCACGGCGGAACACCTTATGAGGACGATAGAGAATAGAAAGTGTGAAGATCGCCTCAATTACATAATTAGCCGGTCGTTTCGTGGGGCTTATGATTTGAGAGGCAGGGAAGAGTTATAAGATCATTTATTTAATAATATACCTACCGCTATGGAAATAAATGATGTGTTGTGCTGATTGTCTATTAAAGTTTTTTTATTAAGATCAAGAAAGATTATGTAACAAACGAGCACGTAACAATGAGTTAGGAACCAGTTTATTTTATACTACAACGTTCTGAAATAATAGACTCAACAAATGAACATTCCAACTTCAAAAAATTATTTCCAGAAAATTTTGAATTTAACTGAATACCTAACGATTTATTTCAAAATAAAATAGGTACTGTAAATTTAAAGCCAGTTTCAATAGTAAAATCCAATCATGTAAGGAAATATTCCTGAGCTAACTAACTTACATCAATATAATCATTTTAAATAGTAAAATTTAAGAGCTGTAGATTTTGAAAAATAAATAAATAAATATTTTGGGGAAATTGAAAGTTTCCTTCCATCCAAGTTTGTAGACAATGACATTAATTTTCTTTCCAGTGGAGATTTCAATTGGAATTCGAAATATTTCATCATTGACTAGTCCGTCTGATAGCGCATTTTGGTAGAGACCCTGCCCTTTACACCGAAGGTTCAGGGTTCGATATTATACAGGGTGTATCTGTGAAAATTAACATCCCTTTAACCATATGTTCTACGAACCATTCTGAACAACATTTTGTTCTATGACTTTTGAAAATTCGCAATTTCATCTTTCCATACAAAGTTGGTCACGTGACTTAGTCATTTCGTAAGGGGAGTCGAAAATTTTTTCGAAGAATTTAGAAAAGTTGTTGAACAAATGTTGTCCAGAATGGTAGAACACGTGGTTAAAGGCATAGTAAATGTTAACAGATACACCCTGTATAGGAAAGTCAAAATTTCAGCGGTGTAAAATACAAGCCAATAAGTTCCAAGCATAATAAACTAATCTACTCATAATAATTATAAAGTTTTCAGAACAAACTAAAGAATTTCTGGATTGCATTAACATTTCGTACAACGTAACATATTTCGAAAATCATGTTAATCAAATATGCGCTATTCATTAACATAACAAATACAATATAATTGATTGATTAATTGGCTTAGTTCAACTATACGACACCAAGGCTGCATCTAACAAACCACAAGACTATCGACTTAATGAGAGGGTACTAAATTAATAAGCTATGTTGACGACGCATATAAGTATGACACATGTAAGCGATACCACTTAAAATTACCATACTCTTTAATATGAACACGCTTAGTAACAAATTTAATACGCATTATAATTACAAGTCCGCATGTAAATTAAAATTGCACTGTCTGGCCTTTTCTTGCGCAATAAAGAAGCAAAGTGATGGAAAGAGAACTATGATTGGTGTGAGCGGTAAATACGTTAACAGATTCATTTGGTAGTAATGACCTGCCTCGTTAGATGTTCAAGTCAATTGAGAAGATGAATACTTATGCATTTAAATTACAACTTTTGAACTTGTTAGGGTTTCCTGGTCGACTAATAAGCATAAATCTATATGTAAATGTGTCTATACAGGGTGTAACGGTAGACATTTTTACTTTCTTTAACTACATCTTCTACCTACCATTCTGAACAGCAAAGTTTAATGTTCTACGACTTTAGGATATTCGTCAAAAAATTGGGAAGCTCCATAATATTAAGGCGAATTTTTTTTTTTGAGCTTTATGTCATAGAATAAATTTTGTCCAGAATTTTTGGTAGAACACGTGGTTAAAGTAATGTTAATATTTACAGATACAACTATATAAATGTGAAGTGAAGTGAATAAGCATATAAATGTGAAATTACCAGCAACATAGATGAAAAAAATCCATACTAGGGAAAGGTAATGAAACTCACAAGATGATCAACTGATATCTGAAAGTTAGGGATTACTTACTTAGGCTATCAACTACCTATAAGTGAGAGATGTCGTATACCTTATGTAGGGAGTTTGACTACTGAAGATTATCACCAAAATAATACCTGCAACAATGGAATAAGTTTTTATTACAAGTCTTAATATTATTCATACATTTATCTCGTGGACATGGAATTTACAGCATGCTTATGTGAGATTGTCCCGTTTTACAGAATAGAGTAGAAAACAACCTACAATTAAATGAAGAAATGAAATTGTAATAGATAATAAAATTACTAGGTAACGATGACCAAAAGGTGAGAAACAGAGACATACTGCACAGACTCTAAATAACTGATCCTAAGAAACATTTCGGGAGAGGGACGCATGTTTGTTCAGTATCTGGGAAAGTTATAATATCTACAGTGGCATACATTCAGCAAGCAAATAATCTTACCGTTCATTCCTACCAAAAATATCTAAGTAGTTCACCAAAAATATTTCCGTACACCCTAAAGTTTACTTTCATTTGTTGTCATTTGTTCTCTAACAATAAATGAAAATGCACTCTTTTGTCAAATGCTCAGATATTTTGGTAGGTTTAAATGCTTAGATCATTTTGATGCTGACTGTACTTGGGTATTTAAGAAAAGGTAAAGCTTAGTATTTAGCGGAGGCACTTCGTGTATTTGTAAATTGAATGTGTTCAATATCACACTGATATTTAAATCCTATATGCGAAGTCGCGCTAAAAGCTTATATTGCTGTTGTCGGTATGTCAAATGAAGCAAGAACCGATCAAAGTGACGTTTAACCTTAAAACGGCCAAGTCCGATGTGACATATCATTAAGACCAGTTAATCAATATGCCAACTACGTACGCAATCTGTCCAATAATGTGATGTCGTTTTTGTGCACCAGAGGCTATTTTTGTTTGAGTTGTTAATCATAATATACTGTTAAATTTACATTTCATTTACTCAACAGTTGATAAGCTTTTAGTGCAGAATAATAAGCTAGAAAATTTTAGTGTGGGTTTAAGTAGATTCTGAAATCTGTACTGACCAATTCTAATGAGAAGTCACTACAAACATATGATTACTTTGCAAAGGTTTGAATTGACTCAGCACAATTTGAGAAACTATCCGCAACGTTCCCCACGGATGCCTTCCCTTCCTGAAATATCCTAAGGTGCATTCTTTGCTATACTCGTATTCGGACCTTCCACCTCCGATTCAGATGTTCTTATCCAATGTTTTATCATCATCCAAAAATATATACCCGTACTACGCTTGCTTAGCCACGATCTCTACCATGTAGGTACTCATACCAAGACAAGTCTGCCCCAACAATTGTCGGACACACATGCACATTTAGCCCGTAAGCGATTACAACCGCACAAGCAATCTTCCAAATCATTCTGAACCATGAATCATTGAAATTGTAACAATATGATATTATTACAATGAGGTTATTATCGTTCCGATGAAAACATTTCCTTGTTTTACCAGTAATGACGCGATCAGGGGAGTGACAAAACGATTGTGTGGAGATCGCGTCGGCGCAAGTGGCTACATGGACGGACGCATACTGTTAACCAAAGAATAGTAAACAGAGGCGACAAATCAATAAAAATCTATGCGTCAAATTTACACCCAAAAAACTATTTGAAAAAAAATACAGATCTGTACCTATTAATAAAATTAAAGCTGGTATCCTGTTATCCACTTGTCCGATCTGATCGCGCTAAACTAAGACTAACCACGTAATGAGCTTTAAATTATGAACATTATCCATGTCTTAAACCCAAATGCGTTTAAAATTATTAAACTGGCAGGTTTGTTGCCATGCAAAGATTCGAAAAAGTACCTACGTATGTAATACGTGCGAATTTAACCTAGCTGAATGTGAATGGTTATAGACACGATGTAAACTTTTGCTCAACTAACTAGAAACTGGAACTGTTTATTAACGCAAGAGCAGCCATAAAAAATAGGACGATACTGGGAGTAGTAAGATAGTATCCTGCTAGGTAGGATAATATGATATAAATATATGATTTATCAAAACTTCAAAAGGTAATTTTAATAAGTTGTTATTTTTTCACAAGCGAATCTCTCCTTATAATAAGTGAAGATGTGGACAAGGATATTTACTGGAAATAAAAGTCAAATTAACTCTCATTGGACTCACGGATGACACAAAACTTTAAAAGAACTAAAGTTAATCGACCAAAAAATTAAACGATTAAGCAGAAAAAGATGCTACTTTATTCAAGTGATCCAAATGATGAGTCCCAACCAAATGAAGCGTATAATGTGAGGCACTTACGTGACGTCTACAACTTTATCAAGCGTAAAATCGTAAAATGATTCACTTCAAACGTATCTTAGACGAAACAAGGGGTAAAAAAACATGTCTGGTACTACTATTTTTTTTTCATAAATAATTATACATATTTTGTGAATATACAACAGTAAGTAATAAACTAAGAAAGATAGGAATCTAACAAATGTGCTGAATGAACATCTGATAAAGATTATCTAAGATCGCGGAAACTTCTTGGCTGCGGGCGGCACAGTACCGATCTGTTTGGAAATCTTTAGGGGAGGTTTACAAGAATGAATACTGTCTACTTAAGACTTAGGCTGCCTCTTTAGCTTTATTTCTCCATGGTCGGCGGAAAACAAACGTTTTAAAGTTCAGAATATGCAAATGGGTTTCATTATTTATAGGACATGTTCATTTATTAAATAACTTCTTAGATAGCCAAATTCTGATACCTAAGCATGAAGGTTCTAATAAAAACTGTACATAAATTTTGGCAGTATTATTTGGCTTTATTTGGTAGCATTATAAATAAATTTTGGCAGTATTATTTGGCTTTATTTGGTAGCATTTGACTACAAATCGAAAAATTTAGCGACACATTTCTTTATAACCCTGTATACTCAGGTATGTGAACATTACCCTCTGTAAGTCTATACTCATACAATAATCGTCTATCTCCGCCTTACTTTGTGGCTTTGCGGAAACATTTAGGCATTAACAACATTATGAAGAGCTAGTCTCGTACTAGAACTAGACGCGTTTTCCTTGCCAACTAGATCTAGGAAGAAATGTGCGGATTTACGTAAAGCGGTTTTATATGAAGCCATTACGCGCTGTTTCGCTTGTAGGTAATCAAGTGAGATATTCAGAGCTGATAGGCTTTTATTGGTAGGTTAGATCACTACAAGTAAAATCAATTTAGGTAGGTACTCATACGCCGTGCTTTTTTAACCCTCGTTCCTAAGATCTCGAAGGCATTATACTGATGAAAACAATATTTTTTCTCTGAGGACCATAGGGTCCAATCTCAAAAATAAAACTCACCTTCCCATACAAAAGTGATCAGCTGATAAGTAGTTGCAATTTGTATGGGATGCCAATTTTCTTTTTTTTATATTTGACTCTATGTTTCTTGGAGAAAAGTGTTTGTTTTCATGAGTATAAAGCCCTCGATCCATGTGTCAATTTGAGATGTAAATCATTAAAATGTTCATACAATATACCTAATTTCGTAAAATAAGTATAATTTTAAGACATTTTTCAATTTCTGACATCTCACAAACCTGCAACGGTGTGTAACATATCTCAAATCTAGTTTGATTGTTACAATTAATGTAACACATAACATTTATTATCCTAATCTCTCGTTTCGATCTAGATTCGATAAGATAAGTAGATTCCGAGTTGTGAATGGCTTGAGCCATCAAGGTCTTTAACTGACCAAATTAAGTCACGATCCAACAAAAAATAGTAGGAAAGATCAAGTACTACCGTATCACCAAATCACGTAAAACGGCAATTAGTAGACCGTAGGAATTACTTGTACTTAAGTAAGTAATATACCTAAGTAGGTATATAGGTATTACTTAGCAAAATAGAAATAAAATTCGCTATTTATAGAATCTACGACAGTAGGTAAGTACCTAGGTTGAATCTGTTAAGATTTACATCTCATTAACCACGTATTTTCTGAACCATTCTGACAACATTGTGTTCTATGAGTTTTAGACATTTATCGAAAAATATTTTGACTCGCTATCTCCTCTTAAAAAATTACCAAGTCACATTGACAAGTTTATATTTTTATGCGAATTTATAAAAGCGTTGTTCCAAAATTAAATGTACTTAGTAGGAATGTAGAGTACAATTGAATCAAAATGGCAATCTTCCATATAACTTGTATTGAGGATTGTCGCTTTTGAACCTGTCCCGTTTCCGCTCTTTGAATCTTACTTAGACCATTGTGCTTATTGTGTTATTTAAGTGTTTCTTATTAATACACTTTCCAACTACATGACCAAGTCAGAAAATCAGTTCAAAATAGTTTTTTTTTTCAATGGTAAGTATGGTTCGATAAAAAGTGAAAATCTATAGCAAAGTTTATGTAACGCCTATGTAACTCTCTAACCAGGCTTGTGCAAATCCAAGCTCCATGGTAATTAAGTACCCTTCATAAAAATCAGCAATTACTGGTCATACTTAGCCAATAAATCGTGTAGGTAACTTTAGACGCCAGACCACTTGTTTTTACGTAAAATGAAACGCGATTTTCAACATTTTATTACCAATTACATTTGCCTATTACGTTTACATACATAGTTAGTTGTAGAGTACATTTAGTCCACCTTTAAATAATACGTATTTATTTAAATTGAGTCCCAGAAACACGTTAATCTAAAAGGGATATGGAAAATGGGACCACTCGCCCCAAAAAAGTTTTCTTTGCTCGAGAATTTTAAGATTTTTAACGGGTCACTGTTCTAAAATAACTTAACTAATACTTTTGTGATGATAATACTGACTAAACTGTACTAAACGAGAAAATATTGACCGAAATAGTGACCCGCCAAAAAATCTTGAAATTAGTAAGTTTTTTTCGGGCGAGTTGTCCCTTAATCCTATCCTCTTTGATGTAAGCGCCTTGTGACCAAAAATGTTGTTGTATGTGTACAATCGTCTAATGGAAAATGAAACTCAAGTTTCCACATTATTATTACTATTTGAAGTACCTCCTATTAAGTTTATAAACCTATCGCCTGTCATGTACAGCTGTCTTCGAACGCTTTAAGCTGAAATCGGCCCCTATTCCACAGTAGTTTCTTAGATACATTATTGAGTCAATTATTTATAATATAAATGGTATGTTGAATGTAATCTGATATAAGATCTTGATGTATAAAGTGTTAGGGAAATCGAATACTTGGGTAGGTTTCAAGGCAAATCATAGTCTACCACGTCACATTATTCAATTTTCAACTGTGAAGTAAGTACCTAGCTGCAAATCTTATTATTATACCGACGTATGACACACGTTTCTTCATACTATACTATTTAAGGAGGTTAATCTCATAGACCATGTTATGACCATAGGCTTATAAGTAAGTAGGAAACCGAAAACACGAAACACTTGCTAGATTTAATCGACTGCCAGCGCCATATATTGTTAATGGCCTATATTACGTAACGAAACGAAGTGAGTGCGGGCCACATTTTTTTATAGGTAAAGGTGAGTCTAACACAGTGCGTAAGAGTGCGGGATGATGTGATGAACATTTCTCTATGTGTTTAGTGTTTTTGATTGTGATACCCTTACAGTAATTCTTAATACTTTGGAGTCCGATATATGTATGATATCTGTTAAGTTCAGGAGAAAACTAGAAGAACTTAAATAAGTAAATTACATAGCCTACAAACAAAATATTTACAATTATGTCCCAATATCATGTATACCTGCAATTCTGTAATCGCATCCGACGTCGCCAACCAACGTGCGTGATAATCACACGTTTTAAAAAACATAAATTAAGTTGACCGAAAGAATAAAACACACACCGTTCGTACAAGGAAGAGTAATTAGTAACAATTAATCGCGCATAAATCGAAGGCGCAGTCAGATAAAATGTTGCAACACGACTTTTACTCGATTGAATCGAGTAATATTCATCGGGTAAATTGGATATTGGAATCGAAAAAAGTAATCGATTCCAAAGTAAGCCTGGATTTGTAAATAGCCCGTTCGTAATTAGCAGTGGGCCTTGGGATGGCTAAATAATTATTTTAAGTAGTAAGGTAACATCCCGCCCTTGGGACGGAAAATCTTCTAGGTATAACCTATCTATGGGCGGCAAAGGTAATTTTGATACTGGCAGAAAGTATTGAGAAGTGGCAGTAGATAACATTGCAAGGAGATTGTCAGGTCAGCCGATATAGCCTGAGAAAGGTCCTCAAGTGTATAGACCACATATAGGGAGTCGCTGCTGTAGTAGCCTTTTGCAAGGCCGGAACCGATGACAAAGATTGCAAGAATCCATTGGATGCAAGTGGCAGAGGATCGATCACTCTTAGCTAATTGATTAAACCTTAATAATAATGGAAAATATATTGTTTGAATGGATTATTGTATTTTATTTCAGATGACACATTACACACACAATAATAACAAATGAACTATACAGGAAAACGAATCCAATAACAAAGGCTATTTATAAACAAGTACTTCATATAAAGTTTTAAAATATTTATTTATAAACATTTCTATTACATATTTAAATCACATCAAAACTCAATTTCCTTTTGCATTAAAAGTTGAATATTATATAATATACGAGGCGTATTATTTAATATTATGACAAATTAAATCTTGGGTGCTAATATAAAAATAGTTCAATAAAAATCTGGGTCCGTTTCAGGAAGACCTTGGCAGGCGCATACGTCGTACTGATGAAACGCCACTGCTTTCGCTACATACACCTGCGACGCGGCAACCAATCAGCGACGGATAGAAATTAGTGACCCTTAGTGCACTTTTCTCCGCCTTCTCGGCAGTGCAACCTGTAAGTGTGTTATTAGCACGCATTTTATTGCAAATGTCACGAGTAGACATTTATAACATGTGTATACTAGCTCCCACATAGGGATGTGCAAACTGCACGACTCTAGTACTTAGCTAGTACAGTCGAGTTCAAAAATATGTATACACTTTAGGACCTTGTCATAGTATATATATGTATAAGAAAACGACTTCCACTTTCTTCCATATGTATTGTGACAAGGTCCTAAAGTGTATACATATTTTTGAACTCGACTGTACTTGAATTAAATACCTACTAAGGCTAAATCCGGGTCCAACATCACAACTCCACGGGCCGATGACCCGTGCCGATGCCAAAAATTGGATAACCTGATCAGAAGTTCATGTCTACATTGTGTTCTTCGGAACTGATGATGATGATGATAAAAATAGAATCTCTCTTCAGATCCACCATTTTAAAATCTATAATTTTAAAAATGTCATATGGGATTGTAGCAATCTGTACCATGTGAAAGGCCAATGGCATATTTGTATGAGAAATTGATTCTCTGATAGGGACCAAAAAATTAAAAACTTTTGTTATTTTTCGTCAGGTTCAAAATAAGAAATCATATCATCATGGATTTTAGACATGTAGAAGTGGAATAGAAATTTCGCATTAACATACTAACATTGAAACAACTTCAGTAGAGGAAATTACATTTTAGCCAGCTGTCATAAACCTTTACTATTCACAGTTAAAAGCTTAAGTGGATCTAATTGATACAAAGACATTTCCATAAACACAACTGAGTTTAGAAACCATGAGACCATGACAGACATTTGAATAGTCATGAAGTTGAAATTTCCGAAGCCCTACCTTGTCTAAGTGCGCTCTCATGTTCCGAGGGCGAAAGTGTGGTGTGGCCCATGGTAAACACTTAGAGACGGCCGGGGGACAAAAGCTGCTATCACAAAATATGTACGAATGTCCAAATATTTTGAGATTACGAGATCTACTATTAGATATAATATCTCTGAAATGTCATAAAGGTAGCAGAGGATGTCACAGTAAAGAACGGAAGAGCTTCAAAAAATATGAGAATTAATCCTCAAATCAACATTCTTACAAGAACAGACGTGGAGAAGTACGGTGTTGGAAAAACCGTAGTAAATAGAATTATGTGATCTCTGCCCATTTTTTTTCAAAATTACAAGCACGGAAGACTTTTATTTGTGTGAGTTAAGGTTCATTTTCATAATGTACGTTTAGATAAACCGAGTGGTTTTTTTTTTGTGGTTCTTTAAACATACCTATTACAAATATATATAATATCTTATAACTTACTGCTTTGTGAATGTCCGTTAGTTTATTTAGGTTGTCGTTTGCATTCCTAGATTGCAATACCCCTTCTAGAAGAAAAGCTTGACTTGTCATTTTTGGGGTATTGCACCTTTGATATCAAACATTTAATAGATTAAAGTTTAAACAAGTACCTAATAATAGGTTAGTTATAGTTTTAATTAACTTTCCTTCTCAATTAGTGGAATATAAGATATTTAACAACAGTCCATCTTAATATTGCCTCAAAAAGAGTTAGTACGTTTTAGATTGCGACTCTTGTGAAGCTGTGTACTTGTCCGTAGACAAAGTGAGAACATTATCATTATCGCCAGGCATTAAAGGCTAGAATGGCGTACACCTAACTACCCGTATGGTAATGGGGTTGACCATGCTCAACCATCGATATCACCATTTCATTGCCATCGCTTTCTATGGGCCAAGGAAAAATGTGTGTAGTCTGTGTTATAAATACCATCGTAAACATATTGGAAAATGTCCTATTTATTATTTCATTTAAATTTTAAGATTTCTTCTAGGTATACGTAAGATCTTTCACGTTCAAATACGAAATTTGTCTTTTTACTTATTTTTAGTCCGTCATCGTAGTTTTCAATATACTCTCTCCCGCCGATATTGGATTTGTGAATTGCCATACTAAGCATTATGTTCTGTAATATTTTGTGCAATAAAGAGTATCTATCTGTCTATCTCTCGCTCTCTTCCTCTCTTCTCCCCGCTGACGTCCCGTTGGTCTAGTGATTTAAAAGTACCTACCAGGCTGTAACCTCAGGGTCCTGGGTTCGATTCACGTGTCAATCAAAAATATGTTTCAAATTTTCCGAACTTTAGCTTAAAACTATATTATTACTGACCGTACAATTTGTCGATCGCTTTACCTTAAAACAAGTAAGTAGGTATAAATTACTTTCCGAATTCTCTGTTGCCAAGGAATGCAATTAAAATGCAAATTGTTGGTTTTACCTATATTTAAATCTATTGATTTTATGGCGGCAATCAATAAATTATACGTAAACTTAAGCCAATAAACCTTGGTAGTTTACGGTTTGAGTTTAAATCTTAATAAAAGTAATGTTTATTTATTTATTTAAATAGGTACAGTGTATGTTAGAACATACACTGTACCTACCTATTTAAATAAATAGACACTATAAAATTTAAACTAAACTAAAACAATTACTATACACATAAATATGACTATTAGAGGTGTACACAATGTTGAAAAGGTAAGCATCAATAATACTTATTGTAGGTACAACTATTCGGTCGTTGTAAGAAGTGATGATTATGATATCGTAATCAATGAATCTATGAATTCTAACAAATTAATCTATGAACAATTCTTCTATAGCTATAATTAACTTTCGGCAACGTTTTTTTTATGTGATTCGAGACGAGCAGACGGATCACCTGATAGTGAGTGACCGCCGCTGTATAGGCAACACCAGTAGAGTCACAAGTGCGCTGCAAACCTTTAACCCCCTTTCCTCCAAATGGCCCTCCGGTACCCTCACTCTACTCAACGAAAAAACTTTGCACCGGTCTTCTGTGAGGCCGTGGGTGGTATCATCCCGGTCGAGCCAGTCCATTCATGCGGAAGCATAGATCTCCCACAGTATACGTTGCACCTTGGCAGAAAGTCCGTACTTCCGTACTTATTTTGTCATAGTTTGAAATCGCCTTATTTTGGCCCAAATAGCGAAACTGTCCCGCTAAATACAGAGCGTCTGGCAACGTTGGATTCCTTCCGTGTTCGATACCATACTCTGTGCGATGATTACACTACGAAAGCACTGATATTTAATTCGATACTTAAGTATTGAATAACGCAGTAAAACTGAAAGGTAACTACCAATTTGGTTAAGTTACCAACCAATTCAGAGTTGTAAGTTTGCACTCAATAAAGCTAAAGTGCATAATTTAAATCGGCGACATGAACTGCATTTGGAATGCCGTGGTTGGCGGTCTTGGTGGGTGTGATATCATTGCACAATTATATGTACATGCAACAGAAAATTCAAAGGCAGTGAGCAACAAGCATGTGAGTATAAGCTTGGGGCATATACTTCGGATACTCGCGACTTTCAATATTCAATAATATCATTTGAGCAATAAACTATTGAGCATTTATTGTAACCTGGTATGGTACAGTCAACTCCAAAAATATGTATACACTTTAGGATCTTGTCACAATACATAATATAAGAAAGTAGAACGACCTCTACTTTCTTAGTGTATTGTGACAAGGTCCTAAAGTGTACACATATTTTTGGAGTTGACGTACGTGTAATGCGTCAAGAAAGTTGTGACAGATGGATATATGAGTTTAGGTACATGAATTATAGCCAATAGGGTTACCATACTCTGTGATGTAAGCGGTAGTGGCGCTATCATTTATTTTCACGACTTTATTGATGCATTATAACCCAGTACTCATCCTTATACTATACGAGTAACTAGCGGCCCGCTGTCATTTTTCTACAGGGGATGAGTTCCGAACTGAACCCATAGATGGTGCTGAGCGTGGATTACATCGCGTAAGTGTTTGGTATTTTCAGGTTACACATAAGCCTTGCAGTTGTCAACAGACTTTTAACCTCTTTATAAATAGGATAGATTAGGGAAAAACAGCTTTAGTGTCTTGCTCATGATCCAATTTGGTGATTTTGGTCATTACAATGCACACAACTAAAATTAAATAAAGATACAGACAGGTAGGTATACTAGTAAAAGAAGCCAACATGGTAGTGATTATGATTCCCTCGTCCAAGGTGCAAAGTAATATAGGTACCGCATTTTAATTTATTTCTTCACTACTTCTCTCTTTACTATAACCGCACTAATCCATAATTCCGACCCGATCCGATAAAAGGATAATACTTGCCTAGCCTAAGTAACGTTTTTGAAATTAGGCATAAAATTCACAAAATCTATACGTTTTATTGCGCTTAATTGTCACTTAGTCTAACAAGGGTGGTGGTTAGGGCCTCGTTTAGAATAACCCGTGTAAAATTGACATGCAAATTAAGGCTACATGTCCTTGGCAACTATTTGACACTACTAAATTAGGCCCTGTCTATATCAATTGGTGTTATAAATCAGATATGACTTCTTGACGACTAAATTACTAAGATTTGTACTCAATGGACCCGCTACGATGTGGGCCAGGCCTTGACTCACGACTAGTTTAAATGGGTCAAATCTGTTGGTCTGTAACTTCATCCGTTCGAAATTCCTCACTAATTCCTACACACTTATTGCTGGATGATTGCGTGAGGGAGAAAGATAGAAAATAGTTGAAAAAAATGCTGATATTGATTACAGAATAGATCACCTTAGTTTTAGAAATAGTTGAGCAAAACAATTTAGACATAAATGCTTATAATGCGATTAGCACAAGATTTCAAAGTATGCACTGTGGTCAAATTTAATGTATTCAAATAAACCTTACTTCTTTGTTTATTAAGATAAAAAATATTTATTGTTATAAATTAGGTAGGATTATTCTGTGCGAGAAATGTCCACTATTTGATATTGGCAGGGATCAGTAAAAAAAATATCAAATTATCATATCCGTTAAATTATTCAGATTACTAACTTACGACTGTTTAGTCATTTAGATTAGACATCAGTTTACTAACTTTTAGTCATTTAGATTGGACATGTCATAATCTGACCAAAGACAATGTGTGTAATATATCCTCCTACAACATTTTAGAATGTTCTCTATCCATAATATTCTCTATTCATTAATCCCATAAATTGCACAACCAAAATTCTACCATCAGACTTTATAATCTGAGCTAATGTTAATTAGATTCGTTTGCAAATTAGGTGAGGAAATCTGGAATAATCAAACAGCATTCGTGACTACTTCTCAGTGACAGGAAATAACATACGACCACTATCGTTTTACTAGAGACTAAACCACTGTTTGTATTTAATCGAGTAGGTAAACCTAGGGTGCGTGTAGGTATACCTACCATAATCCAATTGTAGCCAGACCCACTGACACTATTAATCGCTTGATGTTGGCAACATTTGAGGAACTACGTGGACTCTCGATTTGCTTATTGTCAGATCGAGTTGAGCAAATATACAGTACATAAGCCACTATTTTCCTGGGTTTCCAGGGAAACATTCTTAGGTACGAAAGATATTGTAGAATCGTTAATCAAAGGGAGTGCCGCTATCTATGCCACTAAAAAAAAGAATGCAATATTGTCAAAATAAGGTGGGGGGGGGAGGAATCCTGCACTACTTGATGCTAATCATTAGCTTGAAGTTCTCGTGGCGTTCTAAGTGGCGTTTTCTTGTTTCGGAAGCCAAGACTCGTTTCGGGTCGCTGAGCCAGTGGAGTAAGTAAGGGAAAAAATAGAAGAACAATGTATTATTTTACCTATAAAAGAAAAATCTTATATTAGATATTCCTTCATTGTTTTTAAGTCTGTTTATTACAAATAAAGATAGGACACGTATGAATTCTCACAACATTCTAACCATTTGACGATTAAAGTGAAGTACCTACATTACATACAGTCATAGATATTTTAAATCCCACATACATTTTCCTGTTAACTCCACTGATAAGGGGCACCACTAATTACCAGCTAACATTCAGTTCCAACGCATTTAGCGAAAATAATTACTACTTCTGATACGGAATCGGAAACAAGGCGAACGTAAATATTCAACCATTCTAAATAAATCATCATAATAGCAAATGCCGACACGAAATCTGTATCAAATTATGAACAGGTGCAGTGTCGTATAAGTCTATAGGTATAAACTAAATTCTGAAAATCTACACAGGTACGTAGTACCTACTTAAAGAAATCGCAACTTTTTAAATTTGATACATTCATAATTAGGAATTAATGACCTACTTTCATTTAGGATGATTTTTAATCCTACAAATCCGTACATTTTTTTAACATAGCATACACTCAATATAATTAGCCACCTTTCTAGAAAATAGATAAATAAATAATAACCAAACTAAAACCTTGGAGCATTTTTAGTTACTAAAAAGTAGGTATTAAAATGTATGTAGGTACTTATTCCTCACATTCAATCCAAAAGGAGTTATTCTCAGCAGTAAATGTCAACAATATAGCTTAAGTATGTCAGATACATCAAGATGTTTGCTTTAGTTTTTGCCTCGGCAAAAACACCGGTGTGGTATGAGTGCCAGTGGGTGTGTGCACGCGCAGGATTCCATTTCACGCGGAGGTAAAGCAGGCAAGGCTAGCCGGTACTGGCTGTCATTAGAAAAAAAAACAATAAAGATTTTTTTATTCGTCTAAGTTCGCTTACGATAATGAAGAAACTGCAGAACGTAGCTAAAAGAATTTAAATTCTTTACTAATTATATAGATATAAATTCTATAGACAGACACAACAAGGATTTTCGGGTTACATAAATGTAAACACTTGCGCGATTAAATCGACACCCAGCGCCATCTATGGATGAAAATTGGAACTAAGTCCCGAAACAAAGTGAAAGCGGGCCACCAAAATAGTAAAGTATGGTAATAGTAAAAAAATCCTACGTCTGCAAACTACTACATCCATACTATCCATACTATCCATACTAATATTATAAATGCGAAAGTAACTCTGTCTCTCTGTCTGTCTGTATGTCAAACTACTACATAAACTATAAAACCCATTTTCAAATTCCAAAATTTATGAGATTTGCGAGCTGAATGCTGTAAAAAAACCGTTTTAAGCTCCACTAGGAATATGCACGAATAATTTAGCAACTTATCTAAATTATCAAATAATCCTTGAACAACGGCATTATGACAGGTTATGCATGAAACAAAAATAAATAAATTAGTAAACTAAACCTAAAATAACATATTCATGTACCTATTAATAACAGGAAATAATGTCATGTCTAACACAAGCCTGTAGATTTATTTTCTCGAATTAGCTACAACATTAATTAAGTTTACTAGTTAATAACAACATTATAATTAAGTGCTAAAATTGTCTATTAAATTAACAAGTTAACATGGATTATCATATTATAATTGAGATAGTCATCTTTGCCGATTTTATCACATAGAAATGAATATCTTATGAAGTAGGTATTCATGCATTTTAGAATAAATGTTTAGTTTGATATTTTTTACTAGTGAAAATAAAGATTTTTATTTGTGACAACATGATTGGCGTGCCCTTACTTTGTTTCGAGACGTTATTCATTCCAAATAGTATCACTAGATGGCGTTGGGTGTCGATTACAACAGACAAGTGTTCCGCCTTTGCGGTTTACTTTAAGCCTATAAGCCTAATCGTAGCCTAAGATAATTATCACTTTATACATATTATAGACACATATTTAGGGAACAGTTATTACCACACGAATGTTTGATGAGTGGGCAACAAAACCGACCTTTGCTGTGTGATGCAGGGTCACTCACTGCCAAACGCTCGATTAGCACAGTCAAATTAGTTAATTCAACAAATTATTTAATCTAAGTGCGATTTAAGACTTTCGGTCTGTTTCTCAATTGAGAATTTGAAGTTAAGCACTACTTAAGTAGTACTCAACTTCAAATTCTCAATTCAGAAACCGGCCGTAAGTGTTTCATACAAGCGTTTAAGCACGTTGAAGCACGTGTAGGTGCGTATTGGCAGTCGTTGACAGAGCGTTGACTGACCCGCTTCTATACTCGTATAAGCGAGAAACGTAAACAGAAAAACGTTGCTATGGAAACGTGCGTAATTATGTATTTCTCGGATTACGTGATTACGCCGAAAAACTCTCGTATACGCGCATGTATCTACGTTTGTATGCTGAAACGACTGCATGCCCAGAAAATACGTTAATCTGAAACCACTCTTAAATGACGAATGAATTTCTACTCACTGTACCTTCCTATGTGATTTCCATTAACATGAACACCGATCCTAGCAATCTGTTACGTCTATTACGACTTACGACACGTCTGTATGTCCTCGGCACCTTCGTGGCGCCGGCCAAGGGGCGGAACTTGTCAAGATACAACATCAAATGGAGACATACGTGTGTGGTCTAAGTCACCTGATATTGGCACCGTTTATTTTTATTTTTTCTTCTTCTTTTTATGATACTAGTAGCCCGCCCTCACTACGCTTCGGGACAGTAGTTCCAAACAGAACCAACAGATAGCGCTGGGGGTCGATTGCATCGCGCTAGCGTTTCGTATTTTCGGTTTACCTATATGCTTTGTCGTTGTCTAATTAAAGTTACCTCTTTATAAATAGTATAGAATAGATAGAAGATAGAAGAAAAATATTAAATATTTATCATTTCTCTCGATACGACATGGATGCATGAAACAGGCGTCTAGTGTGCGGTTTTCGTAATGATTATGTACACAGTAGGGTGGCTCTAACTGACCATGAAATCCAATTTGTCATTGTTACAGCAGTGTATCGTATACGATAGGTACATCATTTCTCTCCCGCACGTCTATCTCTACATAGTGGTGAGCATAGTATGTTTATCCGTGTTGCATGTTAATCCCAACGTGTCCGTTGTTGCAATTTATGCTTATCTACTGCGCTGAACCAATCATCTTTCATTATCTCAACAATATAACCGCTCTCTGATAATATCGCCCGTATCAATCCGCTACCACTTGTAGCCAGCCCTCATCGGACGCGTAGGTGTCACTATGACCTTGGACCACGAATCGATGGCTGAACAATGCTCCCCATTGTTTTAGCCACAATCGTTGCTCTTGATGTCGCATGTCCCATATACCACACGACCCGTGGTCAAGAATCTATGGTTTGCAAATTATTTATGGCTGATCGCCTTTGAGTCAGTTGCAGTTCCACAACCATGCGATCGGTCATCTAAAATTCCAAAACAAACGTAACGATTGTCATAAAGTTACCACAATTAACATAACAAAAAATAAAGGAAGAACGTCCGATTTACATAGTCAACTTTATTTATATTCGAAATTAATGAGTATAATACTAGCTTCGAAAACTTTTCCGAGTTTATTATTACAAATTAACGGTAGGGTAGGTTCTATACGGGTGAGGGCAAATCTACCAAAGAAGGAAAACAAATTAGGTAGTAGTAGAAGTGTTTTGTTAGGAAAATTGTTTCTTTTTATTTGTACTGATACCATTGCAAAATAAAAACGAGATTATTTCATTAATGTTTCATATAAAACATCTAACAAATCGTACCGTATACCGGGACCTTAAACTTCGTCGTTTTGGAGTATCGAATGACAAAAGTTCTCAAGCTCAAATTGAGAGAACTGAAAGGTGCATTGTTCGCATATGTTACCGACGTGCCAAGTCTTATTTTGTGTGCCTTTCACTAGAAACTTCGTTACAATAAATAAATATACTTGTAGGAGACGTAAATAAACTTTTTCTTAAAATTTGCTATTAGTGAGCTCTTGTGGGTATAAAAGACATGAACGAGTCAGTGAACGCATGTATTTCTTTTTAATTTAAACTTTAAAGTATTTACGAAAAAAACATTTTTTTTAACTTTCGGAGCTTTTATGCTATTATTCGATTTGGTTATGATGACATATCGTATGTCATCATACGCGCGATAATTTTACATCAGAACTATATCACACCAAATCGAATGTTATTGTAGTTCTGACAAAATTACCTAAGTACTGAAAATTTTGCAAAATTATATTTTACTTCTTTTAAGAACAACTAGATGTGCGATAAACTTTTAGACATACGAAATACTCGAAGCATCGAATGTCGGAATGATGAAAGCGTGATTTTATCTCGATTCTGCTCATACAACAAATGATTGCCATCGTAAGTCTTATACGATTGTCCGATTACGATTTGTAGTTCAAAGTTCACTTGCAAACTTACCTACATCTCATCTGTAATCTACCAATAACGAAACGAGATGCCAATACAATTCGATCGATATGGTCGGACACGATGGTAATGAGACAGGAATTGGGGTCACCACTTTCTATTGTTTTCCCGGCTTCCTTGCCCGGGACTAGGGTGTCCAACTAAAATCGCCGGACAAATGCGACAGAATAATCAATCATCTAGTCTCAAACTAACAAAAGCCCTATAAAGGGCAACAAGTTTCAGGAGACAAAATATATTATAAAAAAATATTTAAAATCCAAAATTACTTATAGCTTAACACATCAAGACGGAAACAAAATGACAACCGCTGACAAAAATAGAAAATGAAAATCTTGTAAGAACCTGTAAAATGACTATATCCGGGGCATATCCCAACAAATAGACTTGCAACGTTTCTTTTCTACACTATCTCAATCGGAAATCTAATCTGGAACCCTTCAAGCTGGGGACACAGCACCAGCTACTACTACTACTACGCCATCGAGATCGTCAAATGAAGTAGGGCTGAATAAAGATATCCGGTAGTGATTTAGCAGGTGCCTTATACACAAATTTTCCTTCTTTTATGGCGTGAGTCCGACTTCTGTTTGATCACTTATTAAAAGCTTTTTAAAAATATGTATTTTCGAAAAAGTATCCGTCTTGATGATGGCAATAAGAAGTGGGTCATATCTGAAATTGTAAAAGTATCTACAGGATATTTGCTTACTCGGTATTTAAATTTGCAAATTATGGGTTTTCATCCGTAATTTGGTATCCAAGCGCAAGAACCAGAACAGTGCACAGTGGCTCAAAATGAAAGGAGGCTTGTACTCTGCAATGGATTTTTCAGTGTTGGCTGGTTATGACGATGATATGGACGTTATTTTGTAAGCTTAGACATTGTGAACAAGACTGGTAAGATGCGAGACTTTATGACGATATTGTCTAATACTTTTCTTCTGACTAAAATAAATATTTAAATATCCATAAAATTAATACATTTAAATATTTCACTTTATTGTAATAGTAATCGAAAATTTTATGCAATAATGATAAAGTTAGGCCGAGGCGTCAGTATACAGGGTGTATCTGTGAACATTTACATCCCTTTAACCACGTGTTCTACCAACCATTCCGAACAACATTTGTTCTATGACTTTTGAAAATACGCATAAAAATTTTTCATCTTTCCATACAAAGTCGGTCACGTGACTTGGCCATTTTGTATGGGGAGTCGAAAAATTTTTCGAAGAATTTGGAAAAGTTGCTGAACAAATGTTGTTCAGAATGGTTGATAGAACACGTGGTTAAAGGGATGTAAATGTTCACAGATACACCCTGTATATTCAGAGAAATTCTTCAAAATTGCTCCGACAAGGGCTGAATCCTCAGCAGCTTAGCTACTGCGCCATTCGCCAGGCAGGTCTTTGTTATGATAGCTTCATAAAATTGTGCTGCTTATTTTGCTAGATCCGTCTGCTCACCTGCCACCAATCAAAAAAATACACGGATATCCAGTAAAATACGGTTATCTGGTCACCCTACCGGGAGCGTCACGTGTCCGATAAATTTCACTGTTTGTGGCTCCGCGCAAATTACTTAACACCTTGCGGTGGCGAGTGTACCAATAAATTTCCCTTTATTGTGTATCGAGATAATAAATAAGACTAGCGATGCGGGTGAATACGCGACGGCTTTGTAGAAAGCGAACTAATCGGCACTACATCGTTTCATTTCACTTGATGTACAGGTCAGTTCGAAGAACGATGTTCACTTACAACAATATAGAACGAAAAGTAAACAATAGTGATATATGATAGTATTTTTATAGTTAACTAGCGGCCGCCCGCGACTTCGTACGCTTGGAGTTAATTATTGACACTTACCGTCATATTTTGGACAATCCACACAATATATTTTTATAAATTGTAGCCTATGTGTTATTCTGATGTATAAGCTATATTGTGGTAAAGTTTCATTCAAATCCATTCAGTAGTTTTTACGTGAAAGAGTAACAAACATCCATACATCCAAACAAACTTTCGCCTTTATAATAGTAGTAGGATAAATAGATATCTAATATCTATTGGCGGCGCTAGTGAACCGAACAAGACCTTATCCTAATATTGTTAAAACGAGAAAGTTTGTGAATGGATTTTGATGAAACTTTACAATTATATTACATACATATCAAAATAATATTTATGTAGACTACAATTCATGAAGATTATTTGTATACCTATTATCCTAAATGTACGCGGGTGCAACCACTGGGCGCAGTTTGTAGGTTCATAAAATGATTAACGATTGCAAATGCAATGTAGTATTTTACAAGCTAATTCTTTCGAACAAGTAATTATATTTAGACATAAACCTCTAAAAAGCAGAAGCAATAAGAAACTATCTTCACTGAGCTCAAAGTTTAAAATTAAAATTCTTGTAAATAATGGGAAATATCGAAACCGGAAAAGTATTTTTTCCTTACAAAGAGAAGGCAGGAAAAAACTCTTTAATAAAGTAAAGATGTAACAATGACGAATCTTCAATGAAAGGAGTCCAAACCTTTTTGGAATATCAATTATTTCAATATCCTCTTCCATGTTTCATTTGCTACAAAAATAGTGACGTCCTTTCATTAGTGTTATCGAAATCGATGGACATGAAACAAACAAATTATATTTTTATCTGTTATACCTATGTGTATTACATGCAAAAATGTTTTTCAGTAAAATAGTACCATTATTATATTTTATTCTAATCAGTCAGTAGGTATTCAGAGTACCTATGTTCTACCAATAAATTATTCTTATTCTAAGTTTTTTGGAGTGCTGTATCTAAACCATTCATAGTCCTCTTTTATTGCAAAGAAAATTCATTCCCAGATATATCGTCATCGATATCGATAAAACCATTATAAACGTGGCCGGCCACAGCCCATGAATCGCGCGACGAATGTATAAATCGCAAAACCTACAGGCTGGGCGCCGGCTACGCGACCGTCGCAGAATGAAGGTCAGTGGCGAGGCTCACGGATGTACGGGCAGCCACACTTTGGGTTATCCAAATCTTCAATCGATTTACAACTTAGTAAACCGATGTCTGGTCCTGGAACGTCACTACATAATTCATATGCCTGCACTGCCTAAAGAACACTTCTTTCGCTCGCTTGATGAATTATATTATCTATTTTATAGGTGTTCTAGAATATCTTTCCGAGTATCTCACTCATCATTTAAATGCATATTCTCTTATTCGAACCTACGATCACCCGTATAGAAGGCACATGTTTTTATCCACCCAGCTACCATAGCTAAACATGAGTTAAACCAAAAATCATTTTGATTTTCTTAATAATAAGAAAAACCATTTTTAGTACGTGAACAACTCCGTCAACGTACGAGTATGTTTTCTAACCAATATGCAGAGTAGGATTATCTGGCATTATTCGAAGCACAGTTAAGGTATTGTCAGTATTGTAATACGATGCGTACGATTACACGCCTTGTTTAGGTACGATTAGCGTGTCGCGACAGCAAATTAATCGCCTTGCTGGTAGACACAATGTTGCTCACCCTCTGTTAAAAAAAAAGACGCGTAAAAGTTCCCCGACCCCAATTTATTCCGCTAAAAGGTCTTGCCGTATCCAGAGGCGTATCCATCAAAGCCTTCGCACCAAGGGGGCGCCTTCTTACGTTAACTATTGCACTCCGCGAGTCGTGATCTCATACATCGTAAGGCCCAGACAGCAGACACAATAGAAGAGAATAGTTTTTGCCTTCAAAAGGATTTTGGGACTTACGACGTTAATAGTTAGGGCCCTAAAACAGGGACAAAAAATGTAATCAAATACTTACACGCAGAGTCTGAAAGAAACCCCCTTAAACATGAGGGCCCCAGCGCGGCAGCGTTCTTTCGTAACTTCTAAGCATCTGTCATACGCCTCTGGCTCTGACTGAAGTAAGGCTGCATTTAACTGGAATAGACACCAGTACCTGGTCTACTCTTTAACATTGCCAAGATCAGAACATGACAAAAAACCAAAAAATATCAAATCTGTAAATAAAGTATAAAACAAAATAAAAGAGTGTGCTGTCTAGCCTGAATCTGAAGATAATATACGTCAAAAGTCATATTTTTAAAAGTTCACCAAAATTTTCCTTTCCAAAATAAGTAGTTTCTTCTCTGACTACTTTTGGCCTACCCCTAAGTAATACATACATGCCTAACTGGATACCTACGCTGATGTCTACCTACTCTTGATTTTAGTACCGGGGACCTTTCATAACCTAGGTACGGCTCTGGTCATGTCTGGAGTTTTATAGACACCTACCGTGACGTATGGGCGTTTGGGCGTTGTCAAGGGCTCGCCTGTCGTTAGGGCGCCAGATTGTACACGTCATCATTCTCCGACACGTACTTGAGTATCCACTATCCCTGTCTTAGGGAAAGCACTAATTAGGACATCAAAGGAACTGATAGCCTGCCATAACAAACTATTTCAAATTCCCGTGTTTAAAATGGTTGTGTATTTCATCGTACTTTCAAACCTCCACCTGGAAACTTCATTCAAGAAAATATTTAAAACACCAGAAAAATCATGTAACCTGCTTTCGACCTATAGTCTTGGGTTTTAAATTCTATAAATGGCATATAGCGGTCTATTCTGTAAGCATCTATCTAGGGTTTATAATTTTATTATAATCGAAGTTAATGGTAACCATTTTGAAGGCTAATGTGCTTCTGTTCCTATCTATTTGTAATAGATTTGTTTTCTTTTTTCTACTTAACCCCATTATTGTTTACATCCGAAATAATATGCTAAGCATTACGAAGCTCTTTTTAAAGTAAGTAGGTACCTACTTGTTCCTTAAAATTATAATTGATGTCCAAGATACTGATTTACTTAATTAAATAATTGTTTAAGCTGCTTGAATATCCTTACATTAACGAATAAAGCAGATGTCACTTGATGTCACGTCACATCATTGTTTATTAATTTTATGATGTTTTTTTTTATTTTCATATCTCCGTCGAGAACTACATAGTGCAAGTATCTGGACACCAAATATGCCTACATACAAGTATTTAGTTGTAGTTATCCTTGATATTTCAAAAGTATCTAGCGCCAAGTTAAACATCTGTTTATCTGCGTTATGCAATGCAAGCGTAGATTCGTGATTGACGTCATCTATTCTACTATTACAACCGCTAACAACAATAAATCTTAAATCACAAAGCGATCCGCCTTTCATTTCCAACAACAACAAGCGCTCTGTTTAGCTCGACAATTAATATGGATTGTCAATCAAGGGTCTTGTATCGGAAGTTGCATAAACTATTGTGCAACCTCCAAATCAATCCATGCATCCTAACTCCGCTATGTTTTATTTATTTATCACTAGCTTTTGCCCGCGGCTTCGCTCGTGCTTCACTTCCCTAAAATGGGGGGTTAGAATGAGGCAAAAAGTAGCCTATGTTACGCTCCATCCCTTTAACTATCTCCACTTAAAAAATCACGTCAACCCGTCGCTCCGTTTTGCCGTTCAAGAATTGCTTAACACATTCTAATTTCAATGACTGATGTTATCTTTATCTTTTTAAAATATTACAGTAAGTAGGTAGGTAGATTGTGCTTTTTTCACCTGATGATTCAATGGAGAACAGACATATCGTCGAATCCTGAGCAATAATATTGTATAGTTCTGACGAATTAAAGCGTCTAATTCCTACGGAAAACCATGTTTAAGTCCGCGTGGGCAACTCTGGCGAGGGCGAAAGGTTAGTAATAGCCGCACATTAATGTCCGGCGCTCAAGAATGGCCCAGCAGAGAAATGTTGATGAATCATATCATTACAATCGATCGATGATATCTGCTCGTGATTATGGTCCGTTCTGATATGGCTACTATAGCTACAGCGCAACATTGAGAGGAACAGAACGCCGCCGCTGCCTAGATATCGTGTGCTAAACAGGCTTATGTGCTATACTCGTATATAATACATAATAAGTGACTAGCATAAATAAATACAGCAATGTTTCTCAAACTGTGGGTCCCTGTGCGACTCCGCTTCTGTAAGAGGGGTCGCCAGGAGTTGACAGAACTACTTCAGTAAAAAAAACAATAATGATTAAATAGGTTGATTTACTTATTCATTAAGTAGGAAAGTATAGGTAGTAGGACAAAAGGGCATACTTCCTAATAAAAAAATTGTAAGTAATACAATATGTAATTAAAATGTAACAAAAAATAAAACCCAATAATAATTATGATAGATAAAGCGAAGAGTCGGTGGTTTAAAAACGTACTACCTATACAGGGTAGGATTTTTTTATAAGGATTACTTGAAGTGTACTTCCAATAATACCTAATACTTATGTACGATACAACGAATAGAATAGGAAACAATCAGTTAACGCTAAATTGCAAATGAATACTAGATCGTAGATACGGGTGAAGCAAAATTTATTTTTGTAGTCATTAAGATTTCATACACAAACTAACTGACCAGAGTACGGAAATTAGCAAAGTTTATTTATTTGGTAAACAAAACGTCATCATAACACCGCTGCACACGGGTGAGAGTTGTTTGTCGGACGTCCGACTGCGCGCGCGCTTCCTGCCGCTACAAAAACAAGCGCGCGACTGCCGAGCGCGGCATCTAGCGTGAATCATGCGCACTACGCGCACCATGCCGCTAGGGTTGACTCGAATACGCATACTAAGCACGGGTTCTGTATGTAAATAATCATCATTATTATTTATAAGTATATTAAATACGGTTTAAGAATACTGTTGGGCGTCCAACTGTGCGCGCGCTTCCTGCCGCTACAAAAACAAGCGCGCGACTGCCGAGCGCGGCATCTAGCGTGAATCATGCACACTACGCGCACCATGCCCCTAGGGTCGACTCGAATACGCATACTAAGCACGGGTTCTGTATGTAAATAATCATTATTATTATTTATATTAAATAGGGTTTAAGAACACTGTTGGACGTCCGTCTACGCTCGCGTTTCCTGCCGCGATGCCGCCCGCCACAAAAACAAGCGCGGCCTCTAGCGTGAATCATGCGCACTACGCGCACCATGCCCCTAGGGTTTACTCTAATACGCATACTAAGCACGGATTTTGTATGTAAATAATCGTCATTATTAGTGAGTATTAGCGTACATTTACATCCCTGTGATGTGAACATTTACTACCCTTTAATTTCCTTTTTATTTGTTTGTTTGTTTTGTTTTGTGCATTCTTTAGAGTTGCAGTATACAACAAACCAAATACAACTACAAAATCGTTATTGTTAACTACAAAGTGATTGATACAATGTGTAAAGGCTCATTTCATTAAAAGAAGAGGCCTTATTTTAATGAAATGAAAAAACCTGTATGAAGAGATCAGAGTATATTATAGGCTGCCATTCCGTGACGATTTTGCTCCATCTCTCCGGGTAGGTATTTATTGCATATATTATTTAATTACAGAACCCTAGAACCGACACTCTCGGCTGATCAAACTGACAACCCTATACGCATTCGCGTAGGCGTAAAGTAAGTCGAATGCATCGGCGCGCTCGCACTGTAGCGGTTGTCTTGATCGACATCGATCCTATCGATTTCATTTTGGAATCGATTGTAAATATAGCATACGGAGATATACGAAGTGGTAGGACGCTCTCAGACAGAGTGCAGTAATGATTCGTTATAGATGTGCCAGCCATCTAAGAGCTAGATGGTAGCCGAGGATCGATCAAAGTCACGAACATTTACCACGGCCTATACCACGGCCTATACCTATACTGCGCCGACCCCAGATAACCTGGGAACAGGGCAGGGAAATGATGATGATACCACGGCCTATACCACGAGTAGCACGGCCTCACAGAAGACGTGAGACAGTGTTTCGCCGAGGGTACCGGAGGCCCCATCGGGGGGAAAGGGGGTCAAAAGGTTAGCAGCGCACTTGTGACTACTTATCACATTACAAAAAGGCCAGTAGAAGAAGTAGAAGTGCAAAGATTCTAAAAAGACCAAAAACTGATAAAGAAATGACGGCCACATCTTCTATCTTCTATACCTACTATTTATAAAGAGATAACTTCTATAGACAACGACAAGGCTTATAGGTAAACCGAAAACACGAAACGCTTGCGCGATGTAATTGGACACTGCGCCGTCTATTGGTTCATTTCTGAATTACGGTCCCGAAGCGAAGTGAGGGCGGGCCACTAGTAAAAAATAAACAGCAACGGGTCGGATATTTTGGTTACAAGTCAACAGATAAAATTGAATTAGGTACAAGGGTTTATTTTTTCTGAGAAATAAAACCCTAAAATACTTGTGCATTTCGGTAATAAAATAAAATACACAATAAAACAGCAGCCGCATCTTGAATACACATTACACTCTAATGGGTGCTGAACATCATAAGCATACAGTCTTAAACCAACCCTAAAGCAATAAAGTTTAATTTCACTCCAGTGGCGTAGCGTAGTGGGGGCGGCAGGGGCGGCCCGCCCCGGGCGGCACATTCTAGGGGGCGGCAAAATTTCACAATAAATAATAAAAATATTTGAACCATAGGTATCATATTTTTATTTAACGCAACTACAAAGGACCGATTGAAAAGAGCATGGAATTTTTCATTACTTATTCTGTAACGGAACCTTTCTTTGAATAATATTTTATAGCGACTGCTGGCAACACCGTCTACGACTTGCGGGGATTCCCCGTATTTTATTTAATGCTTGGATTGTTTATGGCTAACAAAACAACAGCGAGAATGACTGACGATTCAAACAAAGTTTTATTGATGTCTCGTATCGTAATTTACGTTACGCTTTAAAAGTGTGAACTGTTTTGTGCAAATAGATACGTGTAGTGGTCGTGAAATAATTGGACTTTGTGAAAAATTGAATTTGTCCGCTACGTGTACCTCAACTGTGTGAGTATTAAAAAGGTATTTTATTTATGTAATTGTATATTCGACTGTCTGATATGCTGTTCAAGCTGTAATTTATTATAATAAAAAACCAGCCAAGTGCGAGTTTTACACTCGCGTACTCAGGGTTCCGTACAAATAGTGCCTAAATTTGGCACAGTTTACTTTGACGTCTACTTTTTTTAAGAGCAAAGTCTTTTATTATAATAGTATAGTTCTAGTTTTTATTAAAAAAATATTTGCGTTTTATATTCAACTCTCCAATTATTTAATTTTGTCAATCTGACGATCGACAGCTGTACCTAATCTGCGGTGATAGGTATTGTACAGTCGAGCTCACATCAAGCTATACACTCGCAGTTCAAGTTTCGATCTTATGCGTTTGTTAATAAGAATGGTGCAAAGTCCAAAGTGTATAGGTTGACGCGTTCTTGAGTGTACCTGTTATAAAAATGTATCAATGTATAATAAAGATGATTGTAAAACTTAGATAAACTTTTTTATTTAAATGTATGTTATGTAATGTATAGTAGGTATACATTAAATTGAAATATCTAAATAAGAGGGCGGCAAAATTGTCTTCCGCCCCGGGCGGCCGACACCCACGCTACGCCGCTGTTTCACTCAAATCCTGATTACCATACTTGACAAATTGTCCGTGATTCATACAAACGATTGTGGCTATTGCCACATATGGATTAAGTATCAAATTCATATGCCAAACCTCACGTGCACTCCGATACATGGCTTCCTGCAACTTCCACTGATATAGCACGTTCGTAACGTAATTAGTTCAAACTCACGTATTCTTAGAACCGTTGACTAGATTTGTCGAATGTAGGTACGAAGTGTGTACAAACGAAAGCTGATAGGTCAATTATACGAGAGCTACGTGGGAGAGCCACGCTTCGGCATGAATGGGATAGTACTTACAATCAGAGAGATACTATCCTCACAGAAGACCGGTGTGAAGCAGCGCCTTAGCGCTCGTAGTAGTGTGGATGCTCAACTACGTCCTTGATCTTATTACCTTTAATTTGAGTGTTTGTCCCTGTTCGCCAATTGAGATTTCCATCTATTTTAAAACATTATTCTTAGATTCATTAACATGAATTGAAAGGAAGACGTAGCAAATAACAAGAATGATAGTTTTAACTTTTATGTAATTTCGTGACAGGACCAGACAATATAACGAATACAGTACCACAATACCATGTTTCGCTGAAGATCACTTAGGTGGCGTTGCATAAAGTTTCTATTTCTTCTAATAGTTTTCATAGAAAAATATTAGAAGTCATATCACTAAACCCTCTGTCCCTCCCTAAGACAAGGCGCATTTGATCCAACTTTTGCCATGGAACCAAACAGACTTTCCGCACTATCACAAATGTACTATACGTATTCTATGATACCTATCACTAAATCCTAATAGTACGTGTATCAATAAACTGAAGCCGACAATTTGTGCTGTAGGTACGTGGGTGTGTGAACCTCCTATACCTGCTTGGTCTGTACGCAGGCGGTGAGTCTGCGCTAAATTAATCATCTATTACAATTCTAGGCGGATGGCGCCGTTTGCGCATACGCTTAACTGTATCGAATAAATACTTTGCGAAGTATTCATTCTGTTACGAACATCTTGAAAAAACTTACTGACTAATTAATTGAAGAACAAATTCTTAAATGAATGTGAATTTTTCTAACTAATTAGACTAATGTCCGAAAGAGACCGTCCGTTCACCCTTTGTATTAGGGTAGGCCAGTGACCCAGCAATAAAATAAGATCTTGAAATAAAATTAATCATTTAATACCTATGTTAGATCAAGAGTGTACGATTACCTAAATACCTACTACCTACATAATGTACTCACATCATAGTTTAAAAATATTACTCCTATTTTGTAGACATGTCATAAATTAGTCACCATAATAGTAATTTGCTAATTGTGTGCTATACACAAAACGTGCAAAATTTTGTAACGGAAACGGCGGTATTAATTTTTTCACACTCAAAATAAACCTAAATACCTCACATGAGAGGTGTTAAATGCGTCACTGTGAATCATCTGCCATAAGGAAACAGATTCTTTCATAAATGTTTCTTCGTTATCTTTCTGAAGATATGAAACTGCTTTTGCGATGTAGGTACCTATTGGTTAAGAGCGTTAAATAAAAGCTAAGGAGAACCTCGGTGCTGATAACTTCAGAAATTCCCAATTTTCTTATTCTTAATTTTTTTCTGCCACAAATTTGTATTAGAACAGCAAGATTCAGCTTCTCAGTTACCGAATTTAAACATATGCATAATCGCTCGCGTCAAACTAAATGGTCCTTCGAGCCGGATCCCATAATCCGATTTAAATAAATACAATGGCTACCTTTTCCATTTCATTTATTGTAAAACATCTAGTAGGTAGGTACAATCGCATAACCTAGATATGCACAAGCTGGGATTACTGATGCATTTATCGGACCCGGCAGCTGCATAGCAATCGGGAGTCGGGATGCAATCTGAATCGAGTATCGATTGCTGCCAGCTGTCGCCGAGCACTCGATGCGATTGTGCTACGATAGTAAACCATAGTTTCTATAAGACTACTAACGCGAAACAAATTTAAAAAATATACGAAAAAGGTTTTATTTCCGATCTTCACTTGACGTACTTTAATTACTAATGGTAATCTGTAAATGTAATAGGTAATGTTGATATTCATAATAACAATAATTTCTAACGAACTACATAACAGTTTTTATATCATAATGTAGGTATCCTAATTATGAACAAACTAAAGTAAAAAGGACAATGATGTAAAATGTCTATGTGGTAGCTAAAAATATCTTAAAGACATGTTTTTAACATAAAATTTTGGACGATAACATAATAATAAAAAGAAACAAGCGTTAACGATTAAAAACCAAACATTACGTATCGAGGTACTACTACTCCGTTATTGTGAACACGCGACAACTGTGTAATTTTCATAGTTCTGTACAAATACGCTCGAATAGTGGAACATATAATTTAGGTAAGTACCCATAACATGTCAGTAATTTAATAACTTATTACTTACACTTTGATACTTCCTACTATGTTTTTCAGCAGCTATTAATGGCATAGAATTTAGTAGATACTTTTACGTTTAATCACAAACGCACAATTTGATGCGTGTAGGTAACAAAACATGCAAGAATTCAGTCATTAGAAATCAAAATTATCAATTATGTTACCTAGTTCCACTCATACGAATAAATACTGGCATGTGTAGATGTGAATGAACTTATGAATGACTTCACCAAAAAATAATGCTTGTAAGGAAAAGGAAACGGATATGCTAAAGACGTGGGTAATATTCATAATCAAATTGCACCCAACTTCCGATTGGACAGCCGAAATATATTTATAAAAATAAAATCTGATACTAATCATCATCGTTGTGAATTAACTAAGCACTTAGTACCTACTTACCAAGGCAACCGATTAACTTTTTCTGATAATAAGTATCATTAGCTACCTATATCTTATGAAATAACGGATCTAACAGATGTCCTCTATAAGACAACTTATTTATTTATTAGGAATGCTTACTTAAAGCTTGACATACAAACATTTACATAATATATAAGCCTTTACAAGCACTCACAAACAACATTGCATTATAAGAAGAAGTAGCAACATAGGGGAAATGTGCCTCAAATCTTTACTTTGTATAAAGAGATAACTTCTATAGACAACAACAAGGCTTATAAAGGTAAACAGAAAATACGAAACACTAGCTCGATGATATCGACGCCAAACGCCATCTATTCGTTCAGTATGAAACTACCGTCCCGAAGCGAAGTGAGGGCAGGCCAGTAGTAAATGAATAAATTCCGAAACAAATAAGAGCTATCAGATAAACCATCAAAGCCCGCAGAACTAGAAACAAGATAACAACCCAACTGGGTACATGAGCAATGAAGGCAAATTGATCCGTCTGCCGTGTGAAACGAGACACTGTGTCGACTTGCGAGCGCTGTGTCCCAAGTGTCCTATTACCCTTCCCTTTAAGACGAGACACTAGATTTCTAGGGTTTCTGACTCCCTGTTTTTAAAATATTTATAAAATGGTAAATTATATTATATAGACAGCGACATTGCGTATAGGTAAACTAAAAGCTGAACACTGCTAGCGTGATTAAATCGAAACCGAACGCCATCTTCTCGACTTCTCGTATTGGTATTTATGTAATTTGAAACTAATCTTCCTTTCTTTCAGGACATTCGAAGTAAGGGCGGGCCTCTAGTAGATTATAAATAAGCCTTATACACTGCCTGAATTATGTTATTTATGACCCCATTTAAAATCATCACCTCCAACCTGCTGTGTCCTTTTCTGGACAAGGCCTTTCCTCCATTAACCATGGCAAGCATTATAAATAACTAAACAATAGTTTTACAGGATTATAATCGTATCAGCAGTTTTAATTCCTCTAACATTATCAGCTTTAGTGAATAGGTAGCTGGTTTATTTTGGGAACACGCAAACAACGCATTTTATTTCTACGCGTGGGGTTGGAAAATAGTTCGAAAAAATCAAACAATCCGACGCAACATAATTGAAATTCAATCAAGAATGCGTGCGCACAAAGCAAGAAATACATCAAGTAAAAACCCACCCCAAGAACCAAGATCCAAGTATAATTAATAGTCGGTACGAATGCTGAATGCTCAATCAACTTTGTTGGAGACATCGAATCATAATGTATACCTAAGCAAACAATAAATCATAGATCACATCGCCTTGCGCGCTAGTAAAGCAAGGAAGAGTTATTTCGAATGAGGCTGATCCATAATCCACCTTTTTGGGCTGTCACGTTGCTTCTTGTTCTTAACCAGAGGACACATTTTCGAATTCTAACTACTCCACCCACAACCACATAATAATGTGATTTGGAACAAAATAGTGAATGTTGTAGTACCTAATCCTAATTCTTGGCGTAAGCAAATTCCTAGATTTCCAACGAGTCACGTCCCAATTCGGCCACACTGTGCAGTTCTAAATATAGCCGGGCCTTTTAACATCTGAGGGGAATTTCGAGGTTCAAAGACCTCGCGAACCGGCCCGTGCGCGATAAAGAATTCCATTTTTATGGGGAACCCGATCGACACGGCTGCCTACCAAGTTCAGGGGCAGATAACACCAGGACCTCCAAACATTATTGGGTTAATGTTATTTTGACCTACTCGTACTGTCAAAGATTATCTACCTACACTAAAGAGATTGGGAGGATATCCTAAAATTTAAACGCATAAAACGTAAATAGGTATGTGTAACTAGAAGTTTTGTGCTATGTATGTGTGTGAATGCTTTTTTAATATTCTATTGAACAGAATTTCTTCTCGGAAATCCATATAACTAGGTGTATAATGGTTACTGCTATTCTTATGTAAGGACTTCTGGTGTTGGTTGGCATTGATCCAAAGCTATAAACGTCCAAAGCAAAGAAAACCTTAAGATGCAACATCCTTTTATAGCGAGATGACGTCGCACGTTTGCCTAGGAATAAAATTAGAATTGCAATACATTGCAAATTCACTTGCCCGCATCTTAATGGGCTAAATTTTGTTGAATCCACAGATCAAGATACTTTCACATTGGGATTTAGATAAATTCTATCGCTGTATTTCTAATTATTAAGTAATTAGGTTCTTTAAAACCAATCACGCTTCAAAATTTCGTTAAGTTGAAATAAAGATCTTCGGCTTGTACATAAGTATTTATTCTACAATATAAAATATGGAAAGAAGATATAACTATCTAACATATTCTGTATTCTGGCTATTGTTTTTGGTCAACAGTTTATTGTCAGAACCTAGATACTACTGGAATTAGAATACGGAATAATTAACATACGTTCATCACGTAAAAGGCCAACTAATTAGACCAATGAATGTAGTTCACTGTCAATTACCTTCGACTATATTAATTAAGTAGGTCATATTCGTCATACCTACCGTATTTAAGACGTAAATGCCACTATTAGGTTTGTATTTATGAAGGGTAGATAGGTACTTTTGCTCATAGTT
The DNA here is from genome assembly GCA_014851415.1 of Cnaphalocrocis medinalis. NCBI lineage: Eukaryota > Metazoa > Arthropoda > Insecta > Lepidoptera > Crambidae > Cnaphalocrocis > Cnaphalocrocis medinalis. Next base: position 11,343,881 of record CM026286.1, read on the forward strand.
CTATGAGTTTTTGAATGTATAGTTCAGCAAATGTTCTGCTACCTAAGCATAAACATTTTATGCTACGAGTATACCTATTAGTGTAACTCCTCGTATGGGGATCCTAGGGGAAAATAATGTAAGTATGTTATGACGTTCCCCCTTGCTACTATGCTGTCATTCCCGTAATCAATCTATCTACGAGGTAATCTCTATCCACATAGGACTGAAGTCTTTATGGATGTAGATAAATCACTTTCACACTGTTGCTTTCGAAAGGGGTAGATTGAAGTTGAATGTGGTTGGATCCATAAAATGCACTTGGCGTTTGGTCTTCTTGAGTCAGTAATGCATAGATTTATTACCTACATTTTACATTGTTGAGTCTTGATACAACTCAAGTCTTTAGATACCTACTTAATCGGTTAAAATGAATGCATTTTTTCCATAAATTTTGGTTGAATTGTGATGTTTAAAGAGATAATGTTAATGGGATGGATTAAAGACGGAAGTTCAGATTTGCTTCAGTAGTTTGTGTTGTTGCAAATACTTTTGTGAATTGTTTCAGTTGTTTATTACCAAGAAGTTTTGATCCCATGTCGATCCCATAGAAGATACTGCGTATTTTGTGCATAGCTTGCACCTTAATTGCATTCTCTAATTTTAAGCAGATGGATTTAGTTACTTTTGAAGGCTTCAACCCTCAACCGTGACTGGAATTACAATTAAGTACTGAATGAAGATGTTTTTTAAACAGATAAAGTGATTCATTGTGTTAGAAATGTTTAATCTTTGATAAGTATCAACGTTCGCATGCACTAAGTGCAAATATTTAATTTGCTAATAACTGCAGATTACTGAATCATAGATGTCCTCGTAGGTGTATTGCACTATGGAAAAGTACAAATTTCTAGGTCGTGAGATAAGCTGAGCGTGCAATATTAATTCGACGTGCATTCGATTATGAAATAAAGCATCGTAGCATTACACAAGGTTTTCTTATCGGAATAGTATATTTTTAGTATCAGACTTTAATGAAAGCCCATATATTTTTTGGGTTCTGATAACGGCATGAAAAGGGAATAGATGAAAGCGTGAACGAAACTGATAATTTCCGATATCGCTACCTACGGAGTACGCAACCGAATGGGGTAGGTCCAGCAGACTGCACCAAACTGTAGGTAGTTATGAAAGAACATTTCGGTTTGTTGACCAAAATTTGCCATAAACGAATGAATGGTCCATTATGAAAGAAGTTTAATCACGTTCTTTATTATTGTTTTGTACATACCTTACGGAAACAATCGGGTTGTACGGGGCGCCGGTATTCCGTTTTATAAACACACACCAAGGTAGCACTTCACTGATAATGATCACTTCGAGCACTTTTAGGGGAGTTTTTGTTGAGGATTTGTGAGTTTGGATCAGCTGTGGGTTATTTTTTCCGCGGGGCTGTCAAACGTGTCCTTGACTGAAGCGATGCGCCATGTTGGTTAGAGGACGGGCGCGTGGCGACTGCGCGCTGCGCCCCTGCGCGGCGCACGCGTGGTGCGTCACCCTAGTCCCGCCCGCGCTTTGCCTTCCTTGTTCCCTTATCCCAAACTGACGATAATAACAATTATTATTTTTCTGCGGATTTGGGAACGAACTGAGCTATGTGGGGTCCCCTAGAATGGCATGCCGTTTTGAGGCCTGCGAAATGAATTGGCTTAAGTAATCCCTTGCGTTATCTTTTAAAATTTAATGCAATGCTCCTTTTGTATAGTAATCTTTACGATATTGTTTTAATTTATAAATCTTTTTTTGTTTTGGTAGAGATCAGTTTAACTTTGGTCTACCCTTAGGTATGTGGTAGGTACTACCTACTGTTGTGGCAATAAAACTACAAACTATCTAATGTACGTACAGCCACACATCAAAGTAAACAAAACTGTCAAATTTCTTCAATCGAATCTCATCTTACTGTCAAATACATTAGGTTGAATATCAATTAAGAAAATTTAACAGGTTGTAGTAACCTGATGTGTGGCTGTCTGTACCTAATACCTACTACTAATATTTGAAATGGTAATGACTTAAAATAATTAATACTGTCTGCTTATTTCATAAAAATGAAGAACCTACCTATGGTAAGTTAGGTATCAATACTTACTAGGTATTTAGGTAGATACGAACTTACCTATGGCAAGTTAGGTATATAGGTATTTAAGTACTTGCCTGTATAATATTTTGTTTGTTTGGCTAGGTAGGCGAACGAGAACTAAAGAATTCGATCCGAGTTAAATAAAAAGTGGATGCACTCTAATACAGGCCTGTTAAGTTACGACGACCAATAATAAAAACGTTTAAAAAACTCATCCAACACCGCGCGACGACACGTGCTTGACCGGTTTGGGGTTCCGCAAATAGACATCTGTTCGTAAAAATTGTATAAATAACTTAATGAACTAACAATGGGATGGGTACTGGGGCATGGGGGTAGCTTACTGAACATTGAGACTGCTTACAAATTAATGTAAATTTACAAAATCTTGATTAAAATACTCACCCCACGAATCAAACATGTGCCACGAAAAAGGATTACCTTCTCGTAGGTAGGTAATAGTTTCAATAGCTTACTTTTTTGTAGGTAGGTAATCTAACTTTTGTTATTTTACGACAGACAAGCATTTGACCTATATTAGGTCTTGCCTGATTTTAAGATAAATTAATCAATTATTTAATCTCAGATAGTGTACCTACTTTTTTCCAACCGATGGACAAATAGGACCTAATACCTACTATGTTTATCTACCCTACCCATCCATTTCTGTATTTGAGTTTACAGACAGCAACACTTCGGGTTAGTACAATCTGGTCCTCAATGGATTATTGAACCAAAATTGTTTGACATAAAGGTGAGAGTCGATTGAATAAAGAGAGATTTGGATAGGTAGTTTAACGTGCGGCTCTCCGAACCTGCTAGCAAGTAACACACACACTACTTAATAATCCTAAATTTATTCATGTAGGATCTCTTACATAGATGACACTTCCTTAATGTTAACTAAGAATCTAAGAGCACTGCAATGTTCATGTTCCTAATATACTTAGGTAAACCATCATGAAAGAAGTTCCTCTGATCAGTTAGATTATATGGTTGAATGCTCTAAGATTATAACTGATAAGTAGGTAAAATAATAGGTACAAAAAACGATCTCTCAGCACGTATACACGAATTTCTACTACAAAGTCCGACAAAGACGGCGTCCCAGGCCCCTACGGAACCTCAACATAACATAAGCGGCTACAAGCTTTTTCAAGCACCCATTGTTTTCCCAGACGGGTGGGCCGAAGGGCCCGAGCGCAGTCTGGTGCATTCGGTAGTGTCACCTACACCCGCCTACACAGAACGACCGTAACACAACCAACATTCCCACTTTTCACCGTTTACAACAATAAATAGACCTTATGGCACCGCAACAGGGTTTATAGAAGATGCATGAATAAATCTTGCTCGATTATCAGATTCGTGTTCAGTGATTCTAAAGCAGATGGGTTTCTTGTATAGGATTGGTTTGTTCTTATTGTATGGGGATAGCAATTTGCAGAATATCCTACTACTATTATAAAGGCGAAAGTTTGTAAGTATGGATGTATGGATGTTTGTTACTCTTTCACGTAAAAACTACTGAATGGATTTGAATGAAACTTTACCACAATAATATAGCTTATACATCAGAAATAATCAGAATAACATATAGGTTACAAGTTTTGAGGTTTCTAATGTGAGGTCGTAAAACCCAAAGTCCACGCGAACAAAGTCGCGGGCAAAAGCTAGTATTTAATAATATATTAGGGAAAATGGTTTTGTGTTACTTATGTACCTACCTAACGTAAGTATGGTCTAGTCAAGAAGGGTGATTGGTAGATTGAAATCCTGAATTCGACTTTTATTAGTACCTAAGTAAAATACTAAATCCTAAGTATCTACTTACTTTATTATGCAAAAAACACACACACAGCACAGTGCGTGTGATAAGGATCGGGACTGATAAAATTTGGTAGTGAATTACTTAATTATGTTCATCCAAACCGAGTCGTCTTGGCACAATAGGTATTGGTACATGATCTCTCTTATTATTTTATTTGATCTGTGCCGGCAACGCATTCACAGACGCATTTGCACATTATTGTTAATAAAGCCATGAAATTAAGTAGGTAATGGCGCCACTGCCGTACCACCTATAAATAATACCATGGGGACACCATTATTGTTCCCCAAAAATCCGTTTTCAATTTAAATCTTTGTTTTCAAGACTTTGACGTATTTTAAGTATGTAGGTACCTATATCTATAATAGTTGTAACAGCGTCATTCAGATCGAGTTGTACCCCCACCAGGGCAAAAATAGTCTTGTGTCTCAGACTTAAAGACGGTCCAAAGTTCAAAAGCTCGACCTGACGTCGCGTCGTCTGTTCTTTTCTGTCTTGTAGGTAAATTAATGTACGTACACATCAAAGTATACAAAACTGTCAAATTTCTTCAATCGACTCTCATCTTACTGTCATACACTAGGTTGAATATCAATTGAGGCAATTTGACAGGTTCTGGTAACCTGATGTGTGGCTGACTGTACCTACTCGTATAAAAGTCGGTGATTACTTTACCAGCAGGTGATTCGCTCGCTCGAATAAATATTTTCAAATAAATATTTTCTGTCATTTACCCTTATCTTTTACCGAGGGAGATCCAAGCTTCGGCATGAATGAGCCGGATCGACCGGAGTAATACCACAGCCTCACAGAAGACAGGCGTGAAGCAGCGCCTGCGCTGTGTTTCGTCGAGTGAGTGAGGGCACCGAAGCTGCGAAAGGGGGTTAAAGGTTGATAAAGCGCACTATTGTAATTCTACTGGTGTTGCAGGTGTTTATGAGCGGTGGCCATCGCTTACTATCAGGTGATCCGTCTGCTCGTCTGCCACGTATGACATAAAAAAAACCCAATGCTTATATTGTATGTACTAACCTAGATTTTATTTATTTACTTTCCATTTATTCAAAATAGAAATGGAATGGAATGCAAGGAAAAGTAACAACTGAAAACTAAAGCTAAAAAACTAGGTTACCAAAAATAAAAATTAAAACAATGTAAGCCCCTGTGGCAATGTCCCCAAAATGCTGGCAGTATTACTTGCCTCATTGGATAGCAATGGAAATTCGCTAGGTGAAGTTAGTATGATCTGCCAGCATTTGGGTCCCGTAACTTTAATTAAACGCATAGCCAAGTCTCGGGAAAAAGAGAAAGCATCGGGAACCCTGACGGACATAGTGTTTCGACACCGGAAACTACGAAGTGTTAAATATCCGGATAGGTATATATTTCGTAGCTTTCAGTCTCTCTGCAGCATCGACCACCATTTTATTTTTAAATCAATAATAAAATACTATTTTTTATGAGATTGGCTGTGTGCATCAAGATGTTTTTGACGTTCCAATTCCATTATATGACGACAACAAATGTCAATGTCAACGTCAACAAGTCAAAAATTTCACATAATAATCACATTCAGCCAGCTGTTTGGATTTTATTTATACCAATTTTAAAGTTTATTTCAGATTTGTTATCTATTTACACTATCCTAGATAATTTTAAATATGCCGGAGGAATCTAAGAAAAATCAGTAAGTTGTAATTATGACCATCATGCTCAATTCAGGATTTATCCCAAAAGATTGTGATTATAACTATTACAGTTAACAATTTTATGTAATTCCCTTTGGAATTTGCAGACAAAAAGGGCCTAAAGATCAGAGAAAACCGCGGAATCGACATCAAGCAGGTCCAGCTGAGAAAAAAATAGAAAAGAAATCTGAAGTACCTAAAGGTAACCTAAAAATGAATTTTAATCTATCATGGCATCTTTTATTTAATTAATTGTTAAACCTATAAACTCGGAGCGACATATTCAAATATTGACCAAGCTCCATAAATAAAGAGAAAAAATGGAATCAATCTTTCTTTTTTACAGTTCCACAAAAGCCACCAGTATATGAAGAACCAGGCCCAGAGTTCTACAAAGGCTTGAAAAGAGAAACAGACGAAATCCTCAAAATAACCGAAGAAGCTAACTCAAAATATAAGAAGAAAGAAATTCAAAGCAACTGGTCCAAATATGAGATGCCAATTGAAAGTTACGATGAGATTGAGGAGCAGGAAAATATGGGGGCTGATTATGAGGTAGGTAGCGTCCTTCGATCGAAATATGATCAAAGGTAAAGTACAGTATCAGCCTATATACTGTCCCACTGCAGGGCAAACACCTCCATCATAGAAATCAAGTCATCACTACTATGATGGGATTAGGCTTAATCACCACGCTTTCCAAAAGGGGATTGGTGATCCCAAACCCGAGCTATGTTTAAAAAATTTGAAACTTATTCTTTACTTGACCTGGGAATCTAACCCGGCACCCTGAGATCATGGTGCAGAATTTAAACCACAAGACCGAAGGGGCTCTCGAAGATGAAGTTGATGATGATCAAAGACAGTGATAAAATATTAATGCTTGCTTTCTTTTTTATTATCACAAAGGACATCTGGCGGCACGAAAGTATGGTGATGACCGTTATTTTGCGCACTTGTAAAAAAGGAGACTTATAAAAATTGGTTTCTGCGCACTCAAGGTCATAACTGCTGTTTCGTGCCGTAGACTATAATGTTCAATACCATAATAATAAACTTTATTGCCACTTTTTTTACATTCCAGAAACTTATAGAGGCACCCTTATCTATTGGTGGACATTTCCAATTCAAACATGAAAAGTCCTGGGATGTGGACACTGGCCCATCAGTGTATGACAAATATTTTGAAGTTAATATGGACAATTTATTCTTATCAATTGCAAGTATTCCATTTCATGAAAGGATTAATGTAGATAAGTCAATATTTAGTGAAACAGATATACTAACTATGAACAATAGAGCTACCAGATTCAAACAAAAATATTACAATAATAAGAATTTTACAACCCCAGAGTTAATTGTTGAAGATAATATTTTAAATAGTTTAAAAGAAAATATAGAAAGAGTGGAAGATAGTAGACATGATGATTGTGAAGAAGAAAGTGAACAAATTCAAGAACATCTAGATCTGATAGAGGATAAAATCATTGAAAAAATTCAAGATATAGAAATAAATGAAATAAATTGGGAAACGAAAAAACTGTTTCAACTGAAATGGAATCTGTCGCTTCCAATAGTTCTAATAAGTTTATTCAAGCAGAACCATCGAAAATAGCAGTACCTAAAGCAAACAAAGAAAATAATGAAGATATAGACAACTTTGATGATCTAATATTAGGGGACAAAAATGTAAGATCACAAGAACAGAAAACCAAAAATATAGATCTTGAAAATAAAGGTAGGTGACCTAAAATCAAATGTTATGTAGATGTACCTAAATAAAATCTTAGTTCTAACAAGACTATAAAACAGAATTGTGGACTTAATTGGCTTGGGTCAATTTTGAAACAAAAATTATCTTCTAATGATAGCCCCCCATAATCCGCTAGATGGCGTAATGTTCGACTGAGGTCCAACTTCGACGTCTTTGGTTGTTATATATGACATCTCACATTTTACACAAAATTAACCAATCACCGTGTAGATGGACCTGTCTACAGACACACCATCTAGTGGATTTTTCACACTGTGATAGTCTCCATTCCATAACCATTTTTAAAAATAATATTACTGAACAGTTATGTATGTATCAGTGAGACATTTTGGTTTAATTTAGGGTAGGCAAAAGCAGCAAAGACTAATACTTACTAGGGCCAGTTACTTACTTAGCAAGTGATTACCGCCGCCGATGAGCCTCAGGAAATGCCGGTGCAGCCGAACTGTTCCACAGAACCACAAAATAAATACGACTAGGTACACAAAGTTTACCTACTGACTGACTAGATAGTCTACTCACATTCTCTAATAGGATTGGCCCCCTAGGCAGCTCGCAAACTTAAGTATTCGGAGGATAGGACACGAACAGAAAATATATGTGGCAGCACTTTCTATTATTAAATATAGTAAGTTAAAGGACACACCAATAATTGGCAGCAACGTTGATGTGGACGTTACTTATTTACACTTTGCGCCATGTAATACACCTACCTACTTAGTATTTTCATTCTCTCGTTTCAGCTGTTGCAGACAACCACACGAAACCAGGAGAGCCAGCAGTACCAACGAAAAGTCCTGTAATAGAATCTCCAGAGGACTTAGAAAAATGGCTTGATGACTTTTTAGACGGCTGAAGTTTCGAATATTATACAGGCTGGAAAAAAATTGATCCTGGAGGTAAAGTACCCTCGATATTTTTTTCCAACCTGTATAAAAATATGTAAATGCTTCGAGTTCATGTGCATATATCATATATTTTATTCCAAATAGGTATTTGGAAAATCTAATAGATTTAAGTATCTTACATTGTGAATGTTGGATATAAATTGGAATGTTCTACCGTATAATTGAGATTGGCAAGTAAAATTACACCTACCTACTGCAGAATGTAGCAATAAAACCTTTATATCTATTTGTATGTCTATGAATTATTTACTTTTAGATTTTTTTTAAAACATACTTTTATTTATTTTCGATAGGTAAAAGTAGTTTTCAGTTTTAGAGATGATAATTACTAGTACTAGGTAGTTCGTTAGTTATAAGTACCTACAGTTAGTCATGTCGTAAAACGTTAGTTTGTAAACTTATCTAATTTTAAACTGTAACTCTTGTGAGATGTAATTGGCTCTCAGCGCCATCTATTGGTATTAGTCTGAAGCTTAGACCCGAAACAAAGTGAGGGTGGATCCCTAGCAGTAGGTATAATATATTATTGATACCTACTTGCTTGTTTTTCTAAATTACTGAGAGGTGGGAAGATAGTAATAAAAATAAAAAACTATTTTAGCTTCTATAAAAGGTACGTTTATTAGTATTACTTCAACTATAGTTTTATATTCTTGGTTTCTTCTGTATTACCTACCAATAACATTGCTTAGTTTTGTATTTGCAGGGGGATACTTAATATACCTATGTATTTCTGATTGATCAATGCAAATGCACGAAACGGAAAAGAATAAAAATATCACAGATCCTATAAAAGTACAGTCGAAAATAATCCAATGTCTGAAAATTTTGGCACAGTCAACTCCAAAAATATGTATACACTTTAGGACCTTGTCACAATGCATAATGTAAAAGAACCACTTGAACTACTTTCTTATACTTAAGTATTGTGACAAAAGTCCTAAAGTGTATAACTATATTTTTGGAGTCGACTGTACAGCTGAATTACATTGTATAGGTATCATGCACAAAATATCTAAAAAAAACTTTCGCAGGTACAGTTGGAATCTGAATTTTAAATATTTTTACACATTTCTTATATAACAATATATTTTTTGACAAGAGGGATAAGAACAGATTTTTACCACATTATTAATACCTAAACATGAGCAAATATTTTTCAAATCCGCACTTTTAGTAGGCACAAAGTTGGCACCTACTAATACCAACTACTCGCGTACGTACAGGAAATACATCAGCTATTCTTCCTATTCGCCCAAAGTTGCTCCATGTCTTGAATTGCACGAACATTTTTTTTTCTCGAAAGTTACCCCACGCTTCATCAGGTTCTTCACCATTCATCTTCTGTCTTCGAATGTCTGCGGTGCTCTTATGCGCCATCCGTCGTCCAGCGTTTCTCGCGTGAGCCGTACGTCTGCCAGGATGCCATCGCCGTCACCGTCTTCCGCATATTTTTTATTAAACTAGTTTTACATGTTTTACAATTTTAACATAGTTACAAATATTTCAAGCACATTTAATTTGACATACATAACTTTACAACTCACACTAGAATTTTATTATCTTAACATGTCGCAAATAAAACAAAAAGAAAACAGCTTGAACCCCTAATTTTTATTTATGATCTTTGTGACAAAAATTCCAAGTATAATAAACCCATAAAATAAAGGATTAGAGTGCAAATTAAACCCATCAAATTCTTAACGATCAATAACGATAATTATTGCCATAATTGTTATAGTGACCTCCCCTATTATCGTAATTAGGAGGGTTGCGCCATTGGTTGCTAGGAGCTGGCGCTGGGTCAGAAGTTTGTTTCAAAGTCTTCGCCCGCGCAGCCAACTGCGAAACCAACTGCGCAGGGGTCATGTGCGCAATCGACATCGGCGCAGTATCTGAAGCACTCCCCGTTGGATTGAATATTGATTTGGAATTGATAAGATCCTGTTCTACAACTTGACTGTGTACAGAGGCGCTGAAGTGGTCAGCATCGATGGAAGTGCCCACATCGTAGAACTTTGTAGACTCTCGAATCTCGCAGACGTCGCAGTATGGCTTCGTTGTCTGCACAGCGGCGTCCTTCGTGTCCTTCGTTATCTTCTTCTTTGGCCTCGCGACGACCTTGTCCAGTCCAATCGTAGCGATGATGCTATCCACCAGTTGTTTATTCTGCTGCACCGTCGCTCCGCTAGACTTGGTAAACTGGAAATCGACGGACATTTGTCTCTTCAGCGGCGAACAGTACTTCGACGTCAAAAACTTCGGTTCTTGTCCAATGAGACTGTGGAGTATTTTCAGTCGGTTGGGTAGCAGCAAGGTCGCCAGTTTTGATAAAGCCTGATTGCAGCGATTAAGGACTGCAATGAGAAAAATACAAAAGAAATATTCAATTTTTGGGATTATCAATTCAAGAGTGCTGATGATGACTGACATTAGGTAGGCTTTAATTGACTAAAATTCAATGGTGAAATTTCATGTCAGAGGTCAAGATCCAAGTAAAAAAAAATACTATCTACATAGGTAAGCATAATTTGTCAGCAAAATCTGAAGAAATAATGTACCTACTTAATTAATTTTCTACTCGTTATGTACTTGCGAAGTTTCTGGTGGACCAAACCTAGTCGCGCGATATTGCTTAGAATAGTACTGACAAATATGTAGAATAAAATATACCAACCCATAACCCTTGACTTGGTATCCAAACTGGTGCTCACACCTGTAATGATAAAAGTGTTTGAGTGTCATTTTAAAAAAGACACTTCATACAAGATATTGTAAAATATAGCTAGGTACCCCAAAGTTTACCATATTTTGTCCATAAAACATGTTACAGTTTAAACTAACTTCATAAATAAAATATTTTTTAAGATAATTTCTTACCTTTATTAGGAGCCAGCTTCAAATAATCTTGTTGAGAAAGCTTCCCATCTGCCACTAACTGAAACATAATTTTAGCAAATGACTAAAATGTTAAGCTGAGCTTATATTTTAATTATCCAATAAAATTTTAAAAAGTAATTACTTGTGCCAATGCATCAAATGGACGAGAGTTGTCTGAGAAGGTTGCATTTGATCCTGATGGTGATGGTGAAATCATTTGAGATGGCGGAGGAACCATTGATGGTGGGTTCACAATTGGTGTTGATAGATTTACATCCATAAGAGGAACTAGGGTAGGGGGGATTGCCCCAGGGGCCCCAGAGGGCAAAGCTATTTGAGTTGGAGCTGGCACTGGCTGTGGTAGAGGTATTAAAGGTATTTGTGGCTGCCCTCCATATTCATAACCGGGTGGAGCATAACCTTCAGCATAAGATGAGTTTTGAGGATATGCATATCCCGGTGGACCTCCTGGATATTCATTAACACCAGTATAAGGTCCTTTTGAATATGAAGTCTCAGCTGGAGGATAACCTGACGGATCATTAGGATACAAGAAAGTGTCCCTGTGGAATGGGGATGGTGAACGTCTATCACGAAACGGTAATGGCGATCTGGATCTGCGCAAGCGTCGTGGAGGACTGTAACGGCGTGGGCTGCGACGCATTGGACTCCTGCGTGGGCTTCTACGCAGCGGACTTCTCCGGTGAGGACTTCGTCTTGGGCTTCTCCGCTGTGGACTATATCTCCTAAATTTTCGTTGAGGGCTAAACTGTCTATAGGGTTGAAAGTTTCTATGGGGACTTCTACGGACAAATTCTCGTCGAGGGCTGCGTCGTGGGCTGCGACGAGGACTGCGGTGAGGACTTCTTTTGTGCCTTGGTGATAATTCCTTATTAGGACGCTGATATTCTCTTGATCGACGTTTTGGTGGAAGCTCCTCCTTAGACACAGAAGTTCCCTTTCGTTCTTCCGGCTTGTTTTCACTATAATAATCATCAAGTTCAGTTCCTGGGGGTCGTAAATCATCATCAAGATGCTTAGCTAACAACTCTTTAACTTTGACCTCTTTATCTCTTTTGATGGCTTCATTTGTTTTGCTAGGGTCGCGACGACTCCCTGGCTTGATATAATCGTCAAGTTTGCTTCTGCTGCTAGAGCGTTGTTGGTCACCAGGCGAATCCCGTTTTCTTCCTTTGTTCCAATAATTGCTGCTGTCAGAATTACCATCATCACCTCTACCCTTGCTATACCGCTCTTCATCTTTTCCTTCGATGAGCTCTCGAAGATCCTTCACATTACCGACTGCTTCTGCATTAATTCTACGCTTACCGGTGTCCTCGTCGTCCCAACTATCTATAACACTAAGACCTTGCATAAACTCATCCTTGTTAAAATCATCAAAAAAATCACTAGGTAGATCCTCAGGGTCACCCCCTTCGGATCCATCTTTTTGAGAACCCATGCGGCTACCGCTAAACCCGAATTACTTAAGATATTAATTATATTTTCACTATTTCGGTCCGTTTATATTCACGATAAGAAACACGTCCTGAAGTTCCGATGTAAACCTTTTTGTTATTCAATGTACTATCTAATCAAATACAGAATACAAACAAAACTATGGGCGTGAAACGAAAATTCAGCGACTTAACCGACCGACATTTTCTTTCATTTTCTAAAGAATGAATGAATCAATCAATCAAATGATGAAATGAATGAATAGGTTCGTTCAAACTTCAATGTCACACAATCACAGACTATAAAGTAGAATGGATCAAGAAAGTATCAATAGAGTGGACACGCAAAATAATAATAAGACTCGTGTAACGGAACAACTACCAAGTGGTGGGGATGACCCTAAATCGGCTCGTGTAATAGGCAAATCGGCCCTTAAAATTGAAATCGGCCCTAACCCAAAAATCGGGTCGGGCGAGTTCACGATTTAGGACCGATTATCGTCTAGGGAGCGATATCGCGATCGGCGCGTGTGTAGCGAAATCATTGACATAAATGTATGGACCGGGCCTATTGTCCTATACAGAAATCAGTTATACAAATACCATGCATGTCGACGTGGAGTTCTCAAAACTATTGTTCTCTCTATCTAACTCAGCCTTGATTTCATAAGTGGAAAGAGATGACACTATTTCATTCAGCTCTATAATCGGAAAAATTGTCATTTGACAACCACGTTAATGCCTAATGCGGCCAAAAAGCATTGACTTAAATATATGGACCGGGCCTATTGTCCTATACAGAAATCAGTTATACAAATACCATGCGTGTCGACGTAGAGTTCTCAAAACTATTGTTCTCTCTATCTAACTCAGCCTTGATTTCATAAGTGGAAAGAGATGACACTATTTCATTCAGCTCTATAATCGGAAAAGTTGTCATTTGACAACCACGTTAATGTTTGCCTAATGCGGCCAAAAAGCCATGTTTAGTTACAGTTTTCTGAAGTACATGAAGTGTCAACTCACCGTTTCATCCGACAAAAATAACTAATAATTTCTTTTCTTTTGAGAACTCGTTGTCCACATTACACAGGATATTGAAGAAACATTTAATCATTATGCCCAAGTGTAGTGTTATAGGATGTGGCTCAAGGAAAAGCGAAAATCAGCAAAGATTAACATTGCACCGGTATGTTATATTTTTTTCTAATTATTATAAAATGTTCATTATATTTATAGAAACTTTGAATGTTTTACACTTTTGTTTCCCCGTGTGATTCTATCCGTGTGTTTTCAGTCCACGATTATGCTTCATTTTGAATATTTTTATGTTATAAAAATTCGTGAGTTTTATACTAGGGTTGTAGTAAAAACATCGATAATATTTTACGATGAAGATAAACCTTTTATGCTAAGCGATGAATTTCACTTTGGGGAGTATTGTAATAATTTGATTTTGATCACATATCGTAAACTCGTCAATTTGAGATTGTTATTAATGATACCGGTATTACATACCTACTGCTACGACCTCCCGTTTTTATTCACTGAGCTACCATTGCCCTACCTCTATTATTAAGAGTAGATAATATCATTATAATCTTATCAATAATACCATAATTTTCTTACTTACAGATCTCTTTCTACAAACTGCGACGAACTGAACTCAGGAAGATAATATCACTACAAGCTCTACTACCTACTACCACCATAATTGTAAATTGAATACATATCTGTATACCTAGTTGTAGTGGACGAGGTGGAGGAAAGAAAACTCGGTATTAGAGAGTAAAGAAATACTTATTTAGCGGTCACAGACCAAACTATTAAAATAATTAAAATTACGAATTAGATGTGCGCGTTAGGTGTTCCTTGTATGCAGTGGCGATCCGGATGTCCGTTGAGTCGATTTCCGCGACGTCATCGGCGCCTCCCATTGGTCCGCTTGTGCGATATCACGTTATGAAGCACCAATGAGAGCGGACGCATATCACGCGATAAAATTCGTTGATTGGAATGATTGGTTCTATGATCCTGGTGTTGCCGCAACACTAGTTAAGTTTAATTTTGCAATAAAAAGATCTATATTATCTATTACATATTAAGAGCATAATTATTACCTACTTCAAGAAGACTTGTAAACTTTGTGCAATAAAGAGTACCTATCTATTTATACTTTGATTTTCATTTAACCAGTAACTTAAGCTTCTAATCAATCAATTTTACGAATGTCATTTTAGGCTTTCAAATTAGGATTTGAGACGAGTTCTGTCAAAACAACTTCCATCGGTCTCAAACGAAAGAATGGTCACTTCAAATTACGAAATGACGTTCTCAATCGTTTGGTTGAGTCTCAAAATTACTTCAATACTCAATGCTTTATTTGCGTTTCACTTCAAATTAGACCCCCAGTCAGTATCGACTTGACAAATTATGATATCGATAAAGCATTATCAACAGAGCAGCACTAAAATAGCTGTCAGTCCGCCATTTTATGTTCTAAACCGGCACGTTTTTTTTGTAGGTATTTCTGCTCTATATTTATAACTCATTGAGCGAAATCGGGACGATTTCTGGACCCTTACTACCAGCCGTTAAAGCAGGCCTGCTATTGAACTGCCTTGTTATTTTGTACTATGACATCCTTCACGCAGGCCTGTAGCAGGCCTGCGGCAGGGCAGTTACGTTGACGTCTTGAAAACCGTTCACCTTTTTTTTTGTATGGACTTTTCATCAAAGATATTGTATATAAGAACTAGATGGCGTACTCATTACTTGCATTCGAGCCTCGTGAGATGTTTATAACTTGATTGGCGTCCTACTCTAATAAGGTGACCACACGATTTAGATTTTCGATTACAATTATTGTTTGTCAAACTCAGTCCACCCACGTGGGAGTCGGACATCGCTTTCTCTAGGAAACTCGTGAAGCCCATTCAAACTAGAAGGGCTAGCACGAACGTTTCAAAGTATCGTTTGAGTATTTATGAGCAATTTTGTATGAAAAAAACACAAGTTCCAAATTAAAATTCCTTATTATGTATACGTACGATACGAAGAGACTACCGACTTTTCGAAAAGTTTGTGCTAGCCCTATTAGATTTTCTATTTACCTACCTATAATAATACACTCTGCGGCACATTTAACCGGCCATAGCGTATTATTCATACAAACGTACACACTTTGCGATTTGAAGGTTCTAAGGAGCAAGAATATTGACTAAAATTTAATTTTTTTCACAAACTCTTGGGGAAACTGGGGACACTTGATCCCCATTGTTAGTTCTATAAAAACAAAACGTACATAGGTAGGCAATTTTGTTAACTACCTACTGTTCCTCATTATTTGATTATTATATTTATTAGTGCTTCATATATATATTTTTTTGCATTTTCCCAGAACTTTCCAAAAGGATCAATTGTCCCCTATTCTGGGAGACTTGATCCCAGTAACAGGTAGACTAGATCTTAGGGGATCAAATCTCTCTAATGCAAATTTGAAATAAATGAAAACCCGGTGTCTTTATAAAAGCATTATTTAATTTAACAAAATATTAAATTTATATTGCTTTACATGTCTCACATGTTTCACTCAAGTATTAATTTGATGAGCATTGAGTCTCAGTCTTAGAAGAAATTTTACATTTTCATAAATATAAAATACAGCTTTGAAAATTTACATTTTATTGCATTAGCACTATATGCGAATGCACTATCTATATGAACTGATCATCATGATGATGATGATGAGTAATTTTTCCCGGTATGACGGTAAGCCACCTTTTTTTAATTTCTTCATTCTTTGGAAATCTGAAACAGTAAAAAATCCAGTCTTTAGATGACAAGCGAAATGGACACCCTACTCAATGCAAAAATAAAACTTTGACTAAACACTTACTTATGAAAAGATACACCGCAACCTTTATATGATTCACTTTTGCATCCTATCACACAACAAGTGAGAACCATTATTAAATAAATAAGCACAATTTTTACACTTTATTTTTGTCGTCACAATAATACAATCTTTCAAATTATTTTTGCCGCCGCCATATTGGTGATGTCCAGACGCCAAGTGTTGCATATTTATTATAATTTAAACTACCATATCACCGACTTTTACATAAAACTAGTCGTATATCATGGTTTAAAATTAAAAAAATAAAAAAGACATTATTAATTCCAACGTATCATTCCTTTAAATTATTCAATATTTTGAAAGTTCTCCAGAAGAAGAAATATAAACTTTGCGTAAGTTATACCACAAAGGTTTTTTTTTTATGATGGCAGCCCTTTAGACAAGGACATATTCCTGTCGATCGCCATCTCGCTCGGCTCGATTTTCTGTAAAGCGATTTGGCATTTCAAAGTAATCTTTATTCTCACTGCATAGAATCGAAATTAACATTGCATTCATTTTCATAGTACACCATCTTGTTATAGTGTAAAATCTTTGCTTTTCATAATATGAGCGCTTAATAATTGTCAAACTGCGCGTCTTTTGAGCGTGTTAAACGTCAAATAAACAATCTCTAAAAAGTTACTTTTAAGCCAGCTTTAACAACATTGTTAATGATTTGCCTTGTAAATGGTGGCATTTTTTCGCTGTGTTAACTATTGTGTGGTTGTGTTTAAGTGTGTTTTTGTCCCCCGGTCCGGAGTTAAAAGTGTAGAAGCACTTTATTACTCATACATTGATAGTAGATGCAAGAAAAGCCTTGATTGATCTCTACTTGTAATTATTCTGATAATGTGTGCACACAGTGACAATTGACCGTGAACTACCTAGTTAAAATTGTAAACAAACAATCGGCGCGCATAGGAATTTATGTCGCTGATCTGCAATATCTAAATGTTGAATGTAATCGTACAAAAAGTTTTCTTGTCCCGTCCTTCTACGAGCATCATTGATGAGCCTATTTTTCCGTTTTATTTTGGTCTTTATAGGTCTACCCAGTACTGGAAATATAAAAAATTGTATTACAATAACTTCATGTTATAGTTCCATACCTTTATCTATGTATTGTAAATGCAATTAGATTTGTTAATAAATATAATATTATGAAACCAAAACTGTTTTGTGATTTCTAAGTTTAATTACACTTACACTCTTATGTAGTAACTAAGTAAATACTGACATACTTTCGACCATTCTGATGCAGACTTTTTAACAGTGGGAGAACCAGGCTTTGGCATGAATGGGCCGGCTCGACCGGAGTAATACCATGTCCCACAGAAAACTGGTTTGAAGCAGTGAATGTGCCGTGTTTCGCTGTGTGTGTGAGGGTATCAGAAGCAAAATCCAGGGGAAGGGGGGTTAAAATGTAAGCAGCACACTTTTGACACCACTGGTGCTATAGGTGTCCATGGGCAGCGGTAATCGCTTACCATCAGGTGATCCGTGTGCTCGTCTGCCACATGAATCATTAAAAAAGAGTTGAGCCTTTCAGCCTTTCTCCCGCTGCACTCCACATCCTCTTGAAATGTATATTTTGTTATACCCTACTGCTTTTTCTCTGGGATCATTCAAAAACTCCCAGCAGTTGGGTATATCTCACACGATGTCTTGTTTGTTGGTTTTCACTATAGTAAATATTCTATTTACCACTAACATACCTACATAAAGTGCAAGTACAAGTAAGTTATTTTGTAATGTAAAGTGGACTCCACTTTCCGCACTTAGACTCTTCTTCGGTCCATTATATGTATGTGATGTAAGTTATTCATAAACACAAGAAAAAAATGCTATGTACTTACGACATTTTAAATGAAGAAGACTGCAAACACGAAAACTTAGCTGCCCTGCCGAGCCCGAGCTATGTCTACTTCCTACAAAAGTAAGTATCAGCGAAGTTCGTAAAGTTTAAAGAAACATCTTGTTGCTACGTATTCGTAGGAATCAGAAAAAATAACACTTATTTGTCTGTGACAAGTAATAAAAACTTCTCAAGTAGTTAGACCAAAGAATTAAAAAAAAAGACTAGAATTCGAGTTTAGGATTTATATTCAAACTAGTATGAAATATTTAAAAACTCATTAATATACAGAATATACAAGGTATACAATATCTACAATAGTTTAGGGATATTGGCTATGTGCAAAGCGAGTAGGTAGTGGTGGACAGATAACGAACGCGCACAACACGGCAGAAATTGGAAACAAATGCAGATGGTCAACTGTCAGAAGTGTTGATTGCGATACAACCACCAATATTCTCTACAAATAATAGTATGTTATTGTTAAAATTGGTGAATAAAAACAGGTTTTGTAAATATTGAATCAGTCTTTATTAGTCATATCTTCGAAGAATTTAGAACATTTATAATGAACAAATTGCCGAATACTAGGTTTGCCCCAATGTTGTTTGTTACTGGTCTTTGACAAGCTGGAGGTGATGTTAACATAGGATATTAAGGCACTAAAATGCTTGCACTTGCTGCTTTGATTATAGACACAGTCACATTTTACACCAGTGACAACACAGATCTGTAAAAATAATAAGAACAATTAGTAAATTGGAAATGACTTACATGTAATAAAATAAGTACAATCCCCGGAACTAGTACTGGGCATACCCAGGTGCATACGCTTGCTAAAAGAGTGGTCAATCAAACAGAGCAAGCAACACTGGATGAGATCGACAGGCCAGACACATGCTAAAGCCTTAATTACAGAATTTTTCAACAAGTTCTCACTAGAGGCTCTAATGTTATTTCGAGAACAGTTGAGGATTCTCACAAGAACTATCCCAGGTCACTGCAGATTGAACAAACAGATAATTATATCACATAAACAATACTTACGTTTAACCTGGTCTTGTATGGTGTTAGTGTCACAGATGACTGACGAATTACGTGGGCTCGTGCTATGTAGCTTTGGCCGTTATGTCGCAGTTCTTCCACATTTCTTACATGCTTGGCTAATAGGAATTTATTGCCTTTTATCTCAGTTTGGGGTTGGAAACTAAGATTATGTGCAATAGTTTATAAACCCGGTATTTATTATTATATTAATTTTACAGTAAAACTATTGAATAAATTGCACTTAAATAATGTCAACAATACTATTTTAATCTTTGATTTCATTTATATTTGCAAAGAAAACTACCAATGTTGACATTGTTATTATTTCAATTATTTGACAGCTATCCATATTTGTCAGTAAGAATCGTTCAAAAATCTAGGTAGGTAAGAAGAGTACAGAATAGTCGCACGCCATATGAATTACTCCATAATTTTATTAAAATCTACTGTTAATTAAGAAAATTATGCTGATTAAGTAAATTACACTCATAAAAACGTACTTTTAGTCAGCAATTGATATTATAAAGCGAAAACTAAAAAACCGGTAAAACGGGAAAAAAATATCATAAGATTTCCGAACGATTCTAGGTTGAATCAGTAAGCAGACCAGAGACAAGGAAACCGTTCACCTTTTTGCCTAGCAGTGCAATAGTCGTTCAGTTTTTATGGGCTCATAATACGAATCTTAGCAGCGCAGAAACAGGCCTGCCTTTGAACTGCGCTGCGAATGGATGGTTTTCGTATTTGCTGGTATTACGGGCCCTGGACCCTTACTACCAGCCGTTAAAGCAGGCCTGCTATTGAACTGCCTTGTTATTTTGTACTATGACGTCCTTTACGCAGGCCTGTAGCAGGCCTGCGGCAGGGCAGTTATGTTGACGTCTTGAAAACCGTTCACCTTTTTTTTTGTATGGACTTTTCATAATATGAGCGCTTAATAATTGTCAAACTGCGCGTCTTTTGAGCGTGATAAACGTCAAACAAACATTAGTGAAAAAGTTACTTTTAGCCCAGTTTTATCAACATTGTTAATGATTTGCCTTGTAAATGGTGGCATTTTTTCGCTGTGTTCCCTATTTTGTGGGTGTGTTTAAGTGTGTTTTTGTCCCCCGGTCCGGAGTTAAAAGTGTAGTAGCACTTTATTACTCATACATTGATAGTAGATGCAAGAAAAGCCTTGATTGATCTCGACTTGTAATTATTCTGATAATGTGTGCACACAGTGACAATCGACCGTGAACTACCTAGTTAAAATTGTAAACAAACAATCGGCGCGCATAGGAATTTAGGTCGCTGATCTGCTCGCTAAATGTTCAATGTAATCGTACAAAAAGTTTTCTTGTCCCGTCCTTCTACGAGCATCATTGATGAGCCTATTTATCCGTTTTATTTTGGTCTTTATAGGTCTACCCAGTACTGGAAATATAAAAAATTGTATTACAATAACTTCATGTTATAGTTCCATACTTTTATCTATGTATTTGTAAATGCAATTAGATTTGTTAATAAATTTAATATTATGAAACCAAAACTGTTTTGTGATTTCTAAGTTTAATTACACTTACTCTTATGTAGTAACTAAGTAAATACTGACATACTTTTGACCATTCTGATGCAGACTTTTTAACAGTGGGAGAGCCAGGCTTTGGCATGAATGGGCCGGCTCGACCGGAGTAATACCACATCCCCACAGAAAACTGGTGTGAAGCAGTGCATGTGCTGTGTTACGCTGTGTGTGTGTAGGATTGGATAGGGTATCAGAGGCCCAATCCAGGGGAAGGGGGGTTAAAATGTAAGCAGCACACTTTTGACACCACTGGTGCTATAGGTGTCCATGGGCGGCGGTAATCGCTTACCATCAGGTGATCCGTGTGCTCGTCTGCCACATGAATCATTAAAAAAAAGAGTTGAGCCTTTCAGCCTTCCTCCCGCTGCACTCCACATCCTCTTGAAATGTATATTTTGTTATACCCTACTGCTTTTTCTCTGGGATCATTCAAAAACTCCCAAGCAGTTGGGTATATCTCACACGAAGTCTTGTTTGTTGGTTTTCACTATAGTAAATATTCTATTTACCACTAACATACCTACATAAAGTGCAAGTACGAGTAAGTTATTTTGTAAAGTGGACTCCACTTTCCGCACTTAGACTCTTCTTCGGTCCATTATATGTGATGTAAGTAAGTTATTTATAAACACAAGAAAAAATGCTATGTACTTACGACATTTAAATGAAGAAGACTGCATACACAAAAACTTAGCTGCCCTGCCGAGCCCGAGCTATGTCTACTTCCTACAAAAGTAAGTATCGGCGAAGTTCGTAAAGTTTAAAGAAACATCTTGTTGCTACGTATTCGTAGGAATCAGAAAAAATAACACTTATTGGTCTGTGACAAGTACCTAATAAAAACTTCTCAAGTAGTTAGACCAAAGAATTAAAAAAAAGACTTAAGAATTCGAGTTTAGGATTTATATTCATCATTTCAGCCAATAGACGTCCACTGCTGGACATAGGCCTCCCCCAAAGTTCTCCACACAGATAGGTCCTGTGCCACCCGCATCCAATGGACTCCCGCGACCTTTACCAGATCGTCGGTCCACCTGGTGGGAGGCCTGCCACGACTGCGGCCTCCTGCGCGTGGCCTCCACTCAAGGACCTTTCCACCCCAACGGCCGTCTGTTCTCCTCGCAATGTGCCCTGCCCATTGCCACTTCAGCCACGCAATTCTTTGGACTATGTCCGTGACCTTAGATCTCCTGCGGATCTCATCATTTCTGACACGATCACGCAAGGAGATTCCGAGCATAGCCCTCTCCATTGCCCTCTGAGTGACTTTGAGCCTTCTTAAGCGGCCCATTGTAAGCGGCCACGTTTCAGTTCCGTATGTCATCACTGGCAATACACACGCATTAAAGACTTTCGTCTTCAGACACTGTGGTAGATGAGCCGAAAATATGCTGCGTAGCTTCCCGATTTATATTAAAACTAGTATAAAATATATACAAGGTATACAATATCTACAATAGTTTATGGAAATTGGCTATGTGCAAAGCGAGTAATGGTGGACAGATAACGACCGCGCACAACATGGCAGAAATTGGAAACAAATGCATATGGTCAACTGTCAGAAGTGTTGATTGCGATACAACCTCCAATATTCTCTACAAATAATAGTATGTTATTGTTAAAATTGGTGAATAAAAACAGTAAATATTAAATCAGTCTTTATTAGTCATATCTTCGAAGAATTTAGAACATTTATAATGAACAAATTGCCGAATACTAGGTTTGCCCCAATGTTGTTTGTTACTGGTCTTTGACAAGCTGGAGGTGATTTAACATAGGATATTAAGGCACTAAAATGCTTGCACTTGCTGCTGCTCTGATTATAGACAGTCACATTTTACACCATTGATCTGTAAAAATAATAAGAACAATTAGTAATTTGGAAATGACTTACATGTAAAAAAATAAGTACAATCCCCGGAACTAGTACTTGCTAAAAGAGTGGTCAATCAAACAGAGCAAGCAACACTGGATGAGATCGACAGGCCAAACACATGCTTAAGCCTTAATTACAGAATTTTTCAACAAGTTCTCACTAGAGGCTCTAATGTTATTTCGAGAACAGTTGAGGATCCTCACAAGAACTATAACAGGTCACTGCAGATTGAACAGATAAATATATCCATACTAATATTATAAATGCGAAAGTAACTCTGTCTGTCTGCTACTCTTTCACGCCAAAACTACTCAACGGATTTAAATGAAATTTGGTATACAGATACTCTAGACCCTGAGAAAGGACATAGGCTACTTTTTATTGCGAAAAGGGGTTGAAAGGGGGGTAAAAATTTACTTTTCCACGCGGACGGAGTCGCGGGCGGCCGCTAGTCACATATAAACATTACTTACGTTTAAGGTGGTTTTGTATGGTGTTAGTGTCACAGATGTCTGACGAATTACGTGGGCTCGTATTAAGTAGCTTTAGCCGTTATGTCGCAGTTCTTCCACATTTCTTACATGCTCGGTTAATAGGAATTTATTGGCTTTTATCTCAGTTTGTGATTGGAAACTAATATTATGTGCAATAGTTTATAAACCCGGTTTTTATTATTATATTAATTTTACAGTAAAACTATTGAATAAATTGCACTTAAATAATGTCAACAATACTATTTAATCTTTGATTTTATTTATATTTGCAAAGAAAACTACCAATGTTGACATTGATATTATTTCAATTATTTGACAGCTTTCCATTCCATTTGCCAGTAAGAATCGTTCAAAAATCTAGGTAGGTAAGAAGAGTACAGAATAGTCGCACGCCATATGAATTACTCCATAATTTTATTATAATCTACTGTGAATTAAGAAAATTATGCTGATTAAGTAAATTACACTCATAAAAACGTACTTTTAGTCAGCAATTGATATTATAAAGCGAAAACTAAAAAACCGGTAAAACGGGAAAAAAATATCATAAGATTTCCGAACGATTCTAGGTTGAATCAGTAAGCAGACCAGAGACAAGGTAACCGTTCACCTTTTTGCCTAGCAGTGCAATAGTCGTTCAGTTTTTATGGGCTCATAATACGAATCTTAGCAGCGCAGAAACAGGCCTGCCTTTGAACTGCGCTGCGAATGGATGGTTTTCGTATTTGCTGGTATTACGGGCCCTGTGCAGTGAGTAGTCGAGTGGTCAGCCTTTTCGACTATATAATGTCATAGCATTAATTTTAATAATGACAGTTTTTAGTCTGTGACTGTCAACAAGTCAAGTTGTCAGTTTTGTTGTTTCTTGAAATCAAGCGCATTTTGAATTTAATTTTATTTACATGGCCAATTTCTTTCGTAAATTCCTACTGAGACATTCGTTTGAATAGAAATGGAGTGTACTCAAAGATTAGAAGGTACACAGAATTTATACGAATCCACATCGGAGAGAATATGCCCCGAACAGGTATTTTGACTAACCTTGGTTTTACCACGTAAATTTCGAAAAGTTATTAAATTATATTTGCTTAGCTTCTTCTACTACCTATGTTTAACATTTCAGATCGGTTTTCCTTGGAATATGTGGTGTGAAACATCCAGTTAAAAAAGGGCCAAATAAAATTGGAAGAGATCCACAAACATGTAGTATTGTATTAAATTTGAATGTAAGTTAAAGACTATATTCCTACTTATCACCATCTAGTATATCGATGTTCAAGTTACACAATACTTTTTTATAACATTATTATTTTACGTTTTACACTTATCCTGTTAAAAGTATGTCTGGCTTATGACAATATCATACTGAATTTATTGTTCTAAAAGGTTTAAAGATAATGTAGCAATATGTTAGCAAAAATAAATTTAACCCTGCAAATCGACTATAAAGAGGAGACCTACTTAACAACGTAAATTAATGTGATTTCAGTCAATATCCAGACAACATGCTGTAATAAATGTTCTAAACCAAAGAGAGTTCATGCTCATGGACCTTGATTCAGCTAACAAAACGAAATTAATGGATGTAAGTAAAGTTCCTCTAAAGTTATAGTCCCAAATACTTATATATATATCTACTAGAAGAATAAAAAAATATCTTATCATTTTTCCTTCTATATCAAGAAAAGTAATATCTTGCAATATTGTAGATAGGCCGTGGTTAATTGGTCTAGGGGTGACCGCAGAAATCTATTATAGTATATAAATTGAATTATTTTACAAGTGGGCTAACATCCCCACTACTAACACTGAGTGCTAAACTTATGTAGCGGCCTGTAAACTAATTAAAAAAAAAATTACAGAAAACTTTACCAGCCTATATTCCACATCCTCTTACAAATGGAGACATGGTCCAATTCGGAGATGTGTTCGGAGTGTTTAGGTTACTGGATGAAGATAACGACTTGCCAATGACACAAGCTATTGACCTGCCGGAAACACCTGTAGCCACCAGACAAATATCTAGGTTTAACCATGTACCAGTTACAACTATACCGGAATCACCTGATGTCAGTGACCGGGTGAGTATACTCTCTTGGTCTAAAATTGTTAATTTCTACAGTTTTAGCAAAATTCTGATATAACAAAGATAGTAAAGTATAAAAATATTTTTTGAATTTGGAAATATGTTTTGGAAACCAACATAAATAAATAATATAGTACATTAAGAAAGTCATGAAATTAATTAATGGCCACTGCCGCTTACGTCATAATGTATGGTAGCCCCATTGGTTAACATACTACGGAACTCCGTAATAGTTCCTCAAGAATAAATTTTATGACTTTATAGACAATTATATGATTGATATTATTAATTTTATTCAGATTTGGACTTGTGATCCATGCTCGAAGAGTTAAAAAAATAACAGAAATATAAACATCACTTCTTTTTCAGGAGGAATCTTTTATCGCACCATCCCAGTCAAAAGGAGAAAAATGCTTTAAAAATGCCAATAGTAGTCATTTTGTTAAACCATCAACTAAAATAATAGCTATTCAACCTGTGGGTACGAATAAGATAGACAATATCTATTGGAACTCTTCAAAAAAATCTCTTTCATTAAATTCTAGCCTTAATTCCTCAACATTGTCGGACAAAGCAAACAACAGAGAAAGCAATGATGCAAGCATTTTTGACATGGAAACACAGCCACCTACAACTGCTGATGCCAATGATTCTGTTGATTCTATTTACACTGCCAATACACAAGTTCCACTAAGTATTCACACTGCCAATACACAAGTTCCACCAAGTATTCACACTGCCAATACACAAGTTCCACTAAGTATTCACACTGCCAATACACAAGTTTCACCAAGTATTCACACTGCCAATACACAGTTTCCACTAAGTATTCACACTGCAGATACACAGGTTGCTACTGCCTCATCACTTATACACACTGCTGACACCCAGGACCCAACAAATTATCCTAATATTCATTCTGCTGATACTCAAATACCACCTGCCTCACCATCAATCCACAGCCTAAATACACAGTTGCCTATATCTACTCAACATCTACCAGAAGTGTGCAAAATAGATGATCAAAAGGAAATGCAGTTTGATTTATACACTTCCAACAAACAAAAAGATAATATTTTTGAAGCTGATACACAGCCCTCTGGTGCTCATAAAGAAAATCATTCAAAAGATAAGTCTCCAGTGAAATCTAAAATTACAAATCAAATCACTAAAAAGCTAAACATCTCAGATGAAGTAATATTATTTGATGAAATAGACTGTGAACAATTTGAAGATGACTTTGCATCTCAACCCTTATTGCCTCAAGAATCTTTGTTAAATGAGACTGATCAAAGTAATTCTAAGAATGAATCAACTGAAGAAAAATATAAAGGAAAAAAAGATGTTGTAATTCACTCTGACAGCTCTACTGATTGTGAAGATTTTGACATGTTGCCCACACAAAAGATTACAAAAAAGAAAACTACTGATGATGAAGATCTTACAGATTGCGAGGATTTGTTCACTGATGTACCAAAAGAAATTAGTAAACCAAAAAACGTTGATTTTGAGAACATGTTAACACAAGTGATAGATGATGCTAGATTAGAAGACAATGGACAAAGTAACGAAAAAAATAAATTAGATACTGATAATTTCGAAGATTTGCCTACTCAAGTAATTATTCCAGAAAAAAATAACCAAATCATTATTGAAAATAGTAATGTGCCAGAAATAAATAATATTAATATAGAGGATTTGGCGACACAAGTCATCGTCGCAGAAGATGACGTTATCATTACAGAAAAACCAAAGAATACTAGTTTCGAAGATATGCCAACCCAAGTGATAAGTGATTTAATAGAAAACATACCTTCAAGCTAAAGAAAAACCTGGTCAAAATGAAACTATCCAAGATTTTGTTAGTCCTTTCAAAATACCTTTAATGTCACCAATAAAACTAAAAAGAAAAGATATTAAAGTTATTACGCCGAAAAGTAAACTCGGTCTAAATAAATCTTCACCTATTTCTATTCCTGATGATGATGAAAACTATTATTCAGCCACTCAAGATATACTTGACGACTTATGTTCACAAAGGGAAGAAAATTTAGAGCCGAACAAAAACGATGACGACGAGTTTCTACCTAGCTCTGTTGAAGATTACGAAATCGGTAAACGATTTCCACATCTTGACAATTTATCGCCAAGGAAAAAACAACAAATCGCTAATAAATCGTCTGGAAGCAGTGACGGGGAAGATAAAGTTAATAGTTTCGTTTCCAAATTGTCAAATCAAGAAATACGAGATATGGTCGGAGTTGGACCTCAGGTAGCGAGTTTAAAGCGAGTACCTAGTGATGCTTCTGACGTAGAACTAACTCCGAAAAAAGTACGACCAATAAAGTTTATGGATATCGATTTGCCTAGCAGTCAAGAAATTAAAACCAGTGTTTCGCTATACAATAAAACAGTCGTGACGGAATCTTCAAGCGAGTCTGAGGTGGAAAATGACTCAGAAGAGTGCACGCCTATTTTATTTCGTAAGAAGAAAAAGTCAAAAATGGATGCTAAAGTTGATCTAACCAAAGTTTTTGAAGCTGAATCTTTGCCTACAAGGATAATAACAAGAGTTAGAAAACCTACATCTAAATTACAAAACAGTACCGATAAAAACAAATTGTCCAGCAACATTTTGAAACCTACTTATTTAACAGAGCAGGAAGATGACATAGATAAAGAAATCATAACAGAAAACATAACAAGACTTAAAAATAAAAGTGAAAAATGTAAGCATAAAGATACTAGTAAGGAAGAAGTAAAGAAATCAGAAAGAACTAGCGACGAAAAAGAAAATGCAACATCATCTGAAAAAAAGAGTACTAAAAACAACACAAAAACTAATAAAAATACTACAAAAGCTGATAAAGATGTCAAACCTAAAGTGAAACCCAATGATGTTAGTGCTGACATTAGTCAGCCCATAGGAATAAATAAAGCTAAAAGTAAGACTCAAAAATTAATTAATAAGGTCGAATCAAATCTTAAGAACAATATAACTGATAATCCTATCCATCTAATTGCATCTGAAGTAGACAAACAAAATATTACAGTTGAAACGAGCGCGATCTCGAGAAGCACGCGCAGCACGAGAAATCGACGGAAAGCCGACACTAAAGAGATTTCTTCTGTTGAAAAAGATGACAGTCAGAATGAGAATAAGGGTAGATCGAGTAGAAGGCAAAATAATAAGAAACCAACACACATTGATCTAACAGAAGAAGTGGTTGAAATAAGACGTAGTGGTAGACAGAGGACGTCTAGAGAGAAGAAGGAAAAAGTAGTGGAGCAAGTTGATAAACCGTCCGAGAATATGGATAAACCCAAGAAACCTCCCGTAAGAAGAGGCAGGCCTCCTAAAGAACCTAAACACGAGCAGAGCACAGTGTACAGTGTGTCCTCGGATTCGGGAACAGATTCGCCTAGAAATGGTAAACGATCAGCCACTGGAGATCTAGACCCGCCGAGCCCGAAGCGAACGCGGTCTGTCGTTAACCCCAACAATACATCTCTAAGAGCAACACCAGCGAGGTTAAACAAGACCCATTGTGTTCTATTCACTGCCTTTCCTAGCGAAGAAGTCAAGACTAAACTAGAAAAATTGGGTAAGTTTTTTATCTATGTGTTCTTACTAAAAGCTAAAAGTGTCGCCGCTCAGCCATGCTTGATAGTAGAGCACACTGCACTTTAACTTGAGAGTTAACTTTCTATCCTTGACTAGTCCACATTTGGTAGTGACCCTGCATCATACGCCACAGGTCTTTTACTTTTTACAAAATCAGAGGACCTGCAACGCACTAATCCCCATTGATAATCCCCATCAATGGGGATTTGTGAACTTTTTGTCCACAAATCTCCATTCAATGCCAATCGAATTGATAATGGGGGTTTGTGGAAGTAAAAAGTTCACAAATCCCCATTATTAAAAATTAAACAACTATTTACATACTGTACGACATATATTTACTCATTATTGAGGATGAGGATAAGCTTTTATTAAATTTGGATAAAAAATAAAACAATAGGTATAAGTACATAATAATAGTAAAACGTCAATAAGTTTATGCAATAACTAGTGGCCCGCCCTCACTTCGCTTCGGGACCGTAATTTAAAAATGAACCAATAGATGGCGCTGTGTTCGATTAAATCGCGCAAGCGTTTCGTGTTTTCGGTTAACCTATATAAACCTTGTCGTTGACTATAGAAGTTATCTCTTTATAAATAGTATAGAAGAAGATAGAAGATATGTATTTTCTCATGAGCATACTATTTTGTCCTATAAGTACCAGGCTAACATAAAGTACTAAGAGGTGTTTGGTGTTCTGATAGAGAACCTACAGTGACTATTTTATTTGTCTTAGCAAAGTGAGGCCCTCTGATCATTGCATGAGATGTTGTATAGACTATGTATATTGTGTCACTCAGGCGCAGTGGTAGTGTCCGACGTGAGCGCATGCTCCGTGGTGCTGACGATGGCGGTGAAGCGAACGTTCAAGCTGCTGTGCGCCGTGGGGCTCGGCCGGCCCATCGTCGGGCCCAGCTGGGTGCAGGCCTGCGCTGACACGAACATGATTGTTGGTAAGTAAAGTAAAAAGCCACAACATCCTGTATTTTCGAACATACCCGACATTATTAAGTAAATATTGCACTTAAAAAATTCTCGGAGGGTTCAGGTGGGACTCGAACCCACAACCTTCCACAATCCGGGTGGCTGT
The DNA here is from genome assembly GCA_014851415.1 of Cnaphalocrocis medinalis. Classification (NCBI taxonomy): domain Eukaryota; kingdom Metazoa; phylum Arthropoda; class Insecta; order Lepidoptera; family Crambidae; genus Cnaphalocrocis; species Cnaphalocrocis medinalis. The sequence continues at coordinate 11,374,083 of CM026286.1, forward strand.
ACTACCAATTATACTAGCCGAACCCCTTACTAAGCCGATAAATTGCAAAGAATTGCTATACCAAAAATAAAAATTATACCCGACATTATTTGTGTTAATGTTGTGTCATAATAATAATTATGTTGCTCATAGATGATTGTTACTAATTATTGATAGGTAATAGTTATATTTGAACTTTCATATCTATCTTTTGTGTCATAATTGTGGGAGAGCCACGCTTCGGCATGAATGGGCCGGCTCGACCGGAGTGATACCACTGCCTCACAGAAAACCGGCGAGAGGAACCCCCGTGCTGTGTTTCGCCGAGTGAGTGAGGGTAGCGTAGGCCCACTCGGGGGGAAGGGGATAAAAGGTTGGCAGCGCACTTGTAACTCCACTGGTGTTGCAAGTGTCCATGGGCGGCGGCAAAAAAAAAATGCTCCAAGTAGCATTTTTTTATGTGACAGGTGGCAGACGAGCAGATGGATCACCTGATGGTAAGCAATGGCCGCCGCCCATAGACACCTGTAACACCAGTAGAGTCACAAGTGCGCTGCCAACCTTTAACCCCCTTTCCCCCAATTGGGCCTCCGGTGCCCTCACTCGACGAAACACAGCGCAGAGCTACGCCGGTCTTCTGTGAGGTCGTGGTCCAGGTAGATAACTGCATAGTCACTCAAGGTCATCGCTATTGTTTCATGCCGCAGACTATAATTTGCTATGTATTTCTTTCAGATCCTTGGTTGTATATTTTGAAGGATGAGGCTGCTGAAAAACGGTTTCAATTTAACTTAGAGAGAACGTTAACTGGAAAACGTAACTTTCTAAAAGGTTACAATATATCGGCCACTCCGAATGTGATGCCGAGCGCTCCCGAGATGAAATGTAAGTACCTATTACTAATTTATCCACTTGAGAAGTATGCATCATTTCCCTATTATAATTTAAGTGCATGATAAAAATGATACGTGATTAGTAGGTGCGACTTTGTATTTAACAGGAGGGTCCCCCCTCTTTCGGTAAAATGTTCCATCTACACTTTTTTTTTTGGCAATCAGAAATTTCTCATGGATGAATAAAATACTTGATAAAAAGACGACCACATAAAGGTCGTGTTACGTAAAAAGTATTGCAATAAAACTTTTTATGTTTTACTTTATAAAATCGTAAAGTAGGCACGTTTGTATGAAAAATACGCGATAGGCGGTTAGGTGTGCCTCTGAGTGTACCTATTTGTGATCCGCTGTTGTCTGATATCTGTAACACAAGTGCTGAAGCTACTTAGTACGGAGTCAGGTCTATACAGGGTGTATCTGTGAACATTTACATCCCTTTAACCACGTATTCTAACAACCATTCTAAACAAATTTTGTTCTATGACTTTTGAAAATTCGCATAAAAAATTTCATCTTTCCATACAAAGTCGGTCACGTGACTTGGTCATTTTGTATGAGGAGTCGAAAATTTTTTCGAATAATTTAGAAAAGTTGTTGAATTTGTTCGTGGAACACGTGGTTAAAGGGATGTAAATGTTCACAGATACACCCTGTATATGAGATGTTGTGTGACTTTATCTATTTTCCCCAGTGATCGTTGAAAGTTCTGGTGGCGTGTGGAAAGAGGACGGCCCCCAATGGATCTGCGTGTCCTGCTCCGCCGACAAGGCCCTGTGGCCGGCGCTGAAGCGGAAGGGCGCCACCGTCGTCTCAACCGAGTTCATACTCGGCGGCGTCTTGAGGCAAAAGGCAGATGTTGCGGGGAATAAGATTCACTAAAACAATATATTGCTTTTGGAAGTCACTTCTTTAACTGTCAGCTACAGTAGAACGCCGATTATGCGAATCCGTGTTTAGCGTGATATAAAAATTAAAACCAATTGTAGCCACACATCAGGAATGCCACAACTCAAATTTCCCCAATTGATATTCAACAGTAAGATGACGATGGTGTACTGTAGAACTGAGGTCCGTCTACACGGTGATTGGTTATTTTTGATGTGAGACGAAAATGTTATGAAACAACCAATGGCGTTGATTTTGGTCCTCAGTTTAACAGTACGTCATCTGGCGGATTTTTCACAAGCGATAGCCCCCATTGGCTCGTAACGTAACCACGTGACCATATCTAGACCGTTGATGTCGAGTCTCTCGGCTACGTTACGCCATCTCTCGGATTTTTACTAGCAAAAACTTACTTAAAAAGTTATTGGAGCATAGCAGTTCTTCTATTGTTGTGGATTTGTAATGTTAGGTATTAGAGGGTCTCTGGAAGGCCTATTATCTTTGGGGTAAATGTGGATTGTACATACACACCGAGAGCTAACTCAAGTTAGCTCGCTTGCACAACGGATGGTCACAACAAGCTACTCTATCTTGACTTAACTGGCGGGGTACAAGTCTGGTGTGTATATGTACACATATGTTTATGTAGTAATACATCAAATACCAACAGAAGTGTTTTATTGACGTATTTTTAGAAAGCTAGATTTAACCTACAATTAAATTTAAGTATGTATCTGCTATGGCGACAAAAGTTACTGTTTTTGACCTAGGTGTGTTATTTTTACTATTATTTAAGAGATGTCAATGCCTTTATGGGCAACCCTTGGCAAATTGCCTTCAGCCCCCTTATTACAATATTAGTCCGGATTTAAAACTGATGCTGAAAGCAGTCAGCAGAAGTCTATTTTTGTAACTTTTATATAAGGGGTTTAAGTTTATTTGTAGATTGAATTGTATGTATGAAGTAATAATTTAGTTCCGGGGACAGCTAAAGCTTTTAATTCTCATCAGAAAAAAAAACGCATGTATGATTATAGATTATTCATTGAATATTAAAATACTGAATTATAATTGTTTTTACCCTTGCATCAACATACTCACATACTCTTACAACAGGGATCACCAAGTAGGTACAAATAACTTGTTATTATAATAAGGTCATTATTCTCCTTTAAAATATTTTATTAATGTCTAACTGCCGCACTCAGAGACGTTAATCAAACCTTAATTGTCACTGAAGTAAAAATATTGACCTTTTATTTAATAGATATACCTAAATACTATCCTACAATAAGATAACGAGCATTATGGTTAAATGTTGTCTCTAGAGTGCGGTAGTAAGTTCTTATTGAATGCATTTATTAATATTTCAACTATGTAGTGTTTAAAACATTCCCTTACAAGTTGGAAATACTATTGTTGTTCACTTGAATTCATTCTGAAGATCTTTAAACCATACATTGTATGATGTACCATGATGTAAATATAGAAATAATATTTTTACACATTTTATTAAATTTAATGTTTATTGTAAAGCAATAACATGCCTTTGACGTCCTGTCATATTGAAGTTTTGTACAATGTAGGAATTTATAATACTGTATTGAATTGTTTTAATGCTTTTTAAAATTGTCTTTCTGCAATTTAGTTATTTATTTAATTTATCACATTTCTCTATTTCATTGCGTATGTGGCAGAATTTTAATAACAAAACAAAATGATGTTTTTAGTATCTTTAAGTATTTTCTTTTTGGTGTTTAATACAAGTTGAATTTTGATGAATGATTTTCAGTACATACTAATTTGATTTTACATGGATAATTTGATTTTATAATTTTTAATGTGAATTTCTTAACTTTATGATTATTAACTTTTTCCCAGCGAATAGATATCCTCATTGTTGATCATATACTGTACAGATGTAAAAAGTACCTAATAATTAAACATGTATCAACAAATCGTTCTGTGATCGTTCAATTGTATAATAAATGATTTAATTTTTATTGGATTTTAATTTGCCAGGGTCAAGGAAGTCATAAAAATAAAATACCAAATATAAAACAACATGAAATTATATTTACAAACCCATTTGTTTAATTATCCTAAATGCTTCACAGTGGCATGGAATGTTGAGAATCCCATAAATAGCACACAACTGAATAATAATAATTGGTTTAAGAATTAATGATTTGGTGATTTAGATCATGAACAAATACATCAGGCTAAGTTTAAAAAAAATTGTGACTAAAGATTGCTAATGTAGGGCATTTGAAATTATTTAATAATAAACATTTGTTTATATTGTACTATACATTCGAGAATGTTCCAAATATCTCGATAGATAAAACCAGAAGTCCAGGAAACACAAAAAAAATGTCTATGAATAACATAACAATGAGAACAGACTGTAAGAGTAGAGAGGGGTAAATGGAATCTACATTACAACATAATGAGATTCGTGGTGTTTATGTAGCTTCTACAAAGTAATGCATCTCTTCTTATTTAAGAGCATCGCTCTTTTCTGTGGGGCATCCTCCATTGATCCCACGACTCCTCAGCACTTTTAAGTCCTTATACGTGATGATATTTCATTGGCCTTCTCCTTCCATATACATTTTAAAATATTACACGGTATCAAATAATTTAAATGCCCTTGATTTCTTAATTCCCAGTACATCCGTAAATATGACTAACTATACGGAGCTAGTGAGAGAAAAAACCGTCCTTAACTTAAATGAAACTTTGTAAACACATAGGTAAACATAAACATATAGACATTATTTTTATTAATACTTGTCATATCATGCACACACTGCTGGCGTAAAGATTTATTGCACAAAAGTTTTGATAAAAGTTATACATATAAAATGTTATGGAGGCATTACTCGCACTAAAAATAAAGAATTTAACCTATGAAGGTTTTAAGAAAACAAGTTTGCTATAATTACGAGGAATAACATTAACATTTATACAGCCGTTACTTAGCCGTCATATAACTATGACATTGCTGTATGTATTAGATTCAATAAAATATGTATATTGAATGGCACAAAAACATTTTACAGACAATTTGAAATTGTGCGTTTTTCTCTCTGTTATATATTATTACTAATATATTTTTTATACATATAAGATTCACACATTTTACACGTACATAATTAAATTAGCAATAGACAATCGTCATTACTTTACGTCTCCCCACTTCCAAGTGTTTTACGTATCAGTGTGTATTGCGCGAAGTCACTCTGCCGTGGTTAAAAAACGCTTCGCGCACCTTCTTCTCCCGAATACTTGATAATGTCATCCACATCCATTCTGTTAGAATACACACATTTGGACCTGAAAAGAAAATATTTTTTTATGTGCTGGAATTGATTTAATATAATACTACATCCATCCATGCAAACGCCTTTATAATTTAAATATGTAATGAAAAATTACTACTTATTGAACTATTTCTACTTTTAGTCATGGTCAGAAGAAAATAGTTAAATGTTCCAAGCATAATGCATTAGTGGCATGCAATGAAATCTAAATAATAGCAGAGCTGGCGCCCGTGCGTTCCGCGTGAACTGAGCTTAAGTCAAAAGCAAAACTAAAAGTGGGCATGGACAGGCCATTCAAAAGGGGAGATAGGAGATGCAGTAAGGATGTCCTTGAATGGAGACCAAGAGACGGAAAGTGGAGTGTTGTCAGACAAACTGCCAAATGGTCCGACAACATCAAGGCTCAAGCTGTGGCAGCGCGGACCAGGAAGACCAACGACAGTATTGAAGAGAAATTGGAGAGGCATATGCTCGGCAGTGTGCAATACAGCTATTGAAGAAGACCGCAGAAGATCTAAATTTACAGACATAGGTCAAAGAATTGCGAGGCTCAAGTGGCAATAGGCAGGGCAAATTGCCACTTGAGCCACGCCTTAGTCGCAGTGGCAGACCCCCCACGAGGTGGGCCGACAATCTAGTGAGGGTCGCGGGAATTCCTTGGATGCAAACCAACTTGGAAACGCGTGTCATCTTAGACCTCATCGTCACTTTCCATCAGGTGCGATTGTGGTTAAGCGTTGGCCTATATACTAATTCGCTTCCACATTTATGATACGGACAGCTAAGGAGTGGAACTCCCTGCCGAGGTCTGTTTTCCCATACCACTATAACATGGATATCTTTAAGGCAAGAGTGAACAGGCATCTTCTAGGCAAACGCGTGTCATCCTAGACCTCATCGTCACTTTCCATCAGGTGCGATTGTGGTCAAGCGTTGGCCTATAGTCTAATAAAAAAAATGCGGGTGGCACAGGACCGATCCGTGTGGAGAACATTGAGGGAGGCCTGTGTCCAGCAGTGGACGTCTATTGGCTGAATTAATGACGAAGAAGAAGAAGCCTAAGTGTAACGCATCCAGCAGTCCCCAGGCATGCAGATCTCGGGCACTCCTGACCTGGCACCTACGCCTCCGGGTTCTTCCTCATCAGCGCCATGTCGGCCTCCACCATGTCCTTCACCAGCTGCTCGAAGCTCACGCGCGGCACCCAGCCCAGCTTTTGCTTCGCCTTAGACGGGTCGCCCAGAAGGAGGTCCTGGAAAATTTTAATTCTTTTTTATTTTGTTATCTATACTATTTATAAAGAGATCACTTCTATTGACAACGACAAGGCTTATAGGTAAACCGAAAACACGAACCGCTTACGCGATGTAATTGAACACAGCGCCATTTATTGGTTCATTTCTGACTTACGGTCCCGAAGCGAAGTAAGGGCGGGCCACTAGTCTATAATATATCTTATCTTCTATCTATCTCTTCTATACTCTATACTATTTATAAAGAGGTTACTAAGACGAAGAGTACGGCACTCTAGCGCCGATAATTGATTTTAATTTATAGCTACTAAGCCGGATCTATTATTACCTATCACTGAACCCCAGCCCCTTGGCCAACACTTATACTATTTATTGAATAACTGTGCACAACTTTCAAAAATTGACTGCAACTCGAAAAATTTACTAACGCCAAAAGTGGCCGCTTTTGACGTTAACCAATTTTTCGAGTACAAAAACATTTTCTATATATTTTTTTATCAATACCAGATGAAAAAATCAAAATTGTCGATATCATTGACCTCACTTTAGATATAAAATTAGTTCTTATCAATATCCGTAAACGATTAGAAAACATTTAACGTAACGCAATCAGCGACGGTGTTATCAAAACGTTAGTTTACGAGTTATTTTTGGCACATTAAGCCGAATTAGGCGATCCGCTTGCCCGCCTAATGATGTGTTTCTTTATTACAATCTAGTGGCCCGCCCTCACTTCGTTTCGAGTTTAAATTTTGCGACACCCAGTTCCAAACGCTGATTCCAAACGCTACCAATAGATGGCTCTGGGTGTCAATCGACTTAGAAATGCCGGATCGGATGCAGTGGGCATGGGCTGATTGTGTGTCGCTCTATCCTAACTAATATCCTAATCCTAACTATTACCTAGTCTTGCCATAAGTTTTGTCCCAACTTATATGACCTTGACTAGTAAGTTGGTTTGTCTAACAGCAGGGGTTAAGAATCTTTCCCAACTCACCACTTCCGTAGGCCTGAAGAACTTCGGGTTGACCTTAACCAGTAGCTGGTCTGTCTCCGCATCGTGGCCCGTCTCGTCGACGCCGCTGCCGCGCCACACGACCGTCTTGCCGACGCACGCGAACGACTTCTCGACGAACTCTCGGACGCTGTGCGCCTCGCCCGTCGCCACTACGAAGTCTTCTGGCTCCTCCTGCTGTAGCATCAGCCACATAGCCTGGAAATTACAGTATGGATAGATAGATAGATAATCATTATTGCACAGAAATAGAATCCATACTAATATTATAAATGAGAATGTGTCTGTCTGTCTGTATGTTTGTCTCTCTTTCACGGTAAAACGGAGCGATGATCAATTGACGTGGTTTTTTAAGTGGAGATAGTTGAAGGGATGGAGAGTAACATAGGCTCCTTTTTGCTTTCTAACCCCCCCATTTTAGGGAAGTGGGGGTGCTGCAAATGCTGGTATAATATGAGTGAAACAACAGCAGTAGTCAGTACCTAAACATAGCCCATATCCTTAACATTGCATTTTGCAGAGTCATCAACAGAAAACAAAAAAGTACCAGGAATCGAAGCGACCTGGGAGACTACGACTAAATTGTTCAAAGTGGATGAATACCGCATGTACCTTTATTGGATGTAGGTATAACAATCGTTGGTTCTTTGATGACTAAACAAATACACACTTACCGGCATAGATAAAAAACATAGGTATTGAATCAGGCCAGAGGTAGATAAGCAAGGAGGTCAACATTTACAACTTACACGGTTTTTACCGTGGGAGAGCCAAGCTTCAGCATTAATGGCCCGCCTCACAGAAGACCGGCGTGCAGGGCCTGCTCAGTGTTACGTAAAATGAATGAGGGTACCGTAGGCCCAATAGGGTATTTGACTAATCTCGATATAGTAAAAAATGTTTATACTTTTCCAAAATACTGGTAAATGAGAACCAATGGCCAACATTTTCAGTTAAAAACATAACGTCTAGCTGGTTTTATGAGCATTCAAAGTTTCATGGGCAAGTCCATTTTTAAAGTATGAAATTAAAAAAAAATAATTATATCATTGAATTACCCGTACATTTTTCACCAACTTTTATAATGAAACCATTTACTTAAACGAAACATTTGATATAGCTACCAAACAAAATTTACTAGACGCGCATACAAGACACGGGCGTGTGACGTCACTTGCCTGAAGCCATTTGTATAGAGCGTTTTTGGTCTTGCCCAAAATATGTGCTCTTAAAGTTATGATATCTCAGGTGATTTAAATCAGAATCGAGCAATTCTTTCAATAATGTTTCTTAAATTGAGAGGTCTTTTGATTAAACACATATTTTTTTTTTTGTCAAATACCCTATTGGGCGGAAAGGGGGTTAAAGTTTGGCAGTGCCTCTACTGGTGTTGCAGGTGTCTATGGACAGCAGCAATCGCTTACCATCAGGTGACCCGTCTGTTCTCTGCCACAAATCACATTAAAAGACTAACTGTGGGAGAGCCACGCTTCGGAATGAATGGGCCGGCTCGACCGGAGTGATACCACTGCCTCACAGAAAACCGGCGTGAAGCAGCCCCTGTGCTGTGTTTCGCCGAGTGAGTGAGGGTACCGGAGGCCCACCCGGGGGGAAGGGGATAAAAGGTTGGCAGCGCACTTGTAACTCCACTGGTGTTGCAAGTGTCCATGAGCGGCGGCAATTGCTTACCATCAGGTGATCCGCCTGCTCGTCTGCTAGGTACCTACGACATAAAAAAGATAAAATAAAACTTAATTACCCATACCTCGACATAATCCTTCGCATGCCCCCAATCTCTTTTGCTGTCCAAATTGCCCAGTTCCAGATGCGGCATGAGGCCTAGGGTGATCTTGGCGACCCCTCTTGTGATCTTCCTGGTGACGAAGTTCTCCCCCCGCCGCGGGCTCTCGTGGTTGAACAAGAGACCGTTGCACGCGAACATCCCGTACGCTTCCCGGTAGTTTACGACGATCCAGTAGCCGTATAGCTTTGCGCATGCTGAAACATGGTTGTTAATCTAATCCATACTAATATTATAAATGCGAAAGTAACTCTGTCTGTCTATCTGTCTGTCTGTCTGTCTGTCTGCTACTCTTTCACGCCAAAACTACTCAACGGATTTAAATGAAATTTGGTATACAGATAATCTAGACCCTGAGAAAGGACATAGGCTACTTTTTATTGCGAAAAGGGGGTTGTAAGGGGTTGAAAGGGGGGTAAAAAGTTACTTTTCCACGCGGACGGAGTCGCGGGCGGCCGCTAGTACTATTTATAAAGAGGTTAATCTCATATTCCACGCCAGGGCTTATAGGAGAACCGAAAATACGAAACACTTGCGCGATAAAATCAACGCCCAGCGCCATCTATTGGTAGACAGTGGAACTACTACATTGAGACTTCACATACGCTTCGGTATGAATGGGTCAGCTCGACCGGAGTGATACTACGGCCTCACACAAGTACGGCGTGAAGCAGCGCAAGACTTGAGGGTTTGGGAGGCCTAAATGGGGGGAAAGGGGGTTAAAGGGTGGCAGCGCGCTTCGCCGCTACTGGTGTTGCAGGTATCTACGGGCGGCGGCAATCGCTTACCATCAGGTGATCCGTCTGCACGTCTGCCACCTATCATAAAGATACCATACACAAAGATTTTACACTATAACAAGATGGTGTACTATGAAAATGAATGCAATGTTAATTTCGATTCTATGCAGTGAGAATAAAGATTACTTTGAAATGCCAAATCGCTTTACAGAAATCGAGCCGAGCGAGATGGCGATCGACAGGAATATGTCCTTGTCTAAAGGGCTGCCATCATAAAAAAAAAACCTTTGTGGTATAACTTACGCAAAGTTTATATTTCTTCTTCTGGGGAACTTTCAAAATATTGAATAATTTAAAGGAATGATACGTTGGAATTAATAATGTCTTTTTTATTTTTTTAATTTTAAACCATGATAAACGACTAGTTTTATGTAAAAGTCGGTGATATGGTAGTTTTAATTATAATAAATATGCAACACTTGGCGTCTGGACATCACCAATATGGCGGCGGCAAAAATAATTTGAAAGATTGTATTATTGTGACGACAAAATAAAGTGTAAAAATTGTGCTTATTTATTTAATAATGGTTCTCACTTGTTGTGTGATAGGATGCAAAAGTGAATCATATAAAGGTTGCGGTGTATCTTTTCATAAGTAAGTGTTTAGTCAAAGTTTTATTTTTGCATTGAGTAGGGTGTCCATTTCGCTTGTCATCTAAAGACTGGATTTTTTACTGTTTCAGATTTCCAAAGAATGAAGAAATTAAAAAAAGGTGGCTTACCGTCATACCGGGAAAAATTACTAAACAAGTGATTTTCAAACGTTTCTAATGTAAGTCCAACCTTTAGATGATGATCAGTTCATATAGATAGTGCATTCGCATATAGTGCTAATGCAATAAAATGTAAATTTTCAAAGCTGTATTTTATATTTATGAAAATGTAAAATTTCTTCTAAGACTGAGACTCAATGCTCATAAAATTAATACTTGAGTGAAACATGTGAGACATGTAAAGCAATATAAATTTAATATTTTGTTAAATTAAATAATGCTTTTTAAAGACACCGGGTTTTCATTTATTTCAAATTTGCATTAGAGAGATTTGATCCCCTAAGATCTAGTCTACCTGTTACTGGGATCAAGTCTCCCAGAATAGGGGACAATTGATCCTTTTGGAAAGTTCTGGGAAAATGCAAAAAAAATATATATATGAAGCACTAATAAATATAATAATCAAATAATGAGGAACAGTAGGTAGTTAACAAAATTGCCTACCTATGTACGTTTTGTTTTTATAGAACTAACAATGGGCATCAAGTGTCCCCAGTTTCCCCAAGAGTTTGTGAAAAAAATTAAATTTTAGTCAATCAAGAATATTGAAGTCAATCAATCCTTAGAACCTTCAAATCGCAAAGTGTGTACGTTTGTATGAATAATACGCTATGGCCGGTTAAATGTGCCGCAGAGTGTACCTATTATTATAGGTAGGTAAATAGAAAATCTAATAGGGCTAGCACAAACTTTTCGAAAAGTCGGTAGTCTCTTCGTATCGTACGTATACATAATAAGGAATTTTAATTTGGAACTTGTGTTTTTTCATACAAAATTGCTCATAAATACTCAAACGATACTTTGAAACGTTCGTGCTAGCCCTTCTAGTTTGAATGGGCTTCACGAGTTTCCTAGAGAAAGCGATGTCCGACTCCCACGTGGGTGGACTGAGTTTGACAAACAATAATTGTAATCGAAAATCTAAATCGTGTGGTCACCTTATTAGAGTAGGACGCCAATCAAGTTATAAACATCTCACGAGGCTCGAATGCAAGTAATGAGTACGCCATCTAGTTCTTATATACAATATCTTTGACCATACATAGTCCAAACCAATGTCAACCCTTGTTACTATGGAAACCAGAAACAACGAAGGTAACACAAATATGACACCCAGACCCAACAAAAATATCTTTTCATCAACACACGTCATTTTTGTTGGGGAATAGAACCCGCGACCCTTAAATTGCGTCTAAAATGTAAATAAATTGTCGAAACCTCTCGAAAGAAAGCAACCGGTTTTAAATGAAGCCTATTAATAAGTCTAATGTTTTACGTGACAACTCACTCGATACATTATACTAAAAATTAAACAGTTCAAATTGTTCTTATCACTTTACGGCACTTAATTAGACAGTGAAATTAATACAAACTTGTACACTAAAAGCTACTAAATTAACATCGTAAGACCCAAAAACCTTTTAAAAGGCAAAAACAATTGATTTTGATTGTTTCAGAAACCAAACGAATCGAAAAATATTATGCAATATCTTAAGTTTCAAAGCTCCTAAGTTTAGCAAAGCTCAATTTATAACGAAAAAGACGAGATAAATACCTAAATAAAGAGTAAAAACTTATTTCTTTAAACAAACCAAAGATTTTACTCATGGACGAGCCCATCATGCCGAAGCGGGGTTCTCCCACAGTTATAAATGGATCTTTTTCGAAAAATCGATAGTTTCCCTTCTTTATCTGACCTATATGATAAAATCACTTCCTTTCGCCCTATGATAAAAGGTAATATCACTTCCTTTCGTCTCATGATAAATAGCAAAAGGTAAATAAAATTATTGTTATATTGATATAATCACTTGATATTGATATAATCAAGTGATTATTTATTTTCATATGATGAATTAACTCATTCATTTCTTAGATAAATAGGGCCACTAATTTATATTATAAATCAGTGAGTTAATTCATCACAACGTTCAACCCTGTTTCAACCCTCACTTCGTTTCGGGCCATTAGTTTCACTCTTTGCCAATAGATGGCGCTGACCTTCCATTGCATCGCGCTATTCTTTTGCTTTTTCGGTTAGTACATAAGGTTTGACGATGTCTGTAAGATTTAGCTCTTTATACATTGTATAGAAGATTTAAACATACACAAAGAATAGAAATAATCGATTCTCAAGGCATTGTATCACATAGCATGCATAAGGTATTTCAAAACAGGTAGGTATTGTCTCAATGAATTCAATAAACACGAGATAAGAATGTATGACAATGGATCGCTATGACCAAATGAAATCGATTAGATAACTAAGAGTAAACCACCTATATTAGATACTTAATTAAAGCGGATTTGAAATCAACGGTAATCGTAGAAGCATGAGGTAAAGGCAAGCTAGTCTCAGTTTAGCTCATGCATGACGAATTATCCTAAAGCCATATGTGAAGGTCATATTATTACTTCAGCTCAGCATAGAAGCTAAAATCCATCTCATCTAAAGTGAAAGAAAACCTTGAATTAATGTGTCGGTTCTAGAAATAAATTTACAATTTTAGTAGCTATGTCTCAACCCGAGTACAGCATGAAACAAGGTATGTTTGCGTTCCAACCAACTTAATTCGAAAGTACTGTTTATCTAACCAAATTTTTAAAGTAGGTATAGACAGACAGTAGACACATCAGGTTACCAAAACCTGTCAAATTTCCTCATTAGATATTCAATCTAATGTGTTTGACAGTAAGATGAGAGTCGCTTGAAGAAATTTTATAGTTTAGTACACTTTTGTGTCGCTGTACCTACTACATTAGAATTTCACTTAAATTCTAATGTAGTAATTCTAATGTAGTTAGGTTAATACGTACGTAACTACATATCTACTGTATTACAATTAGTGCTCATCGAAACTCCTTGTCTTGCTGCCAGGCAGAGTTGAGATGATTAAAGTAATTAGATTTATATAACGACTAGTCGCCCGCCCTCACTTTGTTTCGGGACCCAATTTCTTTATGTAGTAGTTAACTGCATCCAATAGATGGCGCTGGATGTCGATTTCATCTCAACAATGTTTCGTGTTTTGGTTTGATTATAAGCCTTGTTGTTATCTTTAGAATTACTTCTTTATAAATAGTATAGATTAAAATCACATAATAAAAAAAGTCATTCAAATCAATTAAATAGCTGTGAGCAAATACTATTAATAATCCAATATTGCTCCGAAATGACACCATTCTGACAACAGAATTTTAGAGTAGGTGGTACATACGGATTAATTTGGAAGACTTTTTTCATAAGCAATATAATTTTTAACTAATTTTAAGATTATGATGTCAATATCGGAGGAATATTGAATTTGATTGAGAAAATCGGCATTTCTTATGTTCTTAGAGATCTAACTTTAGGTTTCACGAAAGTTAGATCTCAAAGAACCCAAGAAACTCAGATTCTGAGTCCCATAATACTTATATGTTTTAAACCCTGCTCCCACTTCTAGTAAAAACCACACTTACCATAAGGCGATCGCGGGTAGAACGGAGTCTTCTCGTTCTGTGGCACCTCGACCACCTTCCCGTAGAGTTCTGACGTGGAGGCCTGGTAGATCTTCGTCTCCTTGCCCAGGCCCGCGGCGCGGACCGCCTCCAGCAGCCTGAGGGTGCCCAGGGCGTCTACCTGCGCGGTGTACTCGCTCAGCTCGAACGAAACCTTCACGTGGGACTGCGCCCCGAGGTTGTAGATCTCTTTTGGCCGAGTCTAAAGACAAAAGTGATATTTTACTATAAGGATGTTTTTTTATGTGATAGATGGCAGACGAGCAGACAGATCACCTGATGGCTTGTTTTCACACAGATCCGTATTCTAGTTTTCATCTTGTCACTTAACAGTTTTCTAATTACCTACAAAACCTTTTCTCATTTGAAATTCTACTTATCTAATTAATTTTATAAAACAGTTAGACAGTTGTGTCAACACCCCTGAACTAATTGAATGATAATAGTGGACGTCAATTATTGTATAATAATGTTTGTACCATAACAAGGCAAGGCCATTGGAAATAGGGCCGTGTACAGTAAAACACCAATAAATCGTGCCTCGCGCCGTCAACGCAATACATGCAGAATATTATGACTCAGAGAAAATATAAATCAACATTAAACAGTTTATGCAGGCACACATCAGGTTACCACCTGTGAAATTTCCTCAATTGATAATTAATCTAATGTGTATGACAGTAAAATGAGTTGATTGAAGAAATTTGACTGTTTTGTATACTTTGATGTGTGGCCGTACATACTACTTACCTATTTGTTGAATTTAATTATTAATTAATCAAAATTAATATTACAGAATTATTTATTGAAAATAAAATTCCTAATAATATTTTAAATCAGTGTGTGAAATTATTAGAATCAGACCGAAACTGGTTTTCCGGCCGAAACCGAAGCTAACTTCGGTATCGGTTACGCCTACCTATATAAGCGAGGGTGAACGTGCGTGAACTTCCGAAATCAGTTTGGAGAGTGAAACTTACTTTTTGATCAAAGCTTAATTTTTGAGCGAAACTTGATTTTTGCCCATACTCGGCCGAAACCGAACCCGAATTTTCGGCCGAATGCTAGTAACTATATAATGTTGACTTGTTGATATCGGTAATAACCATTTAATATTTTAGCCTCTCCTTCTTTTCTCTGCCATTAATAGGCAATAGTTATTGTGAATAAATAATATTCCATAATATTGAAAACAAAACCCTATTGCAACAATGTTAAGAAAATAGTCCACATGCTATTATACCCTGGGCCTAAACAAATACCAATTATACATTTAACCTTTTGCATATTTTATTGTTACAAGGGTGCACTTTCGCCATATAAACAGTAACATTGCGGGGGTTGCGTTATATCAAATAGAGAAGTAACGACATCCAAAACATGAAATAGAAATATATATGTAGGTATTAGAATTGAAATTAACAAATCATTGAAAAGGTTATCATCAACATAATTCTAAATATACACCACATAAGGTAATAATACTATTAATATCACTTCTTCAGTTCAATAAAAAAATGCACACTGCTCCCCTAGTCTTAGACTAGCTAGAGCATTCTATAGTACTAGTACTATGACTACTAGATTATGGAAGACAGAGATGAGTACCAGAATCACCAGACAGAAACAAGACAACTTTTCAGAAAAATTCTAAAATTGGGATTTTTTTTATTCAATTTAAGTTCATCCAGAACACTTCAGAATGTCAAATAATGTAAACTTCCAATTTGGTACTACCTATTTTATATCCAATTACTAGAAGACATTTTGAAAAATAGACTCCTCTCTAGAATAGTTGTTATTGTTTCAAATTTGTGGGAATGTGTGCACAGTTACTAGTACAAAAATAATTGTAATTGTAAAATATTGTTAAAATTAACTATGGCATGATTACTCACCTTTGTGATAATACTAATAAGGCAAGTGGTGTCAGTCAAGTCCCCATAGTGGAGGTGCATACGTCCCCCCGTGTGACATGCTGGCTGCCCGTACAGGTGCTGGATGCGGCCAGTGTTGAAGGAGGATGAGCGGCGGAGGATCCCGTGCACTTCGTAGCCTTTCTCGATCAAGAACTCAGCAAGGTATGACCCATCCTGTTGATAATTTAAATACAATAAATATGTTTTGTTTCTATAAAAATATAAAGGAATGTTTTTTTTAAGTAAAACATGCTAATTTAAGGTTGTTTCCTTCTATAGCCCAATGTTTTTTCCACCCTGCATTTTGCGGTGTTAGGAAACTCTAAAAATGTTTATCCCTGGCTGTATCAACAAAAATAAAACAGTTTAAAAACAATTTTACACAACTAAAACTGCTTCATCCGCTGGCTTGCTTACTTACTAGTGAACAGTAGTAACTTTTAGCAAAAGCCACTAGCCAGTCAAACTATGTTGCAAAGTGCCACACACCATGCTCAACTCAATGACATTATATTATCTATACATTCATTTTACACACCACAATTTCATAATAATAATAAGATTTCTAACTTGTTGACATTTTTTCAAGAGTGGTACCACACATGGAATTAACTAGAATTGTTCAATAAGTATATATAAGTTTTATAAATTGCACACAATTGGCCCACATCACCAGAAAAGCGTCCACATCACGAGATAATATATAGGACCATCGGCAAATCAAACTTCTGTTTATTGTTTCAAAAATCACTTACTTGACCGGTAATTCCAGTTATCAACGCCACTTTCATATTATTCCCATTCGAAGTGGATCCTTCGCCGGACATTTTATTAATCTTCTGTAGTGGAGTTGCGACACAAAACACGTCTACACTTTGCAAGCCGGCAATCGTTTATATGGGCGATAAGCTTATCACAAGAGCACATACTCATTAGCACTAATTCGTGATATAGGCACTATTCATGCCGGTTGCCGGTTTATTGCAGTCACGATTACCTGTTTTAGTATATATAAAATAATTCTTATCTACAAAACTAATTAGTATCTACATAAATAGGTAAGAATCGATAAAGAATTTTCGCTCGACAAGCCTCAAAAGAAAATTCAGGCAGTTCGTCAACAATTAAAACGTCAGAGAAAAACAATCCTAAAATGTCAAAAAAATATAATGACATAACGACATGTCATCTGGAATCACAGCACTGGGTGTAAGCATAATGCAACAGTTTAGTACACGATTATTTTCAATTAAACGTCGTAAGAAAGTTTTGGATTTTTTTTATGATATAGGGTAATCGATACAGTGATTGCCCACTAAAGGAAATTATTAAAAGTTTTATTTTAATAAAATCCTTTATTTAACAATTAGGTAGCAGTGTATGGTTTTTAGATAGCGTTGGTAGTTTAGCTTTGAGATAAGTTAGCAACAATTCAAATATCTAAAGAAAAACGTTATGCAAAAAAAATCTCATACTTCCGACCCTTTGATCCGACCCTCTAAGGAATTCATTTTTTTGAACTTTTGAAGACACGAACGACCTGCTGTCCAAAAAACTGCCATTTCAATATTACATTTAAAAAAAATATACTTATTTAGAATTTCTGATAGAGTCCCCTAATTTGAACGGATTTAATTCAGAACTACTTCTTTGAAAATAAGTTAAAATGTAGGTGTGTTAACCTTAAACCTGGCAATCACTGTACTCTGGGCAATCACTGTCCCGGTTCCCCTAGGTGGCAGACGAGCTGACGGATCACCTGATGGTCAGCAATTACCGCCGCCCATGGGACATCCGCAACTCCAGTGGTGTAACAAGTGCGCTGCTACCTTTTATGTCATCTGTTTCATTGATAGGGATTCATGTCGTCAGAAGGTCAAAAAATGTGAGGTACCTACTTACCTACCTACATTAATGTTTTAGATTGTGTGGTATGAATTGAATGGGTAAATAGTCCTGTACTTAAAATTCACCCTTGGGGGCGAGAACGTGACGCTTATCATATCTTAATTCTATGTGATTAAATAGATAGTGATCAAAATTGTTGGTAAAACTACCCACCACACTACTTTTTATCTTTTTTACTTCTAAATCAGCCAGAAAGTTCGGTACCTAATGGTAGTTTAACTCGAAAAGGGTTTAAGTAGACACGAAGTAGAGGATTTTATTTGTCCACGTTAATACTTGCATGGATCTCTGTTCTCCTATTTTTCATAATAAGTTTATGTAGGTAGGTATAGCGTAACTACATTTAATTTTATTATGTTAAAACAATTATTTTTATTTCTTTTTTTTCCAGTGACCTTGACTTACCCGTTTGCACACAATGAATTTAGTAACGCTAAATATAGTGAAATTTTTCAAAACCACAACGTTACATGGATTTAAATATTTAGTTTCACGTTACTACCTCGACAGGTAGGTAAATTATCAATATTTTTTTACTCACTTAGGCTTCAGTAATAAAATTGATATTTTTAAGAGTTGAATAAGAAATGGGTGACCACAATAAAATTTAGTAAATTACTTATTTTGTTAATGGAAGAGCTAGTGTGCCCTCACATAGGCTGCTCACAGGGGACACTGATATATTTATAGTTTTTGACTGCTTCCTTGTTAAAGCCAATTTTTTTTTAAATCACTTTACTTAGGCCTACCTACTTTTAAAATATCTTTTATATTAAATAGTTAGTGAGTTGATATTATAACTTAATTTGTTTTACGTAGGGACTTTTATAGCTATTTTAACTACAAATCCTACCCACAGCATAGGTTGGGCGGTATGCTGTATAGCGAGCGCATGTTGCTCCGGAGTGTTGTGCGTGGTCCTATGGGAACGGTTTCAGAAAATGCCTGCGCTGCTGCAACTGCGAGACGTGACCCATGACGGTAGCTTCCAGCCCCTACCCTCGATTTCAATTTGCCAGCCACCCGATGTTACTGCGCAAAACTTTCTGGAAAAACTGTAAGTCTATTTTTAACATCCATACTAATATTATAAATGCGAAAGTAACTCTGTCTGTCTGTCTGTCTGTTACTCTTTCACGCCAAAACTACTGAACGGATTTAAATGAAATTTGGTATACAGATAATCTAGACCCTGAGAAAGGACATAGGCTACTTTTTATTGCGAAAAGGGAGTTGTAAGGGGTTGAAAGGGGGGTAAAAAGTTACTTTTCCACGCGGACGGAGTCGCGGGCGGCCGCTAGTCTTTTATAATTCACAAAAATTCACACAACATCTCAAATTCTCAATACACCTGACCCCGTACTAAGTAGCTTTAGAACTTGTGTTACAGTACAAACAACAGTGAGGATCACAAATCTACTTCAATACACATATTACACCCAGACCTTAAACAAACACAAGTGTTCATCGCACGAATATTTGTTCAGGGTGGGCATCGAACCCACGACCTTTGGCGTATGAGGCAGGGTATATGCGCCTTCCGGCTAGTCAATACCTACAAAATACTCATTTATAAAGTTACAACTAGGTAATCTCTAATTCTAATTCAATGGGTTTATGATATTACCAGAATAGGAGGTCCTGCTTGGATCCGAGCAGCTCAGGACAAAAAAGAAGTATAGGCCATACTTAGTTGTGGGTACTTCTGGGCTGATGATGATGATGAAACTCTAATTATATTGCCCCAAAAGGAAGAGACTTTTAGAAAGAGAGTTTTTTTTATCAACAGAAAAACGAATGGCGAGGACATTGACCGACTTCCAGGAACCCTATATAATGTTCTTGAGGGTAAAAGTACTGATGAAGCCCAAGTGGATCTCTTAGAAGATCTGTTGAAATTTAACAACGTCACTCTGCTAGAAATGCTGCAGCGGTATGCCCCTGAATGCTCAGATTTGATCAAAAAATGCCGCTGGCGTGACGTCTCTGTGAATTGCCAACGATTATTCAGAAAGGAGTTGACCTCTTATGGCGAGTGTTGTGTTGCTACTCCAGCCAGGTATACTTTATTATTATTTTCTAATTTTAAGCTCCGGATGTAGATGATTGAAAAACTATGGGTTACATTTTGTAGATTAATTAATCTTTAGTGTATATTTGAAAATATTGATTGCAGGCTTTTGAACATACACATTCCATCACTAAGGCGTTTTGATGGGATCAAGAGATTTGATCTGGGATTACAATGTAGTCGAGGATCAAAAGCTGGTGGATGTGAGGTATTTCCTCTCTAAATAGAGATTATTTATCGCATTGGTTCCTACCTAAGGATACCTGTATTAAGTTGCTAAATACCTAATGGTCACCAACCACGGATCGGCTTGCGTAGGAGTTCTATTTGCCTACAATACTAACTTCAGGTTTAGCCAAAAATTTGTCAATTTGTCATTTAGGCAGAAATACTTGACTTAATTACTACATTAATTTATTCGATTCTGTAGATCCGAAAAAATACTTTCTACAATCTCTCAAACATTCTTATCTTGTATAATTAATGTAATGTACAGAGGTAAATAGTTTATTTTTGCTCAGTTTATTACCTACAATAAAAGTTTTATTTCAGTTTTTTGTAAATTACTTTGGGGAGGAGGTATTGATCCCTACGCATCTATCCCAAGGATTTAATTACAATGCTCATCTGACATTTACTTCAGAGAAAGACAACGACTTGGAAAAGCTTGTTCAAGAGTCATGCATCAGCTCTAAAGGATATTCTAGAAATCAATGCTTGGTAAGTTTGACAAATAAACTCTGGCGAAAGGCTGTGGTGCAGTTTTTCAGAGTAAGTTACTTACCTACCTATCGAGAAAAATCATTTAACCAAAATGTTAAAATCTGATTTGGGGTATCGCTAAAAGTGACGAATTTTAGGACAACATTCTGGTTGTTACTGTTAAACGCTTAGGTACGCTGTAGGGAGGTATATACAAAACATTAGGCATCATACCTACTCTCAAATGTACATACCTACACTCTAAAGAGTTGTTAAAATTACTTACATTCACCGCAATCAGTAAAAATGCTTTGGCGTCGCTGGTGCAAACAGCACAATCTACCTTTATTTACTAAGTTGGTAGGTCCCTAGCACATACTTGTAGATAGGTACAATGTGCTAGGTAGGACTAGGAACCTAAGTGCATTGATTGTCTATTATCAAAATAAAGCCTGGTCAGTAGAGTCTTAAATAGCAGCTATTAAGTTATTTAACAAACTTCGTCCTTAGTTACACTGTGCTAATTATTGTTTATTGGTTACACTAATAAATCTTTCATAATAATTATTTCAGCTCAAATGTACAGAAACAAGATGTGGATGTTCTGACCCCTTTCGGAAACTTAATCGGAAGGAAAATGAGATAATACCACCACCTTGCCCTCTTAAACGACTTTCTTGTCTCAGATCTGTTGATCAGGGTATGCACGACATAAACATATTTTTTAGTTAGGTATAGTTTGCCGCAAGAAAGTGTAGTTATGACCTTGAGTGCGCAGAAACCAATTTTCATAGAAAGTCTTATTTTTTACGCGCAAAATAAAGGTCATCGTTATACTTTCGTGCCGCCAGCTATACTTAAGCATTAAGTATATTGGGTTTTCATTACTTTTCAGCAGTTTCGTGCATTTATGATTTTATAATTTTTTTAGAAAATACAACATGTTCCTGCTTGCCAGCATGTCAAATAATTAGGAAAAAATTGGTCATGGAGCAAGCTGCATTTAATTCAATAAAATCTGTATCAAGCCTGGATCCTATTTAGTGAGTAGAGCCAAGCACAACTATAACCTATATGTATGAGTACTAGTATTGAACTGTTCAGTTTGCCTTATCAGTTAAAGACTTGAAAATAAAATCTTCAAATGTCTTTATTTTCAGCGTAGGTAGCTTTCTTAGGTCCACTAGCGCGTGGACCTAAGAAAGCTACGGTGCTGCTATAACTCTGAACTAACTTTATATAACTAAATAAATTGTCTTGCGCCTTTCGGATTAGCACTTAACACCGGGAGTATTAAAGTAGTTACACATTATTTTTAAATAATTACAGCTCAGGATTGAATAATACACATGGCGTTGTACTGCGTATAAGAATGAATTTCCAACTGTCAAAATTGTTCATTTTACAGCCAACTGAATCATGGTTAACTTTATTGTGTAAGTATTTAAATAGGTACCTAAATAGTATTAATATTTAAGTATTTTGGTCATTTCAATTGAACACCTGGGTATCTATTACTCAACAATAACGCCCACTAACTCATGTGGATTTTTCCTAAGTATGTGTACCTCTAGTGTAATTTAATAAACATTTTCAATCTATGAGAGTTCACATGTCGTATTTAAAAAAACACAGCAGTTGACAATGTTTGGACAATGTGCGTGATATTTTTCATTATTAATTAATTATTAGACAGCGAAGTGAAGGACCAGTCACAAAAGTGACAACTTGCTTATGCAGACTTGCGTATGATCCTTTTCTTTGAGTAACACCGGAGCCGGAGAGATAAATATATACCTAACAACATACCTCAGTAGGTAGCAGTTCAAATCATTCAGTAATGATTCGAACTGCTATAATACGAAGTGAATTACCAACTTCCAATGTTTTGCTTTTTGTTTCAGCTTCATTAGGAGGAGTATTCAATATGTTTTTAGGCGTTGGATTATTTAGTGCTTTAGAGTTTTTCTTCTTTATGTTCATAAAACTGCCTGTTGCATTATTACGTAGGTCAACTGAAATAGTTGCTACGCGTAATGTAGTTTATTATAGGTAGGCTGACCACTAATATTTACTTGGCTTTTTAAATACATTACATAATGTTTTAACTAGGTACTACTGTAAATAAAATAGCAGCTTTTTGAAGCGACGAACAAATCAATTGATTATTAATTCAACGCTTCATTACTTACAACAATGTTTACTCGCTTTTGTGAATAATAAAACATTAATCACAAAAGTGTACATATAGCATTTTTAGATTTGTCAAAAGCTTTGGACCTATAGTAAATAATGCGCAAGTCTTACAACCTAACGGAACAAACACGCCCCATATCAGTAATTCATGATCTTCTAAAAAACAAAAATAACAGTAGAGTTTTACAAGGGAGTCCTTGACCACTTTTATTCTCGAACTACATAAAAATATGATCACCGACAGTAATAAAGCCAATTTTCAAGTTTTGAGATAGCTAAGCTAAAAGCAGTCGGTAAGTATAGTTTTAGTTCAAAACATCTAATAAATTTTAAAATTATTTTAATCTACAGTTTTATTTTTTTTATAATAACCATTCTTTCTTACCCTACCTAGGCCTACCACCACCAACCTACCACGAAATAGCGTCCAGAGATTTAAATCGTAACCGTCAGTATAACCAATGGGGCTACCACCATATCCTGTAAGTAAGCGGCAGTGGCGCTATCAATTAATTTCATGACTTTTTTGAAGCTTTTTAATAATTTATTCAGATTTAATGCAACGGCTACATTACCGACTGTTTGTGTAATGACTTTTTTTAGTCTATGCTATCAGCTGACAGATTGCTGACAGTTTATAAGTCATGTCAACTAATCTCTATTCACTCTGTGGTCCTGTCAACGTCTGTAATAGGGATGTAGGTAAGGTATATTTACTGATCCGATGTTACGGATCGGACCAAAATAAAGTTATGAAAAAATTAATAGTTAGACAGTGACACTATACCACCATCATAGCCACTGCCCACACTCATGTTATTCCTATGTCAAAATAATACAATGCCTAAGTCAAAACGGACAATCTGACCTCAAAAAAAGATCCCCATACCCTTTATTTTACGTACAGAACCAGAGTATGCCAATGAAACTGTGTGATTTTGTCTTTTTACAAGCTTTTTTACGTATATTTCACGATATCCGCAAATCGAAAGCTTCATTCCAATTCACACATCGGATGGTATCCTACGACGATATCGTCGTCAAATAGATCGGCCCATCACTACTGTCGTACAGATATGTCAATTTGACTTGATTTCTTGGTCTGTGTTGATTTCATTTTATCTTTAACTTTTTTTAAGTTATCTTCTGCATTACAGTTTTTACCACGACGTTTTTATTTGTACCTGATCATTTCCGATAAGTGTTCTGCGTTGTATTCAGCATCTCCTATAAGTAATGGCTATGATAAACGAACTATATAAAGAGTCTGATAAAGTCACCATAACGCGGCGGTACGCAGTACCATCAAAGTGTGAATAGATAACCGTCGAATGATATTATATTTCATCATCTTATGAAAGGGTCAGCATGCCTGACATTAAGATCACACCCCTGGGTGCTGGACAAGATGTGGGGAGGAGCTGTATTCTACTGTCAATGGGCGGCAAAAACATAATGTTAGATTGTGGCATGCACATGGGCTACAACGATGAAAGACGCTTTCCTGACTTCTCGTACATCGTTCCCGAGGGTCCGATCACCAGTCAGATTGACTGTGTCATTATATCACACTTCCACCTTGATCACTGTGGGGCTCTTCCCTACATGTCTGAAATGATTGGCTACACTGGACCCATTTATATGACCCACCCCACTAAAGCCATCGCTCCTATCCTGCTAGAAGATATGAGAAAAGTGGTTGTCGAAAGAAAAGGTGAGTCTAACTTCTTTACGTCACAAATGATCAAAGATTGTATAAAGAAGGTAACAGCTGTAACATTACATCAATCTGTAATGGTGGACAATGAGTTAGAAATCAAAGCATATTATGCTGGTCATGTACTTGGTGCAGCAATGTTTTGGATAAGAGTGGGCTCTCAGTCGGTGGTCTACACTGGAGATTACAACATGACCCCTGATAGACACTTAGGAGCAGCATGGATTGATAAATGCCGGCCAGACTTACTAATAACAGAGTCAACTTATGCTACAACAATACGAGATTCTAAAAGGTGCCGGGAGAGGGATTTCCTCAAAAAAGTACACGAATGTGTAGAGAAAGGTGGTAAGGTACTCATTCCAGTGTTTGCCTTGGGTCGTGCTCAAGAACTTTGTATATTGCTTGAAACATATTGGGAGAGAATGAATTTGAAATATCCAGTTTATTTTGCACTGGGCCTGACAGAGAAAGCAAATAATTACTACAAAATGTTCATCACATGGACCAATCAAAAGATAAGGAAGACCTTTGTCCAGAGGAACATGTTTGATTTCAAACATATTAAACCATTTGACAAGACATACATAGATAACCCCGGGGCAATGGTGGTGTTTGCTACACCTGGCATGCTGCACGCAGGCTTATCCCTGAACATCTTCAAGAAATGGGCTCCGTATGAGCAGAACATGGTCATCATGCCAGGTTTCTGTGTCCAAGGGACTGTTGGTCACAAGATCCTCAATGGAGCAAAAAAAGTTGAATTTGAGAACCGGCAGGTGGTCGAAGTGAAAATGGCAGTAGAGTACATGTCATTCTCTGCTCATGCTGATGCCAAAGGAATAATGCAACTCATTCAGTACTGTGAGCCTAAAAATGTGTTGCTGGTGCATGGTGAGGCCCAGAAAATGGAATTCCTTAAGGATAAAATAGAAAAGGAATTCAAAATAAATTGCTACATGCCAGCAAATGGTGAAACATGTGTGATAAACACTCCCTTGAAACTGCCTGTGGATGTATCTTTGAGGCTTCTCAAAGCTGAGGCTGTGAGGTACAATGCTCTGCCGCCCGACCCAAAGAGGCGCAGAATTATAAATGGAATGCTATGTGTGAAGGACAACAGGCTTTCTATGCTTGACATTGATGAAGTGTGTGATGAGATTGGCATTAACAGGCATGTCATCCGTTTCACTAGCACTGTCCGCTTTGATGACCCAGGACCTGCAGGTGAAAACGGCAGAGAAGTTGAAGGCCTTGTTAGCTGATAAACTAGATGGTTGGACTATCACAATATCTGATGGCAACATATCGGTGGAATCTGTGCTGATTAAAGTTGAGGGTGATGAGAATACAAAAAGCATTTATGTTTCATGGACAAACCAAGATGAAGATTTGGGTAGTTACATTCTGGGTCTGTTACAATCAATGGTACAAACCTCTTAATTTCGTTCTAAGAAAACAAGTGTTTAGTTTAGTTACTTAACGTTTTTTAATAAATAATTCTAAATTACATAGTGACTTTGTTTAAAATTTTCTATGTGCACCACGTCACATCCTCATTACATTTCCCTTGATACCACAGATATTGTAGTTTATTTGTTAAACTGAGGTTTTGTAGATTCTTCTCATTCAATGTGTTTGGCTTCTGTAAACAAAACAAAAAGATACTACATTAGGGTTCTGTAGTTTTATTATTTAATAATTAGTATAAGTGTTTGCCGAGAGGCTGTGGGACAGCGATAGGTAATAATAGATCCGGCTTAGTAGCTATAAATTTAAATCAATTGGCGGCGCTAGAGTGGCGTACCCTTCGTCTTAACTGTCATAAACAAGATCGAATATTTGTCTCTTTTTTGCATATGTTAATATACGCTGAATATACGCAATTTTTTACTCTTTCTAGGTACTATAATAACAAGGCCGTATCCAAAGGGATTGCAGTTAGAATATCAGCAAAAAGGTATCTTTTATAAATATTTTTTATGACTGATTGGGTTACTCGCTCGTACGGTTACCCAGGCACGTATGGCATGGCATCAGAATTTCGTTAGTTCGTAAACTGCGTTCTTTGTAATCTTTGTCACGACTTGTACATTTACCATAACAGGAGGGTATAATCTCCTAAAGTCTCCTCTGTGCAAGTACTCTCTATGCGCCTTGAGCAGACTGCTCCTCAGCGTGGCTGAGACGCAGGGTCGGCACAGTCCGCAGACGGGCAACGCGTCGCAGGACTCCTTGCATTCCCGGCTGCAGGCATCGCCCCATGTCGCGATGTTCTTCTGTGAGGACATCATGCTTGTGGCTGCTTGGTCACTGGAGGAAAAACATATACAATTGACTGTAGAATCTTGAGAGCTTAGAACGATACCGCCCTGTAGCCAATGTGAACATAACTTGACGCATCTAAATAAAAGCAGCGCATAGCGCGTGTAAAAGGGACGGAGATCGTGAATTCCGTTTCATTCTTATTAATTGAATAATTATGAGCGATGGGATTATGGCTCAGTGGGTAAGGTCGCGCCGTCCAAACGGGTCGTGGTTCGAATCTGAGCATAGTCAAACGTATCTCACTTCTCGTAAAGAGGTAAAAATTACACAGGCAGGTAAATTTTGTTTAGGTTAGGTACCTTAAGGGCTGGGACTCGAAGATGGGACTCTTTTGGTTTCTCGTTTCCCCTCCCCACTCTGGCTGAGATGATGATGATGAGATTGAGGTTTTAGTCAGTAAAGTCGGAGTCGCTCATATCTCTACCGGATGTAGCGTATCCCCGGAGATATGTCGTGGACCACTTCGCATGAAGGGAGTTTCCGACGTGGTTACCATGCTCACGAAAATCGGTGAGTACTCCTGTGCGTGTTTCCCGACTATTACCGACGGTGGAGCATTTCGCAAAAAAAGAAAAAGGTACAGCAACTGCAATATGTGATCCACTGGTACCTGCATACTGTATAGGAACGACTTCAACATCAATCTAGGTATTCTCCGAAGGTCACAATTTTACCACTACTGTAGGTTCACTCCTCATCCATAGGATCTTACGGGTAGTCGTCACGTGCTCGTGCACCTCACTTTTATTTTCTGAACCTGAACACTACATAAGTAACAAAAGCAACTTTAGTAGATAGGTAGGTATATGTAGAAACGAAAGAATAGATATTAGAATACCTAATGCAATACCAACGAATGTTATGCACAGATGTCTGTGATTCTGCCGATCTTGAGGGTCATAAAACTCGTAAAATGTACCCTAGATATTTTAAGAATGCAGCGCAGGACCTACGTAAAGAGATGGTACCTATGGAGCATACATTTACATTGATTTCTTTTTATTTCAATCACATACTTAAAACAAATTTTGAATAAATTGGTGTTACCAAAAATGAGATTTAAATCTTCGGTTGTTAGCGTCTCGTGGCAGGCGGTGTATGTACGAGTATATGACACTGCCTCATACATACATTATTATGGATGAAATGTACACCGACTGTCTTTGGCTCGAGCATAACAGTTACGTATTTACATACCCTTTAAACCTACTTACTTATCTACCATTTAGAATAACATTTCTGTCAATGTATATAAATTTTCGTAGGCATAAAATTTATTACTTAAACTTATTTTTCATACTTTTTTATATTAAGTGCATTACCAAATATTTACGTACATACCATACCCTGAAAACTGAAATTGGGAAAAAAGTCGTCTCTTCATTCATATTAGTGTGAAACCGCTGGTTTTTTTTCCCGCTATTTCAGTGTTGGTCAAAGATGTGTTTCTTTCTTGGGCTGCGCGCTAACACCTATAGGTAGGGTATAGGTAGACACCTAACTCGTATAGAGATATTTTTTCAATTATTCTCGAGTTAGGGTAGGCAAGTTATTTCCTAAAACCAATTCGACTTCTACGAGGACGAAGTCTCGAGCAAAAGCTAGTGTTGTACTAAGATTGAAATTTCAATTTCGCATCAAAATCGTCGCTGTCGATTTTTTCTCTACGCAAGTGTATTTCGACACATATATATTATTTGACTTTGAATCTTATTTCTGTGGAATAACGTATGAGATTTCATCTGTAAGTTGGTTCGGGTATCTACACATCTATACCTAAGTGGGTAGTGAGAGAACTTATCTACAATAACGGGTTTCATCTTATCTTGATTGGGATCATTAGCAGTCTCTGATTGGAATCATTACTCTTGCCTGTCTGTTTGGTATTGGTGTGAAAATAGAACATTCGCTTTTCTAATAACTAGTGGCTTGACATACAGGGCGTATCTGGAGACATTGACTCTTCTACCAACCATTTGTAAAACAACCTATTTGTTCTACGAATAATATAGGATGTCGAAAATTTTTTTGACTCGCCAATCCTTCCATAATACCTAGCCACGTAGAGTCACAAGTGCGCTGCCAACCTTTAACCCCCTTTCCCCACAATTGGCCCTCCGGTGCCCTCACTCACTCGACGAAACACAGCGCAGGCGCTGCTTCACGCCGGTGTTCTGTGAGGCCGATGGTATCATTCCGGTCGACCCGGCCCATTCATGCCGAAGCGTGGCTCTCCCACGGTTTGTCGACTTCCATAGAATTTCCCTGTTTATAAACAGAACTAGTGGCCCACCCTCACTTCGTGTCGGGACATTAGTTCCACCTTGAACCAAAAATCTTTGCCTTGAACCAATAGATGGCGCTGGGGGTCCATTACAACGCGCTAGTGTTTCGCCTTTTCGGTTCACCTATAAGCCTTGTCGTTTTCTATAGAAGTTACCTCTTAATAAATAGTATCTAGAAGTATATAGACGCTTACCTTTGATTAGGGTCTCGTGGATCTCTGTTGACGTGGCTGACTCCAGTGATGGAGAACAGGCTGTGCAGAACCTGCTCGTACAGCAGCTGGTTGGGGGGGTAGTGGGCCGAGCTCAGGTTCGGAGACATGTTCGCTTCCAGCAGGTGCACTTTAAGGTCTTCGTCTACCACCAGGTCGACCCGCATCATTTCGAAGAAGTTGTCCGGAGATGGGTATTGTTTTAGCTGTAAATACAAAATCTCTATTTAACAGGTTAAGATTTACTTTTACTATAAGATTGATATGGCTTTTAAAATAGGTAACTTAAGATTTAAGTAAGATGGACTACGTTACGTATTGGTACTCCACATGCGATTTTGTACTAAGTAATTAAATACCATACAGAATACCCCATTATTTTTGTATGTAGGTAGTGCCAAATAATCCAAATACTTAATTCTGCATTTGGTTGATAAGAGAACGTCATTACCTTATCACGCATAGGTAGGTAATCGATCTATTTGAAGTAGGTATACCTACCTACGTCACAGTCTCGGTCACAGTCTAATTATTAAAATAGTGCGTTTTAGGTATTACTTTTAAAGATAGAGGTAAAAGAGTTGAAGTCTGCTTTATTTCAACTCTAGAAACATCGAAGTTTTTAAAAATCATTTAGGGCAAAGCAACATTAGTTCTTCGTTAATTCTCATCCCTTAGTGCTAGATATTATGATTTCTATTTTCTAATATTAAATTTTAAATTAAATTTGTTCTTTTAACATTTAGGTAGTGTTTTAGTTGGATATAAGGAGTCTTTGATTCTCGTGTGCTGTTTAAATTTACTTACAGCCTCAATGATGTGTTTTTCTTTCTTAATAAAAACTTCGGCGATGGCATGTTGCACGTTTTCCCACATTTGTGTTGGATCGTTACCCTGAAATAGAAATAATGAGCAATTAGAGTAAGTACTCTGTACTTAGACGTAACTTGAAATCGGTATGACCATATCGGAATGGTTTATCCTGTCATATAACTTGACTGAAAATCGGAGAGTTTGATAATTTTCCTTAGTTCGGACAAAGGAAATCAGTGTAAATTATTTTTAAACAAAACCATAAACAATTTATTTATTAGTAAACAGTAACGTGAGTTGCTAATGATGAAACAGTACAATAAGGCGGTCTTATTGCTAAGACCAACTCGTAGGTATGTACCCTACTTAAATATTATATTTGCAATTCTTCTGTTGTCTGATCCGTAACACAAGTGCTCAAGCTACCTATAATTCATAACCATTTATGGCCTATTTTGAAATGGGCATTAGGACCGAATCAGAGTTCCCCTCCCTTTCACACGCGCTGTGAGCGCCTTGGTTTGAATGCGACCGGTATTTTCTAATTTTGTACGAGACGGTTTCATGTTAAGCCACCTGGGCAATGTATAGTAATTGATTTATTTAATTTACTGACATTTTCTATAGTTTCTGTAATACTCATAGACTTTTTTTTTTGATATTTAATAGGTAGGTACCTGTTGTCAACCTGGTACCTACTACTAGCAGCCACAGCCCAAAATCCAGGAGGATATTTCCACATAATCTCAGATTGAAATTACCTATTATCCGTACGTTGTTTGAATTTAGTCCTCATTAGCATTTTAGGAACAGCGGAATTTCAGATTTGTTTCTTTCTGCCTATTTTTGGCTGTACATCCACCCATTTCCTTTCAAAAGATAATGAATTGAAAATGAAATCAAGTGAAAATACCTTCGTGTACACACATAATGGGTATATTTCAAGTCATGAATGGATCTATTTTTGGCCAGGTAATGTAAGGACTTTGCACCTGTAGCCTTACCATGAGTTTGAAATACTATCCTCGCTATCGAAAACTATCGCTTGGTCTCTTTCATTGTGATGCATTTGAAAGAGACAGAGCAATAGTTTACGTTATGTCAGTTTTCGATGTCAACTCATGGTAGCGCTACTGAACTTTGATGGTTACTGTTTACTGTATAGACAGCCTCACGTTGGGTGGACGCTGTTTTTAAAATCTCTTGGACAGGTTCTCCATCCCCAACCTGGACAAATACTCGAGTGATATTACATTTGTTCTGTGTCTGGGTGTTATATTATGTATTTAAGTATTATATTTGTGATAACTCAGTTGTCCGATATCTGTAACTTAAGTGCTTAAGCTACTTGGTACGGAGTCGGATGAATGTATGAGGTGTTGTGTGAATGTCTTTTTATTCAACTCTATAGTATCTACAGGTCTATGTCTGTACTCAGTAGTCAAATGGGTTGAGATGATGAATATGATAGTTGGCGTAGTACCTTAGACCGAGCGTAGATGTCAAAGGCAGCTTTCATGCTGAAGCCCAGAGCTGTGTACGGATGCGCCAGGGACGGTACCTCCCAAGTGGGCAGGTAGTCATCTCCTATCACGTATTTATCCAGGTTCTTTGGGTCAAAAGGATAGTATTTCGCTGGGCAATACCTGGAAATAGATGTCAGTCATTTGAAAATGAATGAATGAATAAAACATTTATTTGGCACATACAAAACAACAATTAAAAAAAAACAAAACTTAATGAAAAGGAAACAAAAGAGAAAAAAAAAGAAACAGACATTGTGCCAAATAGGCGCCCGCTCAGCAAAAGTCGCGCCGTGTCATTCCTGACACGTCACGACGCTGGTATTCTGCGGGAGACCAAACCAAAAATTGGTAAGAGTAAAAAAAAATTCGCGATGCAATTTAAACCGAGTGACCCGAGTGTTAATCAATCACTTAATTTCGAACTTTGATAGAATAACGATACTGAAGATAACCAGGGTTGTCCCACACATCCAAACTTAGACAATTCAGAAAAGTTTGTTTCATAACTTGATCCAACCGGAAATCGAACTCGGACGGCATTTCTGTGCGTAGGCAGGACACCACTGCGCCACAGAAGTCGTAACAATAACTTTACTGCGATGAAAACAACATTTATTTATATGAAATAATGGTTAGATAACATTATAATATTTAGACATTTTAGGTTTTCCAGAAATGTACTCTGTTTTAAATTGCCTCTGTCGGTCTCCCATACTATCTTTCCGATTAATCGAAAGGTTAGGTAAGTTATTAGAGAAATGATTTACCTACCTGAACAACACGTCGCCCTTATACCAATACACTCTCAGGGGATCCACCGAAGTCAGTACCACATACACGCCGATGTCGAACTTATGCCCGTCTACTAAGTATGGCCTCTGCAAGAATTCTTGCACAAAACTTTCTCCACTTAACAAGTCGATTTCCGTCACGTTCTTCAGAAACACGCCTCGGTGTTGGTTGTGCTTCTCCAAAAATAATGCGTCCTTGTTCTTCGATGCATAATCCAGGAACTCTTTTTTGTTTTGTGGCAATTTGAACGCTTTGGGGATGTACTTAGAATCCGTTGTTGCTAAATCCACTTTATTCGTTATAAACCCAGTGCCAGGGAATTTGTTCACCTTCTGATGAGGTTTTAACTTATGTAAATGGGGATAGAGTACCCTGAAGGGGTAGTCGTGCGACCACAGCAGGTTCCATGGGGAAGTATTTGTACTTTTCTCGTAGCCACTTCTTTCTAAAACTAAATGCACATGTTTCAGAAGACCATTCTTATTGTGCACATCACTGTAGGCGGAGTACACCCAATACTTTGGTCTATGCTCATCTTTACAAGTATTTTTATATCTATTTCGAGCATTCAATATTTCTAATAATATTCCTAAGGAAACTCCAATGATACAGATGAGAAGAAATATGTTTGTATTTGCGCCGTTTCTAATATTCTTTACATTTACATTGTCAATTTCCTGTGTTGTAGTCTTATCCGATGAAGTACCTTCAGGTTTTCCTTTTGTATGAATGGTGCCCTAAAAACGAAAATAGAATATTTGATTATGTACATAAGAATATTTTACATGCTAATTATGTTTACGGAGTATTTGCTTACTTTACAGAACGTTTATCGGATAAAGGTTACGAGGGAAATGAATAAGAAAATATTTTCTATGTACACAAAAGCTAGAACATCTACCAGGCGAGTTATTTCTAACATTCTGAAAATGTTAAAAGGGAATTGTTTCTAAGGCTCCCGCGTACGAGAGCTAAGGTTCCAACAATGATTTTTTAAACTGTTTTATTAGGATTTGGTGGGGTTTGGAACTACCCACGTCTTTCAGGAACCGGGGACAATCCCTAAACCTTAAGTGAACCCTCAGGGCTGTGTTGGTTGTCAGAAATAGAACATCCAAGACATGGAATTGTATCGATATATGTGTAGGTAACCGTTAAAACCATCTCTATACTCCTACTCCTCTGAGGTAACTAAGTTAGATACCAATTACAAGAGTTTAAATATAGACACACAAAGTTTGTTTACTTAAATATACTTAGAAGTTTAATGATTTGCCGTTATCATAAAGAGATTGAGTTTGTTTCTCAAATAAGTATTAGTCTACCTTTTAAGATTACCCAGGCCACATTATCTAGGCTGTATTGTATCTAGAGTTATAGAGTTTGTTCCAATGAGATGAACGATAATCGCTTCTGTTTCCATGAATCAGGTACTTATACTTACATTTACATTTTAGTTTAGATCTTAGTAGAACCATAATACTTACCTACTTATTTGAAGAAGCACTTTAATGTAGAGTATAAATAATGCCGATGTCGAAAACCTCATACTAGGTAATAAATCAATACAACGTACCTACTTTTTATATAATAGGTAGGTACGTAAGTACGTAGGTGGCAGACGCGCAGATAAAAATGTACTAAGTAAAGTAGTTTAATTAGATACAGATTATTTGAAAGAAATTGCTTTCTTAACAGAAAGTTTGCCGACATAAAAACTTTCATATTGGGATAAACTTTTAGTTAGGTAAGTATTTACATTGTTTGCTATGGCTCTACGTAGTTTTAACAACAATAGTTTTCTGACTGTTACTTCTATATCAATGAAAACAATAATATAACACTTACTTGCTTTTCATCGTCTTCCATATTTACAAACTTATCACAACCATTAAAAACAC
Source organism: Cnaphalocrocis medinalis (assembly GCA_014851415.1). Classification (NCBI taxonomy): domain Eukaryota; kingdom Metazoa; phylum Arthropoda; class Insecta; order Lepidoptera; family Crambidae; genus Cnaphalocrocis; species Cnaphalocrocis medinalis. The sequence goes on from CM026286.1 coordinate 11,408,682, forward strand.
CAAAACCACATCGTGCGTACGCGCAGAGATGTGCGCAAATACCCATACAATGAGGATGAATGGATCGCGATGTGAGAGAGAGGGAGCAAGATACGGACTGAACTGTGTGTGTGAGTGAGATCTCGAATACTTTCTAAACGTAGTAACATACCGGCTTTTTAAGGTCACATCAGGTGGTAGGTAGGACGCTATGTATATTACTATGCAGTTTGTTAAACAATGGTATTTAATTAAATACTTTGTATAAGGAAATCTATACGGGAAACTTTAGCTACAAACAACCATGGTCTATTACATCCCGTCAAATTAATGTCTTCATCCGATTCTCACTTTATTTTTCTTATTTACACACATTTGTTTTAAAACTCAGTTGTGTGGTTGTCAGTACTTATCTACCTTGTAGCAAAAACCGTGTAGGTACCGTGAACTTGAAATTTTGTCAGTTTTGTCCTAAAAACAAATTTTCCGTCCATATTTATAAAAACACGAATACTTAGTGTGATTGAAAAATTGTTCATATCCATACCAAAGATTTGAATCTTTGATCCATACTATATTAGGAGGTTAGTCAACGTTCTAGCTCAACAAGTCAACTACAGAAAACATTTAATAATTTGGAAAAAGTCGACGTCCATGTTTATAGGTAGGTAAACCAAAAAGGCGAAACACTTGCGCGATGTTATGGATTCTCGGCGCCATCTATTGGCATCGATCTAAAGTCCCGAAACAAAGTGGGCCACTACTCACTAGTTAAATGAAGTCTTTTAGCACATAGTTATTAGACGTCCTTTTAGACAACTTTAGTGTTCGATTATCGGATAAGTTTTTCTAACATGGCAATCTTAATTAGAGATAGCCAATAAAATATTATAGACTAATAAAATCAGCTTAAAGCGAGCACTAAAGACGGCGAAGTACTTATGAAACTATACGACGATAGTTGTCGCACAGTATAGAAAAGTACCTAGTATTTTATATACCTACCTACCAATTTTTTTATGCTAGAGGCGACAAATGAGCAAGAGGCTCAATTGATGGTAAGCAATCACCGCCACCTATGACCATCTACAATGTGCCCATAAGTATAAGTAAAAAATATTTTTTTTCCGGTGAACCACGGACATACAGAAATACGTCCATGCGGCCATGGTGTGAACCTCTGTCTTTAAAAAACCTTCTTGACACTACAAAAGTTCTAGATAAAACCCAAGTATGTAACATAAGACAACAATTTGACAAAATGACTTTTATTCCAGTTGTAGTCACCTTTGACTGTCTCTGTGCGCAGTGGCTTGTGCGTCGCACTTTTATGCGACGGCTTGGGATTCCGGGTTCCCGAGGTCGGGTTGATTCGTACCAGAGTTAGAAATGGCTAGTGTCATTAGCCCAAAGTCTGGAAGTTGGTGGTCTTGTAGGGCAACCCCTGTACTATACCCAAGTACCAGATTACGATAACTTAACTGGGGGGAGGGTCAACCCAGACCCAAGACAACTTAGAAAATGTAGATTTCTAAATTAACTTGACCGGGAATCGAACCTGGGACCTTTCGCGATGCGGGCGAACACCTTAGCCATTGCGCCAGTTTATAAAGTAAAGTTCTATGAATTCTAGAGCGGAGACAACTCACTGTTTGCAAACTCATTGTGAGGCGAGGCAATAATAAACGCAAATAGTCTGGTAGTGTGCGTTGAGGCCGCATCTCCGAATGTTTGCGACGCAGCAGACGGGCCGGCGGGCGCCTCGCGGGGAGCCACACGGTAGCTAGCTGGCAACTCCTGGGCCCCAATTGTCATGATTCTCGATATGAAAAACCATAGAGTATATCACCCACGAATTGGGGGCCTGGGGAGGCAGCATGGTCCTACTCGTAGGCCGCAGTGAGTTGTCCACTAGCTACCGTGTGACTTCACACTGACTGAACTGTGACCGTCACTGTCTGGCTAAATTGACCGGTGTTCGGCCTGTCAGGAAAAAAATTGTACGGGCTTATAAATTTTTTAACAAAAAATTTTAAAACCACCATGAAGCAGCGCCAGCGCATTTTTCGCCAAGCGAGCGTACGGGAGGTTCAATCCGGGGGGAAAAAAGGAAAAGTAAAGTATCAGCCTATACATACAGTCCCACTGCAGGGCAAAGGTCTGCATCATAGAAATCAAATCATCGCTACTAATCCGGGGGAAGTGTAGTTTAAAAGTTGGTAGAGCAATAAATTGTGACTGCACGTCTGGTGTTAGCTTCCGGAGAGGACCTTTATTGCTGTAGTAGGCAGATGAGCATGCGGCCCATCCGATGGGCGATGATGGTAACCGCCGCTCATAGACAACAACAATACCGAGGCACAGTTATGCCGTTGCCTACCGTGAAAGAAGTACTCTTTTTTAGTTCCCTTTTCAAACCCCAGTTTTCGTATATCCTTTAACTAGCGGCCGCCCGCGACTTCGTACGCTTGGAGTTAATTATTGACACTTACCGTCATATTTTGGACAATCCACACAATATATTTTTATAAATTGTAACCTATGTGTTATTCTGATGTATAAGCTATATTGTGGTAAAGTTTCATTCAAATCCATTCAGTAGTTTTTACGTGAAAGAGTAACAAACATCCATACTTACAAACTTTCGCCTTTATAATAGTAGTAGGATTATTGTTATTAGCACTAATTAAACACTAAAAAATAAATTCTTCAGACAGACAAGACAATGTGTAGTCGAGTCCTCGCCGCTACCTACCGCCGCGCTCGCCCGGCGCCGCGACGTCTCCGCCGGCCATCGATCGCACGCACCCGCGCGGACGCGGCGCCGGAATGTCCACAGCCTCCCATCACAATGCTACAGTGTGCATACAGTCAGCACACACAATACGCCAAATCTGACATGAGAAAAAGCGGTAAATTTACATACCTATTAAAAAAACTACTCCCTACTACAGACAATCACACCAATCAAATCAAACTGGTCTCAAACTAGCGCAACCCTGTACTATGTGTTCCAGATTGATAATAATTAACTGGGGACGTCAACCCAGAACACCTAGACCCAAGAAAATTTAGAAAATGTAGTTTCTTAAATTGACTTGACCTGTACTTGTACCTGTACTTAAGTACCAGATGACGATAATTACTGGGGGGAAGGTCAACCCAGACCCAAGACAACTTAGATAATGTAGATTTCTAAATTAACTTGACCGGGAATCGAACCCGGGACCTTTCGCGCTTCGGGCGAACACATTAGCCACTGCGCCATCGAGGCCGTCAAATTCATCAATTCAGTTAAGTTTTATGATATAGGGGGCAGACGAACAGACGGATCACCTGATGGTATGCGATTTTCGCCGCCCATGGCCACCTGCAACACCAGAGGTGTCACATGAGCGCTGCCGACCTTTTTATAAGGAACTAGCGGCCGCCCGCGACTTCGTACGCGTGGAATTAATTATTGACACTTACCGTCATATTTTGGACAATCCACACAATATATTTTTATAAATTGTAGCCTATGTGTTATTCTGATGTATAAGCTATATTGTGGTAAAGTTTCATTCAAATCCATTCAGTAGTTTTTACGTGAAAGAGTAACAAACATCCATACATCCAAACAAACTTTCGCCTTTATAATAGTAGTAGGATACGCTTGCTTTTCTGCATCATATATTTTATTTTTATCATTCTTTTATTTTAGACACTAGAGGCAAGGAGTGGGAACGCTGTGGGCGGGTGGGTTTTAACACATTGTAAGTGTATCTCGGGCAAACTTATTAGGTATTAAATTCAGAAAAAATTAGAGACCTCGATATCATTTTTAAAGACTCTACTATAGATACTCTGCCTACAAATTTGAATTTTAGTTCAAAATATTGGCAGCCCCAAAATGTATTTATTTTTGTAAAAACATCTTAATACTTTAAGTTTTTTTTTTACCTAGTTTCAACAATATTTAAATAGGTCGTAAATTCGTAATCGTCGATAAATACTGTTACTGTCAAACTATTCCACAGAAATAATGTACGAGGTTAAAAACTTCCGTGATAAATGCACACTACCCTCACAGGTAGTCTATACTAGACATAAAATATAATAAGATTCCTTAAATTCAAAATAATGTTTCTTCCATCGCGTATCAAGTTTCTTTGCTGACCGTACGCAACTGTGGCGACGCTTTGAGAAAGGGCTTTGCTCGATTTGTTCCTACTTCGTTTGAATTTGAAACGGCGTCGATGCTTTGGCTGCAAGCTAAATGCAAGCTATACTATACAGTTTTACACCAATAACATTGTATATTATACTTACATATACGAGTGTCAATTTCCTAGATGTGACTGTGATATCTAGTGTCCAGTCCAGTGTGTATGTTCAGTCAACTCCAAAAATATGTATACACTTTAGGACCTTGTCCCAATACATGTGTCTATAAAAAGTAGAAGTCGTCGTTCTTATACATTATGTATTGTGACAAGGTCCTAAAGTGTATACATATTTTTGGAGTCGACTGTACATCCAGTGGCGGATTTTCAACTTCTTCCAGACTCCGGGTTTAGGTACACTGAAAATAAGAGTTTTTCAGAGCTAATCCAGTGTAAAACTAAGTATGTAAAAACATTTGGCCCAACCTGGACCTAGGACAGTCGTCGCCTTTAAGTGGCACCCATAGGCACAGCGCCCATGAGGCATGCTCAGTAGGTATTGGGGAGGGATGTGAAGTAAGGTTCTTCAACCCGTCCTCATGTCTCCTCCCCACTCTGGCGATGAGGGAGCGTCGCTGGGGTTTAGTCGGTATGCCTCCGGTCCCACCCGGAGGAGAGCCCGACATAACCCGCCTGCCCCAGGAGGGTATGCATGCATAAGGAGTCGCAAGACCACGTTGGCCCACTTCGGGTCAGCGGCATTCCCCAGCGTCAACAAAAAAAAAGGCTCAGTAGGTATAACTACTTACATTAAGTGCAAGCAAGTCTCTCTCAAGCGTGGTTATTAAGCCTAATCCCTTCACAGTAGCGATGACTAGATTTCTATGATGGAGGCCTCTGCCTTTGCCCTGTAGTGGAACAGTATAGACTGATACTTTACTTTTAAGTCTCTCTCGACATTTAGTTTGCCTATTGAAGAAGCAAGTAAGATTATGTTGTTTGGCTTCCATCGGTCTTTTGTTAGAGACAATCATATTTCTTAAAAAATGCCTGTTTCTTAAGTTACTTAGTCAATGCCGCACTCAGAGACGTTATTGAACCTTAATGCTCATTATCTTAATTATGGATAGTCTTTATGTTTATTAAAATAAAGGTCAATATTTTTACTTAAATAACAATTAAGGTTTAATTAACGTCTCTGAGTGCGGCAGTTAAACTTTCTACTAATACTGAGACTACCAAAGTCTCAGTTTTGAGAAACATTTCAGGAACCTTTTATAACTTTGAGTTTTCTTCCAACTCTTGTTTAAAGTAATTTACTTAAGTAATTTTAAATTGTACAGAACATTACTAAATATCAAGCGGTAAAGGAAATAAACTCTACAATTGAGTAGATATAAGGTGCGTTACAGAAGAGTTTTTTTTATATTATAGGTGGCAGACGAACAGACGAATCACCTGATGGTAAGCGATTACCACCGCCCATAGACACCTACAAGTTTAGAGTCACAATTAAGTGCGCTGACATCTGAAATGGGGCTTGGTTCTTGATTGCAAAACAATGTCCAAATATTTTGCCAGACTAAGAATCAAAATAACTTTTTCTGTTAGGTAACTGTTTTTATACACTTGTTTTTGAGTTGATAAATAAATAAGTATATCTAGTAGGTAGGTACAGTCAACTCCAAAAATATGTATACACTTTAGGACCTTGTCACAGTACATATGTATAAGAAAACGACTTCCACTTTTTTATAAATATGTATTATGACAAGGTCTTAAAGTGTATACATATACATATTTTTGAACTCGACTGTACCTAAACATTATCGTAAAGGAGATAGATATGTTGGTGTCCCAAATGTCTAAATTTAGGCTATGAGAATAAAAAAAATATTATAACCTAATAGCAGTTGTTTCTTCTAACTGTTCATATCCTAGGCCTAAACCATCTGAGTCACGCGAACGTTTTGTATAGCACTTTAGGTTTTTGAAACTTCGCTCGGGAAGTTGTCAACTTGTCATAGTGCGAAATATGACACGCAGCCGTTTATACTGAAGGAACTTGTATCTACTCGCTGGCACAAATAGGAATTTTAACTGACTAGAGAAACTGTATTGAAAATGTAAGTGGCTATAATTAAGTTTTCTGTTGCAAGACTTTTTTTAGATTTTCCTATTGTTCTTTTTTAGTAGGTATAGTTACTATTTTCACATTGTTTTTTTTATTCTATCTATACCTACTTAGCTTGGTAATATGCTGATACGGTCATATCGGTTGTTAGGGAAAAACTCAATTTCTAACTTATCTAAAAATGAGTACCTAAGGTGACATAGAGTAATGACTCCAGGCTACTAATAGGGTAACGCAGGTCTTTTCGACACAAGACCAGTGTTACCTTGAGGGACTAGGTAATTTTGGATAGTTGTTGGACATTCATATTTGAAATAAAATTACTATTGAAATAAAAGAAGTCATAATAATTATGAAAAAGTTGATTTATTATTATTATAATTATAATAATTATTATAATACAGTTTACAATAATTACAAGCGATCACCAAACGGGGTGAAAGAAAACGGCGTATTAAATTATTTAGGCCATCTAGACCGAGGGCCGCGCGAGCGCAGAGCTCGCGGGTGCGCCCGCGCCGCGCGCGTCAATACAAGCTGGGCGCGCGGCGCGGGCCGCGCCCGGCCCCTGTCGCCGGCGCCACCGCCCGGGTAGACAGTTTATTTAGTTTTAGGATATAGTCTTTCGAATGCGAGGAACAAAATATTACACAAGTCGAGAATATTATTTATAATCGATTCGGATTAAATCGGATTCGAGAGCGGCAGAAGCGTGCCGCGGCGTGTGCGGCGTGAGAGCGGCGGAACGACGCGGGGCGGAGCAGGCTATGTACAGGGGCGCCGCTACGGGCAGTCGCACTCCTCCACCACCATCTCGGGGAGGTCGCGTTTGATGATGTTCGAGTCGGCGCCGAAGTAGATGAGCGAGAGCGCGGAGAAGCGCACCGGCGCGCAACACGCCGCGCGCTCCAGCCGGGCCGCCTCCACCACCTGCGAGTGGTAGTTGAGGAAGGGGCCGCACGCGCCGCGGCAGTAGTTCGCGTAGTAGCCCTCCGGCGCGACGATCCAGTCGTCCCAGCCGAGCTCGCGGAAGCTCACGTAGAATGTTTCGCGGCAGCAGCGGCCGCGGGTGGTGCCGTCGCAGTTGAGCGCCCGGCGGCGGCGCGGGGCGGGGGGCGCGAGCCGCAGCCGCAGCAGCGGGCGCGCCGCCTGCCCGCCGCCCAGCCGCAGCCGCACGCGGCCCAGGCAGCCGCTGCAGTCCAGCAGCACGCGCAGCGGCGAGCGCGCGCCGCCGGCCGCCCACCGGCGCGCCGCCGCCGTCACGTCGATCCGCTGCCAGCCGCGCGCGGGGTCGCGCTTCGTGGCGCCCGCCAGCTCGCCCACGCTGGCGTTCCCGGTCACCGTGAACGCCCACAGCGTGTAGCGCAGCCGGCGCGCCCGCGGCGACGTCTCGGCGCGCACCATCAGCTCCGCCGACGCCACCGTCAGCCCCTCGCCCTGTTCCGACTCGCCTTCCTGCCCGAGTCGGAACTCGATGAGTCGCTGCCCGTTTAGGGTCTCACCTGTGCAACAAAAATCCAGGTCTTTAGATGTGTTCGTCACTTCGCTCCTGGATCTCCATATCGCCTTTGAGGCGACGTATTGAACCTGAGCGATCGGATCCTATTTGTCCCTAAGTTCCCTACGTACAGCGAGATGACCCATTTACCAATGCAGCAGCTACGATAAATAAAGTTTATTTAGATTTAGGCAGAGTATACGCGGTGGTCGCCATTGGCTGTAGGCTGCGCGCGCGCGGGCCTCGCATGTTCCTTGCACGCTTAGGTCTGTCCTAACACGGTTCTAGCTCAGGAACACGAGAAGATTCACGTTTGCGGTAGCCGCGTATACATCCGCGGATATTCAATATTTTTCTTATTTGTAAAGGGAGCCAGGAATTTAATTTAATTCAGATAAACAAAGAAGTGTTATCGGAGCTGCTAACATCATCGAAATATTCGAAATAATTAATTTGTCAATAGAACTACTAATTTTCCATCGGTGAAACGGCACCCATTCATGGTTCCATGGAGTTTAAGATGGTCGCCCCCTTTTGAAGCTCCATGCCTGCGAAAGAAAATCCAGTTTTAGAATTCTGAATGACCATTTATACCTTACTAAAATCTTCCTACTAACTAAATATGAAAACTACCTAGAAACTGAATCATCTAAGGTAATTAAGGGCCATAGTGCGTGATGTCGGCATTACAGCTTTTCAAGATACAAATCAAGTGCCGTCCAATTTAAATAATGAATATGCACCTACATTTGACCTAGCTTAGCTAATCTAGGAATAACCTAAGTATGTAACTTAGTAGGTTGCTATGCTGACCTCTCTTGACATTTAATTATTATTACACTTATAAACGTGGTTGAAACTATTTGCATAGTTTCATAGGTAGGTAGGTATAGAGTAGGTACTTGGTAGTTTAGCCTAGTCCGCTTGCATTATATTTTCTATAATTATGTAAGTATCTCATCCAGTAGAAGAATTTTCAATTAAAAGGTACTGTTTACCCTAAGTTATTTTTCTGTGATAGTTGCCAGACCAGCATACGAAAGCGATTGCCGCCGCCTATAGACACCAGTGGATCAAAAGTGCGCCAACCTTACTCCGAATCCTCACTCATTCGAAATACAGCGCAACCGAACCTTGCGCCGGCTTTCCGTTCCAATTTGATAAGGATGGACAAGTGTTTACGTATTTTTACCCCACAGGAGTAGATTCCGGTCCCTGTCCCTGTATCAGCCTATAGGTATACTGTCCCACTGCAGGGCAAAGGCCTCCATCATAGAAATCAAGTTGTCGCTACTATGATGGGATTAGGCTTAATCACCACGCTTGCCTAATGCGGATTGGTGATCACAAACCCGAGCTATGTTCGAAAAATTCGAAACATACTTTTGCTCGACCCGGGAATCGAACCCGGGACCCCGAGGTCACGGCCCGGTACTTAAACCACTAGACCAACGGGGCGTGCTAGATTCCGGTAGTGCAACGCAATCTTCCAGGCGGGCGAGCGCGATCAAAGAGAGCAGACCGCGTGAGCTGCGTGCTTGCAGACGGGGCTCTCGACCCACTGCACTCATCATTTGTTATCCATTCAGAAGGCTAACGCCCTTAAACCTTCGATCAACAATATAGAATTCGATACCCGGTAGTTTCTACATTCTTTTATTTAATTTGGAAGACTACGAAAGGTCTTAAAACTGCTATCAACAATGTAGAACCAGAAGTCCAGTTAGTTTCTAGAATGATCTGCCCCAACTAACTCCTCAGGAGATGTTACTATGATGGGATTAGGCTTAATCACCACGCTTGGTTGGAACTTGGAACGCCCCGTTGGTCTAGTGGTTTAAGTACCGGGCCGTGATCTCGGGGTCCCGGGTTCGATTCCCGGGTCGAGCATAGAACATAGCTCGGGTTTGTGATCACCAATCCGCATTAGGCAAGCGTGGTGATTAAACCTAATCCCATCATGGTAGTGATAACTAGATTTCTATGATGGAGGCCTTTGCCCTGCAGTGGGACAGTATATAGGCTGATACTTTACCACGCTTGCCTAATGCGGATTGGTGATCACAAACCCGAGCTATGTTCGAAAAATTCGAAACATACTTTTTGCTCGACCCGGGACTGACCGGACTGACTGGACGGATCCTGAAATTACGTCCCGGTACGTAAGTCACTAGACAAACGGGACGTTGTCGAGTCCGTGTATATGTTGTCAATGTCTAAGTAGTTTATGGTAGCAGCCAGGGTCGAACCGCCGTGCTTATGCACCGCTTTAAATAATTTAAATTCGTTACGTAACTATGAAAATCAATAAAGTTTTCGGAGTAGGTCGTAAAGCAGCGGTCAGAGCGTGTAAAGTTGGCCACAGCGTGGTATGGTGTGGTGAATTATTGACTGCCGCGGTGTCGTATGCACCGCGTTATGCAACCGCTATTGATTCCAGCTCCTTACGAATGTGCCATGTTGCAATTAAGTGCCAGAAATATAGCCTTCAATTTGTGCCCTACTAACAACACACTGCGGGATAAGTAGTTCTTTTAAGCTTCGGTGAAGACTTGTGTTCTTCGACCAATCTTTAATCGACAATAAATCTGGGGTATAAGGCTGTGTCATTTCAGACGAATCGGAGCGTTATACCATAGATTGGTGAAACAAGGTGAATTTTTAATCAGTATCCAAAATTTTCGGCTATCAGGTCTTCGATCTCACGGTTAAACCTGTGCCTCCAGCACCCATCTTCTCCTTTGGTTGGTCCCAGAATCTTTCGGAATATCTTCCGTTCCGTCACCAGCAGTTGGTTTTCCTCCTTCAGTGCCGAACATCATCGGGGAAATAACAGCATCCCGACTACGCTGGCTCGGACACGTGGAGAGAATGAGAGGATCGAGCAGCCAAAAGAGCCTATCTGGGACGACCAACGGGGCGACGTCCTGTGGGTCGTCCGAGATACCGTTGGAGGGACGAAGTCGCCAAGGACCTCAAAGCACTTAACGTGCACGACTGAGCGGAATTGGCACAGGACCGCAAAAAATGGCGAACTTTGACGTCGGAGGCCAAGACCCACTTTGGATCGTTGAGCCAGCGTAGTAAGTAAGTATATCCAAAATTTTAAGCTCGATTTAGGATCTGTAAGTGAACAGCTTTCTCCTAGAAACATGGGTCGAATTAGGTATGTAATTTTTTTTAAACCTATCACATACAAATATAAATAGAACTGTATAAATGTTGATAGATTAGCTACCAAAAGGTACAGCAGCGGATGTAGTAGGCTAAAAATAACAACAGAAGCAAAGCGTAAACTGGATTCATTCATGCGGTAATTTGTTTAGAAAATTCACAATGAGTCATAAAAACCGAGTTTAAATCTGTCCGTTGTTAATTTGTGCCGAGTCATAGCTCTTTGTTCCGTACAAACAAGGGATTCTTAGCAAGTTACCAGAAGAGGCAGTGAACCGCCACGCTTCGGCATGAGTAGGTCGGCTTGACCGGAGCGATACCACTTCCTCATATAAGACCGGGGTGAAGCTGTGTGCTATGTTTCGCCGAATGAGTGAGGTATCGGAAGCCCAATTCGCGCTTAAGTGGAAACTCACCTAAAATAACTTACCCAATAATATCCATATTTTTTTCTGGTCACTATACCTATATAACTTTACCATTATTTTTGTAATGATAATAATACATTCTAAACTCAACAAACCAAAAAAATATTGGTTAGGTTAGGTTCAAGTGACCAGCAAAATAATCTTGAAATTACTAGGTGAGTTTTTTTTAGTTGCGTTGCCACCTAAGCCCAATTCGGGGGAAAGGGGGTTAAAGGTTAGCAGCGCATTTGTGACTCTGCTGGTGTTGCAGGTGTCTATGGGCGGGCGGCAATCGCTTATCATCAGGTGATCAGTCTGCTATCCTATCACATGAAAAAAAAACCGCCCGATCACGATTTGTTGGTACTAAAGACAAACCATAATGCCGGTGACCTGACCTCCTTACACATGTTTTGCCCGCATTCACGAGTATGCCATGAATCTAAATAGAGGAACAAGGCATTTACTTTCGCGGGCTGAGGACATACGGATTTTGAGCTGCGGTGGCCACGCTTTGATACAATTTCAGCGAATGATTTATTTTTTGGACTGATTGTCTGAAATCTTAGTTATATTAAGAATACCCTTCACGATTTATCAAATATTTTGTTGACTTTAATCCACAAGAAAAATAGAATAGAATAAAAAAATATTTGGTTAACACAATCACATAAAACAAAAGAAAACTGTATAAATAGAAGCAGGTTCTACGTTAGGTTAGGTGTTATCGCGCAAATCTTTAGAATCTATATCTTCTATACTATTTATAAAGAGATAACTTCTATAGACAACGACAAGGCTTATAGGTAAACCGAAAACACGAAAACGCTTGCGCGATGTAATTGGACACAGCGCCATCTATTGGTTCATTTCAGAATTACGGTCCCGAAGCGAAGTGAGGGCGGGTCACTAGTTTATAATAAAACACTTAAACATAAGAAATAATATACCTAGTCATATTTAAATCTGTCACATAGATAAATGTTTTGCATCTTTACCACAAAATAGTGTCTTTACTATGACAAAACCTTTCGTAAGTTGCGTCACAGAAATATTAATTATTACTTAAACCTACTTATCCTCTGCTGTGGTTGCGTTGCGCGGCTAAAGCTGAAAATGTCCCCGTATGTTTAAAATGAAAACTATGTGACATATGGCACAAAGCTCGGGTTCTGTACATTTGGCGTGTTTAAAAACTTTCTAAAAAATACTACCGTTTGTGTTAGCAACTTATGCCGTGCTTGTTTGTTAATTTTATTTACAGGTAGTTGTTTATGAACGATGTTAAAAAGGAAGTTTTCTGGTAGGTTACGTTTTTCACTGGCCCGATGCCAAATGGTAGAGTATTAAGTAGTAGGCTTTCTCCAATTTTTATTATCTAAAACTGCAAAAAACAAGTAATATCTATTTGTTTTAGCGTCCATACATACATGTATCCTTCTGAATGGTTTTCAGTTTCACCATAACTCTTACAGATTTCAGCGTCCTTGATAAGCGCCATCATCATTTCCACGTTAATATTTCGTCAATAATTTGCACACCTAAATCCGATCACCGATCATCATCCGATATATATAAAACATTATGTAGATGGGAAATTAGGTGTCGTTCATATTTTTCAGGGCTTTATAATAGACTAGTAGTGCCCGCCCCCACTTCCAAGCAATAGAAGCCGCTGGGCGTAGATTAGGTACATCCCACAAGATGTGATTCACTTTTTCGGTTTAACTACCTACCTACCCTTGACGTTGTCTATAGAAGTTTCCTCTAGAAAAATAGTGTAAGATAGAATAGATAGAAGAAGTAAGATTTTTAATATCATTGATATCGTTTTTATTTTATTCGGCTTCGAACCCTAAACAGTCGAGTCGAGGTGTTGCGTGACAGTGCATGCTCACGTCTGAATATGGCCATTTCGGAATCCATCGACTAATTTGGCGAATGTTATAATAATGTCAACCTTTATGAAGTTATTTTAATATAATGAAGTCTTCATCCGACATTTTATGGTTCAGCAACAGCATAAGTAGATGATCAAAATCAAAAACTCTATAGGTACTACGTCCTTATAAACTTTCTCTTTTATAACATTAACTTTGCATAATTATACAAAAAATGACAAATCTTCCCATACAAAAAATAGGGTTTGCCAGAGGCCACATTAAAACTATATTTGAATAACCATCATAATAATTAAGGCTATTAAGACAGCACTAAGAAAGGATAAGCTCTTCTCTCTCTTGCTTTGAAATATTCAGATCGTCCACATTTCATATTTTGAACTAAATTTTCTTGACTAATTGAGTCTATAAGTATAAATTAAAATATGTGATATTATTGACTACGAGTATGTAGTCTAGAAATGAATGCAGTTATATCCACGTATATAGGTATAAAGGCTAAAATACGAATACCTACTAGGCTCGATAAACTGTTGTTTGTGAACATTATTCGTTTAGTTTCCCAATAGGATGCAAAATTAATCCTCTTTCAATCCCGTATAACCCCAAGCAAGGTTTTTGATCGCAATAACCTTTGTGTGTGATCAATAGTGCACAAAGGTGCAATATTTGATGGTCGTTTACGTACTCCATATTTCAACGGTGTGATGGGTGTTATGAGCAAACACCGAAGTCCATCCAAGATGGCAGCTACCGCCCTCAAAACTTATCCCATACGAAATAACTTTGCAAAAATCGCAGACTTAAAAAACTCAAGAGTGGTCATTTGCCCAATCATTATTGGAAATCAAGTACCTAACTAGTTCTTGATTGTTGATCCAATGTAATTTAAACTACATATTTTTTTAGTTTAATCTCACTTTCCCTTTACGCGATCTAAGATAGTTCCAGAAGAAAACTCGTCCTCAGCCCTTTTTAACATTGCGTTTTGGAACGGGATGGCATGAGCTAAAAACTGAGATTGCGTATTATAATATTGTACGAGTTTAACTATTGAACTTGTTTCATTCAATTTATACCAGTGGCGGCAAACGAGCAAACGGTTCACCTGTTGGTAAGTAATCACCGCCCCAATGAAGATCTACGAGATCAGAGAAATTGCTGATGCGTTGCCGGCCTTTTGCAGAAGGAGTACGCTCTACTCTTGTAGGTCCCTACGTTGGGAGCGTTCGTTTCCGAGTGGACACTGCGACCAAATTGATCTATGTCCAAATTGATCGAAGGTCCCTAAGTCATAGCTATCATTTTCTGACGGCTATGACTTTTAAACTGTTCTACAAAACTGAGGTTCGTGGAAGAAAATGTCGAGTGTATATGAAAGAATAATAAGGCGGCGAGCCGGGAACTCACCGCTGGCGCCACTTAGCGTATCATAGGAGCGGCTAATTACCCGATACCTAGTCTAATTACCTATTCGTTTTACACATTAATAAGGCATTTAACCTCGCTTTTATTGATTGAACTCCGTTATCCATACTAATATAATATTATAAATGGGAAAGTGTGTCTGTCTGTATGTTTGTCTTTCTTTCACGGCAAAACAGAGCGACAATTGACGTGTTTTTTTAGGTGGAAATAGTTGAAGGGATGGAGAGTAACATAACTATCGTAGGCTACTTTTTCCCCTTTCTAACCCTCCATTTTGGGGAAGCTGGAGGCGCGAGCGAAGCCGCGGGCAAAAGCTAGTCTATAATTATTCCGTTGATGAGTATATTGCCCAGCAGTGGGACAAATTAAGCTAAAAAGAAAATAGGATGTCTGCCATAGGCATTTCCTTAATGTTAATTAGAATCTAAGAGAATTTAAATGTGGACCTGTTTAACTAAAGATTGAGTGCCTACAATCATAAGAGATCACCACTTGCTTATAATTATTAATTTAAATTAAACTAGTACCTATGTCAAGACAGGGAGAAATGGTGATCGGGTCCTTTGGAACATTGGGAAACCTATGTCCGTCCAGCAGTGGACTGAGACAGGCTGGATATTTAATCAGTATTCATAGCATTGACACGTCATTTTATTCGTCCTAATAATGTTTAGGTATATTGCAATGTACTGTCGATAAATTCCTAACCAAATAATGAAAAAGTAAGTTATAAGTATCACAGATGACACACACTGTAATAAAACCAAAATGTATTGAAAGTAGGAACATTATAAATGGCACGAAATCAATAAAACATAGGCCAGTTTTTTCATGATAAGTTATACGATTAAAAGATGGGTCTTTCTATGGCAAGAGGATAAAGAAACAGTCTCATTTTAGTAAACCCACAAAGTCCTTTCATGAGTTCTAAATGTTTTTTACATTCGACATTTTACCTAAAAAATACATGTATAAACTTTTTTGTTTCCGGACTTGATAACTTGGTCTTTCATTGACGCAACTGCTTATTTGTATTCTATTTCCATGCAATAAATTAAAACAACCTCAGAAAATCATCCTACAACGTATCGAAAGACTTACCTCAAACGGGGAAGTTCTCGTCGCACGATTCACGTAAAAAGTTAAAGTTCGTCATGAGGACAGCGCGCGCCCCCCGGCGACTGACTGCGGACTGCCGCGTCTCCGGGGAAGCCCTGCCTTATATACCCGCGAGTGAATCACTGGGGTTGGGAATGCCGGGTTCGTAAACTATTCCGCGATCTTTCTGGAGGGACACGCAGGTTGAACGGTATATCTTTTTTTTTGGACCGACGGGAAAATGCAATAGGCACGTCTGGTCGGATTTAACCCTTATTCATTTAATAGCGAACTATGTACAGACAGCCGCACATCAGGTTACTACAAGCTGTCAAATTTCTTCAATCGAACCTCACCTTTATGTCAAACGTGTTTGATTCAATATCAACTGAGGAAATTTGACTGATTGTAGTAACCTGATGTGCGGCTGTCCGTACATACAAATGAAATGCTGTAAGAAGAAATATTAACGAAACTTGCATAACTAAGGAAAGCTAGTAAACTAAAAGCAGCACTCAGAGATGTCATTTAGCCGTAATATGCACTATCTCAATTTTAGATAGTCTTTACGCATATTTAAATAAGTGACAATATTTTCTTAAGTGACAATTAAAGTTAATGAATGGCTCTAACTCTAAATAAAGAACTATCTAACTAAAGTATCTGTGGCAGAGTGCTGGCAGCTTTATCTCACTAGATCGCCTAGGAAATATGTATACTGGACGAAGTAGAAACGAGAAGATACTTTTAGAGACTGAATGTTCTTTATTATTGTTGAAATAACGACTTTGAACGTGTGCTGTGTTATAATTTTTTTATGATATAGGTGGCAGACGAGCCGACGGATCACCTGATAGTAAGCGATTACCGCCGCCCATGGACACCTGCAACACAAGTGGTGTCACAAGTGTGTTGCTAACCTATTTAACCCCCTTCCCCTGGTTTGGACCTCCAGTACCCTCACTCACGCAGCGAAACACAGCGCATGCATGTATTCCTGTTTGATTCCCCTGTCAAAGGGTTGCAAAGTCAAAGCATCCGAATTGAAAATTAATAGGGTTTCGCAGAGCAATGACCTGCTGTGATGAGCCCGGTTTAACCATAATAGTGCCAAAGTTAAATACGAACACTTGTGTCAATAATTGTGATTTGCTAAACTATTATTAAGTTTCAGATTCAGTTTGAATCGCTGGATAGGGTTTGAGTCGTAAATGGAAAACATCGAAAAACTTGGTATTGAAATGAAATGAAATATTTATTTGCTTGCTATTCAATGAAGAATATAGCTGGAGGCACGAAAGTATAGCGATGACCGTTATTTTGCGCACTTGTAAAAAATAAGACTTTCTATCAAAATTGGTTTCTGCGCACTCAAGGTCATCTACACTTTCTTGCCTGGGACTATACTTGAAACGTTATTTTAAGTCGCACTCTTTATATTTTGGAATAGTTTAATTTTAACTTTAATTAAGTATTTACAGAGTTAATGTCGTTTTTTTATAATCATCGTTTTAATTAATTACAGTAATAATGTAAAGCGAAAATCTAACAAAACTATACTTAGTTCCATTTTGATTCCACCTGTACCTGTTTAAAAGTGAGAAATATATTGAAAACAGACTATTTGCCTTACTCTATAATTATTACCAGCTATTACGTACATTCATTTGTTAACAGTGTTAGTCGAGAATATGATTTATTTTTCAGCATAATGCTTTATCATCATTCTCCTGGCCTGTTTTTAGTATATCTGGAATAGGCTCAATATGTCTCCTTCCACACGTCTCTGTCTTTTGCCATTGACTATTCAAAGTGTTAAGCCTTAAATTAAAAAAAAAACTCGTTTAAAAACACTATCCTCGGACGTTGATGTTTTTTGCAAAGCCATAGTCAGCGCGCTCCATAGCGCGTCGCGTGCCGTAGCGCGTAGCGAGTCTAGTCGCCGTAGCACGTAGCGCGTCACATAGCCGTAGCACGTAGCGCGCCGCGTAGCGTCATCGTAGCCCGTCATTTACTTTATCTTTATTGCGCAAATAAATATTATTTACAGCAATTATAAATTATTTAAAATACAGCAATATGCTGGTGTTTTGGTAAAACCATAGTCAGCGTGTTTGGTAGCGTGCACGAAGCAGAACAACGTGGCATACGTAGTTGGTCTTGTTTATCGTAGGTAACTAAAAGAAGGTAGGTAAATAAAACAGTAAGGTACTTCCAATAATTATTCGACTAGCCTGATGCTGCATTTGGTAACCATGTTTTTGCTTCTGGCCCAACCCTCGCCCCAAAAACGACATTATCAATTAATGTAGGTACTCAATAAAGTAATCTCTGTCTTATAATATGTGATGGTGGCAGACGAGCAGACGGATGAGCTGATGGTTCGCGTTGCCAACCTTTATACCCCATTTCCCCCCTATTAGTCCTCCGGTACCTTCACTCTCTCGACGAAACACAGCGCAAAATTATTTGCGTAGGTAGTAATAATAATAACTGAATGAAAGTATGATTTTGAGATATACAGGGTGTATCTGTGAAAATTTACATCTCTTTAACCACGTGTTCTATCAACCATTCTGAACAATATTTGTTCAACAACTTTTCTAAATTTTCGAAAAATTTTTCGACTCCCCAATTCCCCATACAAAATGAACAAGTCACGTGACCGACTTTGTATGGAAAGATCAAATATTTTTTTTGCGAATTTTGAAAAGTCATAGAGAAAATGTTGTTCAGAATGGTTGGTAGAACACGTGGTTAAAGGGATGTAAATGTTCACAGATACACCCTGTATTTATATTATTTTATTTAATAAGGATTCGCTTCCGTTTTCCGTATGTAAATTGGATATAAATACGAAGTTACCAATTGTAATCGAGATGAGATTTCCGTGTTTTATTTATAGTTCAGATAATATTGCTGAAAATAGCGTGAAGATAATGTATGAAGGTAATGTGTAATGTAATGTGGGTGTACCCACACATCAAAATAGGTAAACAAAACTGTCACGTTTCTTCAATCGGCTCTCATCTTACTGTCATTATTAGGTTGCATATCGGTTGAGGAGATTCGACAGATTGTATAGCTGGAGGCACGAAAGTATAGCGATGACCGTTAGTTTGCGCACTTGTAAAAAAGAAGACTTTCTATCGAAATTGGTTTCTGCGCACTCAAGGTCATAACTACACTGTCTTGCCTCGGACTATAGTAGCCTGATGAGTGGCTGACTATACTTCAGAAATTGTTTAAAGTGACACTGCGACGATACTAGCGCCTCCAATGATTTATATTAATTGTGAGGATTATGAGATATATTTTAAAAAACATAAAGGAAAGTATTAACAATTTTCAGGGCACACTTATGTACTAATTTCTTCCTACAAATCACAATTTATGAAAATTATTATAATACTAGTGGCCCGCCCCCACTTCGCTTCGGGACCGTAATTCAGAAATGAACCGATAGATGGCGCTGTGCTCAAATTACAACGCGCAAGCGATTCGTGTTTTCGGTTTATCTATAAGCCTTGTCGTTGTCTATAGAAGTTATCTCTTTATAAATAGTATAGATGTACGCATCTCAAAAAATGGTTGTGACCACGACCACTCTGTCTATCAAGAGTGATATCGACGAGAAGAAGATAGGTATCTACTACTAACCTTTTGAGCCATTAAAAAAATATTTATTTGTTCTCTCGTATGTACACAAAGTTTATTGATAGATAGTCGTTTTCTCTGTATAGAATAACCAGTTCTGGGTCGTATAAATATATCGTGATATTTATAAGACTCCTGTAAACATTATCTGATTTGCTAATAGCGACACAGTGAGGAAAACTGAAAGAAAATACAGTTGTTATTTCATTTGTTCCATATTGTTATATTACACACTGCGAGATAGATATTTTTATGATACTTATAAGGAGGCAGACGAGAAGACGGATCACACGATGGTAAGCGTTTACCGCTGCCCATAGACGCCCGCAACACCCGAGGAGTCACAAGCGCGCCACTGACTTAGCCAGTAAACAGCTTCTACTTGTCAACTCGTACGCCAATAAAGCTCGTATACCCTCTGCTGTCTACACGAACCGGGTATTGAACCCGGGAACCCAAGCGCCGACGGCTGCGCTAAAGTGCGATCCATCATTATACACCACCGACACAATCAAGGTTTTACATTTATGTAGATACGAGTATCTGTACATGTTATTTACTTAAAAAATCCAATGTTATCAATTAATAACGAAAAAACAACTAAAATATTAGTATTAGAACTTTTGAAATCAAATTGTAGGTTATTATGATCAATCTTAGCGAAGTAAACAAGGTTGATGTTAGGCTAAATACTCATCGCTGGAAGATTTTTTTTAAGAAAAAAGAACGCGGGTAAATTTTTATTTATTTTGAATATAACAACCAAAATCACAACATGATAGAATAATGAGCAGTAATTTTTGAACAAGAATTTTGAAATAAGAGATTATGTGCTTATTCCATTTAATATTGAGAGCTATTTCGTTGTCCAACTATCGAAGTAAAAATATAGCGTCTCAATAAGTGTTCATTGAGATAAAATTTTCAATTCCCCCACACATTGGACTGAGTTGATGGTGATAGAGAGAGAGCACCATCGCTAGAGATTGACCTTTTTAATTTATAATTGTGTCGAAGGTTTTATTTAAATAATTGCACTTTATTCCTAGAAAAGACAGTTGAATATCTAGTAAAGCAAGCGAACAAACCGTCCTTATTACTCAATAGGCACCTGTGTACGCTGTCCCGGAGTGAAACATTTGGCAGCGCTACGCAAGCAGGAATAATGGAATAAAGGCGCCGAGCGGTCGCCGCGCTGGGGATGGGACATCACCTAAACGTTTAAGCGAAGTGAGCAGTAAGCGGCAACCGTCATTACTCTATAGATACCTGTGTACTCTGTCCCGGAGTGAAACATTTGGCAGCGCTACGCAAGCAGAATAATGGAATAAAGGCGCCGAGCGGTCGCCGCGCTGGGGATGGGACATCACCTAAACGTTTAAGCGAAGTGATAGCAGGCAGCGGCAACCGTCATTACTCTATAGATACCTGTGGACGCTGTCCCGGAGTGAAACATTTGGTAGCGCTTCGCAAGCAAGAGTAATGGAATAAAGGCGCCGCGCGGTCGCTACGTTCGGGATGGGACATCACCTAAACGTTTAGCAAAGTGGGCAGGCAATGGCAACCGTCATTACTCTTTAACCACCTGTGTATATACTGTCCCGGAGCGAAACATGTGATAACGCAATGAAAGAGTGGGACAACTGAATACAATGGGCTGGCTACGTTTCATGTGACACGTGATCTTGTGGAAATCGTATTTTCTACTCGTGCTTTTTAAATAATTGTCGTAAATTACACTTCGACAGCGTAAGACACAATTACGGGCAATAATAATGCCTAGCTTAGTCTACTGATTATGCTTTTCACCGAGGAAGTATCCTCGGTTAAAATAAAATGCTCCATGAAAAGGGTAAATGCGTTAAAAGTGTCGCCGCCAATCAAGACACACAGGCAAAAAAGCGCTAACATTCAAAATTGAAAAGATATATAGGTAGCTGTAAAACTAATAATGACATCGCTAGTTGCAAACAATATTTCAAACGATTTTTATGGTACGGCATTGTGTAGTTATCTAGAGAACACACAATCTTTTTCTCAGTAAAATCTTTTTGTCAGGCACAAATATTTTCCATGGTTTCCCCATCCCTACCCATCGGTCGCTGGGGCGCTGCCAACAATTGATTGAGAGCCGGAGACGCACCCCGCTGCTGGGCCGTCACGTATTACTGCCAAAAATAATACCCTGTTGCCACGGACAATGAACACAATGCACTTTGTATACAGTATACACCGAAAGGTTACGTAAAGAATGCAACGAAATAAATACTTACCAGGTGGCTTATAACGAAGACGTACCGTAACGAATGAGTATATACCTGTCACATTCAAACAAAAGCGCGCACAGCGCGTGTGAAAGAGAGGAGAGCTCCGATTCGGTCGTAACGTCCACTTCAAATTAGGCCCTCATCTCAGGCACCGTTTCTACGTTGCACTTGAAGTAAAGCCTTATCAGCAGTATTAAGTATTTATTATTATGCTAGTCACATGGTTAAATAAATAAAGTTGGTACATACTTTTATATAAGAGCATTGAGCAGTATCGTATCGTAATCCTAAGGCTAAAATTTAGGTTCAATTTTAGTTGCTAAGCAAATTCACGTGTAACAATTATGTTAGACTAATAGCCCGCCCTCACTTCGTTTAGAAATACTCGTTTCAGTACCAATAGAGGGCGCTGGATGTCGATTACATCGCGCAAGTGTCTCGTTTTTCCGGTTTATCTATAAGCCTTGTCATTGTCCAGGGAAGTTATCTTTTTATAAATAGTAGAAGATATCACATTTTACATACTAGAAAGGCGACTCTGTGTGTATTTGTGTAATGTGTGTGTGTTTGGTTAATGGTGACTATTCCCTCCCGCATAGGTACTTCGGCCGCACTAGAAGGAATGGATAAACATCACCATTTCAGGAAAATATAGGCTCGTTATTTCAATTTTGTCCCGGTTTGGAAACGCCGTTGCGGGAAGTTGTTTTTACCGAAAATGTAACTTGACAACCGTCTAATAAAGAAAATGGTAGCAGTTCATTTATATTATTTTAACCGTCTAATAATGACATCATTAATCCCTTGTACAAGATAAGCTACAATGTGTAATCCATTAGGATGTCAGGCAGATCTGGGGCCCGCCGCCCACGCAGCGGACCGGGCGTGTGGGCGACTGATCTAGGCTCGCTGGACGCCGGGCTGTGGTGACTAAGCTTCGCTTAGGTCACAAAGACCCCTGAAAAAATTAAATTCATACATTAGGTATCAGATCATTGAGAAAATCAATCCGTGGAAGAGCCACGCTTGAGCCAAATCGACCGGAGTGATACCTGCTTCTGCTTAACAAAAGAAAAATTAGAAGTGATAGCTGTCTATACTTATTTATAAAGAGCTAACTTCTAAGACAATCACAAGGCTTACACAAAACCCGAAAAGATGGAAAATGTGTGCAATGTAATCGAAACTCAGCGCCACCTATTGGAAAAAAATTATAACTAATAGCGAAATCAAGTTTGTATTCCACAAACGCAAAAAATTTGAATAAGTTTTGTCGCTAATTTGATAGTTACCCTTAAAATGTCTAAAAAGATTCTAAAGCGCTGTAATCATACCTAATTGTTATGGTAATGTTAAATTATTAGTATAATAATTAATACCTATTGTTTGTCTGAACACATATCACTTTTAGGCGACTTTAATTTGGAGTGGACTGGTGGTATGTTATTGTATTACTTACTTCTAGTAAGTAATTTTGACTCAAAAGCCTAAAGCCAAAAGGGTAGCGAGCCTTCATTTATCATTCCTAGATTTTGATTTCGGTGTTTTCATTCGAAATGAACATGTGAACCAAAATAGAATCACTTAGTCCAATGACTAAGTGATTCTTCGTCCATTTTGGTTGTTGCTGCTATCTTATAGGTCTGTCCTTCCATACTAATCTTATATGTATTTATAGGTAAGCTATGTTTTATAGTAGCCTTGTAACTAGTTGTGACTAGGTATTCTCTTGAAATCAGATTTTCCAACTTAGGTGCTAAGAATCGTTTTATACTTAACTCTTTTCCAACTGGTTTATGTACGTAAAGCCACATATTCAAATACAAATTTTTCTTCAATCGACTCTCATCTTACTGGCAAATACATTAGTTTGAATTTCAATTGGGACAATTAGACAGGTTGTGGTAACCTGATGTGTGGCTGACTGTACATATTGCTATATTAGAATAAGTATTAATAGCATGAGTGACGAAAAGGTATGTATATTAAATGGGAGAAGTAGGAGTAAGTAGGTAAATAAAACAACTAAAGTTTAATAAAATTTTGTATTCGTATTTTTGACATAGGTAAATCAGATACATAGGTATATTTAACATTTCCAATTGCCTACGTCTCAGCTAACAGTAAATATAACGTTAACTTGCTTGTTAACCATTTTTTCGTCCTAAAGACTACTGCCATTTGGGGAATAATAACTCTACGCGCCGAATTCGCGAATAAGGATCATATTTATTATTAATTGATAAACAAAAAAAATGTCGACAGGTGGAAAGTTAAAAAATAATTATTTACCCCACACGTTTTTGGTCGCAGAATACGCCGCAATAAAGTGCGAACCGCCTGGGGGCCAATTCTCGGGCACTCGACATTGAAATTGAAATTAAAGATTTGATACATTCGACCATACGCACACATTTCTTATTGGACTTCAATGTCGAGTGCATGAGAATTTCTCCCCTGGACTAGAATGTACCCTTCTCATCTGCGCTTCAATACGAATTGAGAGTATCATACAAAGAAGTTCATTTACTAAATAAGTACATACACCTGGAAATGAAAACGCCTGCCTACGTATACAATTTTAGTCTGCATCGCATCGCGTAATGCGTCTCAACTTGTAAAGTTATTATTCCACCCCAACGCTACCGTGAAGTACACAATTTCACGTACTACAGGTTACACCATGTAAACTCTCTACAAAACAGCGTTTATTATATCATAAACTTCCTATAATATTTTGTAAACACGTGAGTATAAGACAGTGTATAATAATACTGATACAATGAAAACTCTACAACATCGAAAAATTTACCTAAAAACTTAGTGCTTTAATAAAACACATAATAATTACAAATATAATGACAATTATCCCCAATCAATAACTTTTAGACAGGCAGACTTATCATCTGAAGTGACCCAACTTTGTTAATATAAATATAATCATTTTGTATAATTTATAATAATAATATCACTTTTATAAAGGTTTATATGTGCAGTATATCGAATATATTATTTATATTTATGCAAAATAGTTTACAAAAAATAACTTTTTAGATTGGTATTTAGAAACAAATGACATAGTATACTCACATAATTATACAATTAATAATTTTATTATATAAATACACACATAGATATTAAGTATATCAAATATATAATTTCTACACAGTGAGATTATTAACATTATGTAAAACACGCTGGTAATATCTACTAATAGGACATGTAATAGATAAAATAATATATTTGAGATTTTTTAACATTAGGTATAACAATTTTGTGCCACACACCTTTAAGTAAAACATGACATCATTCACAAAAGTATTATTTGATTTAATCTTTTAAAAATAGAAACTAGACTTTTTAATATTAACCTGAAGTAAATATCTTGGTAGATAAGAGTAGTACATACGAGTACCTGCCTTCCTAAAGATTGATGTCAAGATAGTTCTATTAACGAATTAGAAGGTAAGTACCCACCTATGTCAATTGCTTAGCAGTATGTACTTAGTATTTTGTAGCAAAGTGAGCACATAGGTACTATACCTACACATACTAAAGGTTGAATCAAAATTATTTTATAAATCGTCTTACATTTTTGAAAGGACTGTTACAATTTTATGCATGCCAATCACCACTAGCAATCACAAGCATTACAATAAGTAAGTCTGTAAGATCACACACGCATGTAACCATAAATACATTTATTGTTGAAATTTTAACAACTTAATATCATTTTGGAATATTTTCAAGAATTAACTTTGAAAACAAATTAATTTCCCCGAATAAGTTTTAAACCGTCTAGTATACCTCCTTACCCATTACACTTTAACTAGTAGTTAGTTACTGGGAAATGAAAATCACGAGTGAATGGGCAACTTTGATTTGATTGACCGCTAAGAAGAGTTAAGCGCAAAGAAAGCACACTTTTCGCCGAAATAATAAACATTCGTTTGCCAAGGCGGACTCTTCTCAGAGGAAGTCGCTTGCACCAAAAGACCAGTCAGGTCGACCAATGTTGAGATGGAAGGACAGTGTGAAACGGGGCATGAATGCGTTGGCATCCCGGTGACTAAATAGGAGGAGCTTGCTGCTCAGCGCCACAGCTGGAGGAGGATAGTATTTGAAGGCATAGCCCAACACGACCAAGTCTCGTTTGACTCTCTTGCATCAAAGCGAGTTAGACGTCATGCCGTCCACGATTTAACGAATATACCTACTCGTAATGCAACTTACAAATAAATACTGGCATATTCATCAATCAATCATAACCTCGTAGCAAGTCACATAAACACATAACGCCACTACCGGTGTCCGCAACCGGTTATCTTACCGGAATAGTTTCCAGGAATCTTCCTCATTACCGAAAGCGGACGAATGCAGGACAAGCCAAGCACGAACTTGACGTACCTACCTACTATTACTGGAAAGCTCTATGCTTCAGGGGTGCACAAACAATCGACTTGAAATATCATTGAGCTTGTAATCTTCGAACATTCGACCTCGATGGCGCAGTGGCTAAGGTGTTCGCACGAAGCGCGAAAGGTCCCGGGTTCGATTCCCGGTCAAGTCAATTTAGGAAACTACATTTTCTAAGTTTTCTTGAGTCTGGGTTTTTGGGTTGACGCCCAGTTAATTATCGTCACCTGGTACTCATAGTACAGGGGTTGCCCTAGTTTGAGACCAGGTTGATTGGTGTGATTGTCTGGCGCATTTATTTATTTGTTTATTCAGTAGCTCCCTACTCATTCATCTCTAGCACCATGACGGTGAGCGCGTCGTGGGGCGGCGGCACGTGGAACACGGGCGAGCCCTCGGCGTCGCAGTACTCCGAGTAGCGCACCTTGCGCAGCTCGCGCAGCCCCAGGCTGCTGCAGATGCGCTGCGAGTATGCGCCGGTTGCGTCCACTTTGAACAGCTGGAAAGACGATAAATGTGACATTTTCAGAAGGGTAATTGAAGAATGTACTCCTTTTAAAAGACCGATTGGCCGGATGGCGCACTTGGTAGTGACCTTGCTTTATATGCCCCCATAAAGCTGCACGTATGGTGCTTTCCAGCAGGCCACCGACAGCGCAGTACGCGTGGCGGAGGATTGGGCTGACAAAATATAACTTTATCGCCATCGACTCGATAAGAGGAAAAAGATTTGCCAAAGATTTGCAAAATTTGTGGGTTCGCTTCCCACTCTGGACAAACATTTGTGTGATGAACACATGTGATTGTTCTGTGTCTAATTGTAGTGTGTATTTGCGCTATGGTTAGGGTCCCTACCAAATGCACCATCGGGCCAGTCCAAAAGGCCTGCGAGAGCGTTATTTACAAACAAAACAATAAATAATGAGTGTGATTTCAAGGCTGTGACTGATGTTATAGCAGGAGGAGCCTGAAGACCTTTGGCATATAAGGCAGGGTCACTACCAAATGCGCCGTCAGGCCTGTCGCTGATCATTTGATGATGATTGTGTGAATAAATTGAACGCACCTTGAAGCAGTTATCCCTGGCTATCTCTATGCTCCTCCGCATGAGCTCCTTCGCCAGGCCTCTGCCCCGCGCCAGGTCCGACACAGAGATGATGCGGCACTCCAGGATCCTCTCCACGTGGAACGTGCTGAACAGCTGCAGGTCCCGGTTCACGGTTACAGGATCGTGAAGATCTTGTTGAACTTCTCGTCGGAGGACTGCTGGATCTTCTCAATGGACTCCTCGATGTCTCCGGGTCATAAGATGCCGTTCAGAGCGACGCCCAGCACCTGGAACGTAAGGTGTCTGGCTTAAAATGTGAGGAGGTATTCCCAATATTTATGCAATGCATCACAATTCAATGTACCGAGACCACGTTGATTATGACCTCACCGCAAAGGTGAAATGTGCGGCCGTGATTCCACAGAAAAGTTCCTCATAAAACTACCTAAGTATTTGGTGATTTCATCCATAATGTCTTTAGACGGTTGTAAGGACTTATGAGTACTTTTTATAACAACCAAAATGTAGTCCAAATGTGAAAGCTTATGAGCTACACTTTAAGCGTAAAGTGCAAAAGAAATGTTCAAGTTTGAAAACTGGACACCAATTCGGCCGAACTTGCAATCTGCGTGGCAACTTTAGGTGTGCGGCTGGATGCACGGTTATAGAGATACTAGTATCTCCGAAAAAAGGTAGGTAACTATGTCACTTTCTCCAGCGGCCACAGACAGTTTGTCCAACATAGTCGCAGTGCAGAGCCGCTCAAGCCCAGTGTGCGGCTGGCCGCGCTCACACAGCGAGACGGCCTTGTTCAGGGCTCGTCAGCGAAGAAGAAGAGAAACTAACCGTGTCCCCTTCCACAGCGGCAACAGACAGTCCGTCCACCATAGTCGCAGTGCAGAGCCGCTCAAGCGCCGCGTGCGGCTGGCCGCGCTCACACAGCGAGACGGCCTTGTTTAAAGGCTCGTCAGCGAAGAAGCTGTCCCGAAGATGCTGCAGCACAGCGCCGGTCATCTCCGGCGTTATCGTCACGTAGGTCACCATCCTGAAATGAGAGACAATTTCTCATCAGCTTAATATGTATATTCGATGCTGGACTTAGGCCTCTCCTATGACAATTGACACTCAACTCAACACGGTTAAGGGTCTTTATTAGAGAACGCCCATATACGTCACGCGAGGCATTCGGATTAGATATCTACACACACACAAACACACACACACCCATACACAAAAATATACACACACACACACACACACCACACAAACACACATACCACATACACACACTTATCTAAATGCTCTTAGCGTTTAAACCTAACAGAAAATCTGAGCATTTGACAAAAAACAACTTATTCGCTAAGGTGCATTTTTATTCGTTGTTCGATGACAAAATAATGACAACATATAAAAGTACACACCTTATGTATAGTGCTAAAAGTGTTTTTTTTCAAACGCTCAGAAATGAACTCTATGATCATGTTGATGCTGACTGTACTTGTCAGTCAAATCCAAGACAGAACAGGTAAAATAAAGACTATCTTACAGTTGTTTAATCCTTATCGAACAAGCAGTCAACTTACAATACCTTTGCATTGGCGTGAAAAAGAAGAAGTTATTCCCCATTACCGTCCTCTTGGAGTCTTCGTAGTCGGATGAAAGAATTCTCCAATAAAAGGCTTGCAATTCTCTCGATAGGTATTTAGCGAGACGAGCTTGCGCCCGGGCGGGCGGGACGCGGGGCTTTGCTCTCTAGGGCTGGGAACATTTTGGATAACGGTATCGGTACCGATTTTTAAATCCACTTATATCGATGGATGGATGTTTCCTCCTCTTTCACGCAAAAACTACCGCATGGATTTTATGGGACATTAGTTCCAACTGAACCAATAGGTGGCGCTGGGCGTTGATTATATCGCACAAGTGTTTTGTTTTTTCGGTTTACCTATTAGCCTACTCCTAGCTTATAGAATATACCGATCATTATTAATTTATCAGATTTTGACTTTTTATCTATTCATCAGCATCCTCAATGCCCGTATTAAGTAAGGCTTTTCATTTTGACATTCATTAGTAGAATTCCATAGCAATAAAAACTTCCAAAATATAGACTCAACACCGGAGCATAAAAGTTTGCAGTCTTGCACAATATCTAAGGTATTTATAGTACAGTCGCCGTCAGATTTCAGTACTAGTACTGAATGTTCAGATATTAATGGTTACTTGTAGCGTATAGAACTTATTGACATTTTAATTTGTTCAGATATATTTGGTCACCTTGTCTGCTACGATATATCTGACGGCGACTGTACCTACCTTTAATTCACCTGTATGATACATAATAAGTAGTAATAGTATGTATTGTTTTAACAATATGGTAAGATAATAAATAAAACCGATTTCGTAAAACCGGTAACAAGTCCCAGGTACCGAATCTCAGGCAGCATAAAAGGCCCCGGAGAGACAGGTCAAGGCCGCCCGCGATTTATTAACCGATAGCTTCCGATATTAACGTGATCGCAGCTGTGACCGTGACTAGATTACCTAAACGTCGGATAGAATTGAATTCGGCCTCCATCTTTAATCGGAATTCTTAGCTGTAGGTACAATTCGGCGCTGAATAGATGCTAATCGGTACGAGTATCTACTATACAATGGATCTCTAATGTTTGATAAAAATTATCTTCTATACTATTTATAAAGAGATAACTTCTATAGACCACGACAGGGCTTATAGGTAAACCGAAAACACGAAACGCTTGCGCGATGTAATTGGACACAGCGCCATCTATTGGTTCATTTCTGAATTACGGTCCCGAAGCGAAGTGAGGGCGGGCCACTCACACACTCAGTCAAAATTGTTATTACTCCACTTTATACAGTAAGAAAATTTGTTTTTCCTATGCCACAGCAACGAACTTCTGTAGGCTAAATTCTTCGCTATATTTATTTTGATATCGACTAAACAAAGATACCTAATTCCTTCTTGTTAACGTTTGGACAGGGAAAAGTAGGTTGAACGGCTAGTTGGGTCACCCCATGTCTGTTTTGATGGAGGGATAGATAAAGTAACATTGGCGTTCAAACATAATAACTCAATGTAAAAGCATTATTGTTTGACTTGACCTGATTATTCATTGTCAAAAACTTTTAGCATTGAGTGAATAGCGTAGGGAAAAAAGTATTTTTAAACTTTTATAACTAATTGAGAAACTTAAAAACGGCTTCTTTTGATTTTTTTCCTAAATCACAAAATCGCAAAATTAACTAGGTACCTAATACTAAAATGAATGTCGCCCGGTTAGCGTTAACAAGTACGAATATAATAAAATGGGAGTAGTACGGGTATGTTCTCATTACAGTCAATCGATCATTATGAATTGACTTCATACCTAGTGCATTTACTATGTTTATTTACTAAAAAAAAATTTTTTAGGATTGTCTAGCGGACTAGAAATCCCAATCTTGTTCCTCTTACTACAAACTACGGAGTTCGTAGACTGCGTAGTCGTAGTAACGTCGTAGCTCTCGTAGCTTCTCGTAGTGTCGTAGTATTTCAATTATTAGCTTTACACAGCAATCATTTTGTCTCAATTAACCACGTCCTTCTACCAATAATACTGGAGATTTGTTCTAAAACTTTAGAAATTCGTCGAACCCCTGAAAATAAACAAATGACCGATTTCGGATGAACGTTGTTTTTTATGCGAACTTCCAAAATGCATGGGATGTAAATACATCATGTATATAAGATCCGAAGCAGTCTCCCAGCACATCTATACCTACACAAAAAACACGGTTCCTAAATTTAAAAATCCGCTGCTGTTAATATTTCTGAATGACAGATTGCAGTCTCTTACACGAGAACATAGATATTGAATGAATTTCATATTCTCGATGTTTAGGGAGAATTGTTTGAGAAACATGACAGATTGGGGTAACACAGCATAATGTTGTGCGTATGTGGTTATACGACGTTAGAAACTGGACCACACCGGAGCGACGGACAAAAGTAGTCTTAACATTGAACGTGTATTAAGAAAGACTACTTATATGCGATCCAGGCAAGATTAATGGGAATACGTAGCATTCCTGCCCCTCCCCCTCCCCCCTTCCTCTATCTCTTCTGTAACGAGCGCACATTATCGCGGGGGAAAACCATTTATTACATTAAAGACCAAATTTTTCAATCTTCCGTAAAGTTTCATATTAATTTTGAATCTTTTATTTTGGCTACTACCTACTTACTTACTTACCTAAGTACCTAAATTTAAACCATGAGGTTTCATTTCATGAGTCCGATAGTCTTTTTTACTGTCGCACTTAGAATAATTTCAGAGAGTTTTATGTAATGTTTTAATAATATTTAAAGGCGATTTGAACCTTACTAAAATGGAACAAAAAATTTAAGTTTTTATTTTGTAACTAAATATATTGATAGATAGGTTGATGCCCTTTATTGCACAAAATATTACAGAAACTTAATGCTACGGTCATTTATAAATACGAGTACAATCTCGGTGGTTTTATCGATAATAGCAATCTCTTCCATGAATATTTTTATAAATAACTAGTGGCCTGCCCTCACTTCGCTTCGGGACCGTAATTCAGAAATGAACCAATAATAGCGCTGTGTCCAATTACATCGCGCAAGCGTTTCGTGTTTTCGGTTTACCTATAAGCCTTGTCGTTGTCTATAGAAGTTATCTCTTTATAAATGGTATAGAAGACAGGCTGTGTACTAATTAGTACGAGTAGCAGAGCGCTTAATTTTTTGTACTTATCGACGAATCGAATTCACCTCATCCTAGGTACTTCGAGTTTCAAATAGGTCACCTGTATACTATACTATAATAGTAGGTATACAGCTCGTGATACATAAATAAGAGTTTCACAGCTCGTTAACTACGAGACCGTCTCTCGGAACAATAAGAGAGGAAACATGGATGAACACAGCCAATGGGAAGGGATGTGTAAAGTGTAAACTGAGAATAGCCTCTGTTATTTTTTAATCCGAAGCCTGCAAAAAAGCACCTTTATTTTGTTTAATACATCGACTTTCACGTGCAAACGTTCCTCAAGTGACCACGACAGATTTGTATGAAAAAGTACCCGCCTTAATAAGTAGGTATCAGTATCAACCTATATACTGTCCCACAGCAGGGCAAAGGCCTCCATCATAGAAATCATGTTATCACTACCATGATGGGATTAGGCTTAATCACCACGCTTGCCTAATGCGGATTGGTGATCACAAACCCGTGCTATGTTCGAAAAATTCGTAACATACTTTTGCTTTTAATGAGTAGGTACATAACAAAAATAATAATCAGTTGAAAAGCATATGTACAGTCAAAGTCCCCTTCTATTTTACATAATTCTCCTTATTACCATAAAACACGCGGTTCATTAATTTTCGAAGCTGGGGTGTTCCTTGTTAATAAATTATTGTTGTTTATTAATTATATAATTGATCATAACTGTCTATGGACAAGAATAATTTAGTTATAGGTAGAAATATATTCATTTAGGGCGTCAGCAGTGGATGCCTATACTAAATAAGCTAGTAGGTAGTTTATAATATGAAAATATCAGCACGCGTTGTCCCGTGTCGCCTAAATTGGAAAGCGCTCTTAATTGAATGAAAAAAAACATTACTAAAACTTTAAACCTATAAAATTACTTTGTTCGTATGCACATACAAAACTGCAACTTTTTTAATCAACTTTCATCTTACTGCCAAATACATTAGGTTGAATATCAATTGGGTAAATTTCAACAAACTCCATTTTTGCCTAATTACGGTGGCGAATTTTTAAAACCACTTTACATACATTTTATGGGAGGCACATAATAGAATAAACATTGTAGTATTCAAAAATATAGGAGGCATAAAAATATTATAATTATTTTTAGAGATATTTCAATTTGAAATTTTTACAAGCCACCGTAATTGTATTTGAGCCACCGTAATTTAATCCCTACCACCGCGATTATTTTAAGCCAGCGAAATTATAATAAATAAACAATTTTATTGTTTATTGTCATTTATTGAATTAAATTATTTAAAACCTGAGTTTAATTAGATATAATATTATATGACATGTAGCTGTATTGCAATCACGTTAATATAGGTACACATTAGTTGATGTTAATTAATGTAACCTGTATGACTTTTTAATAAAGGTAATAGTCGTGTAGAATATGATCAGTTTTTAAGTTGTTGCATAGCAATAGTCGTAAGGGGGGGGGGGGAGGGGGGAATCAGGGTATGGTCTTAGTGGGAATTACTGTTAGTAAGTGAGAACGGCATTGCCAATAAAGTGCTAAGAAACCATCTGCAGTGCTAGTGGCGGAACACTAAGTTTAAGCAGAGCCCTAGCCAGTCCAAGTCACCTCACGTCACCGTCGTTCTTCCTGGAACCGTTCAACCACACGGCCGCCACCTTGAGGTGCAGCTGAGCTCAGGTCGAAAGGCGAGTCTTCTGCGCCTCCAAACCGAACCAAACTCACAAGAAAGAAACCCGAAACAAAACCGAGCACGCTTGCAGGCTCCAAGGTGGCAGCCCTACTAGCTTGCTAGGGTATAGTGGATTAATCACTGGCTTACCTGAACCCAGCTGAAGAAACTGAAGAAGTACAAAACCGGACCGATAAAGCTACAACGACCTTTGGCATGAAAATACGGTCACGAATAGCATGTTGGAATGTGCGAACACTCGGCGAGACCGAGCCGACTAGCCTAAGTGGAAGCAGAAATGCTTAGATACAAGCTGCAAATACTCGTCCACAGCAAGTGCGTAGGAATGGATTCGGAGAACTGGGAACGTCCAGGGGCCTTACTTTTTTTTAATCTGGGAAGGAGGATGAAGAAGGCGTAGGTACGTGAAAACGGCGTAGGATTCCTCCTTTTCTTACGTTGCGACGAAGAGCCTACTGGACTGGAAACCCATCTCAGAGCGAATCATCACGGCCCGATTCAACAGCAAAGCTCGCAAGATAATCGACCTGGCCGACGCCTTTGGGCTAAAACTGCGAAATCGCTTTTCCGCCCTCGAAAATGTCTCTACACTTTCTGTCAACGCGGAGTGGAACCATATCAAAATAGCCCATACAGAGACTAACTCCGCCGTCCTTGGACACAAAACACATACACGCGAAGACTGTATGTCTCAGAAAACCTGGAACCTGATTGAGACAAGACGGGAACTCCATCTTCAACTCTCTCTCCATCCAAAACTCAACAACCTCCAATACCGACAGATTCGCAGAAAAATTTACCGCAGTACCCGTCGTGATCGCCGATTGTGGGCTGACAGTATTGCCGAACGAGCTTAACGTACTGACAATGCCAGTAATCTCAGGGAGATATATAAGGCAACATTGATGTTGTCTCCCCCTACAGGAGGAAAAGTATTGAAGGCCATCCAATACCCGAAAAACGGGAAAGCCCTAGGAGTGGACCTCATCACAGCGGAAATGCTAAAAGCTGATGTCTGGACCGCTGCAAACGTGCTGAATCCCCTCTTGAGGAACAGCTGGCTGGCCGAAGAGGTGCCCAAGGATTAGAGAAAAAAAAGGATTTCTCACCACCGTACCCAAGAAGGGACACCTTAGTGAATGTGGCAACAGGAGAGGCATCACCTTGCTCTCAATTCCTTTTGAAGAGCTCTCTTGGATCATCCTAGACAGACTATCGTATCGAGGGCCGTCGAAGCTCTTCTTCGCAAAGAGCAGGTTGGCTTTCGACCCAACCGATCGTGTACTGACCAGATCAACACCTTGCGAATAATCTTCAAACAGGCATCAGAAGGGAAATGTATGTGACCTTTGTGGATTTCGAAAAAGTCTTTGAAACGCTGTCTAAAATGAAACGTTATCTGGTGGCTCGTGAAATCGGAGTTTCCGAGAAGATCACCAACATAATCAAGGCCATCTACTGGAACTATTCCTGTAGAGTCGAGTCGAGATGCATGAAGGCCTTGTCTCGGAGGACGTACCAGTTGATCCGGAGGTATGTCAGGGGTGTCTCCTCTCGCCTCTCCTCTTATTTGTCGCTCTGGATGGCATTATGCATTAAACCTAGAACAAACGCTGAGGCATAGAGTGGGGACTGTCCAACGTATTGGAAGATTTGGACTATGCCGATGACCTTTGCCTGTTGAGCCACACACGAGCTGACATGCAGGCCAAACTGGACGACCTTCGACGAGAAGCTCGGGAAATGGGTCTGAAGATAAACATCCCAGACCCAGGAAATGAGATGTGGAGTGACAAGTTCTTCGCCGTTGCTCATCGGCACAAAGGGTGTGGAAAGAGTCCAGAAATGTACTGTAATTAGTAGAAAATCAATTTCAGTGGCACTGTACAATTACGGTGGCGCTATATTTCGCCACCGGAGCCACCGGGATTGCACCACCGGACTTAGAAACAGTAACAAAATTGGTATTATAAAAAAATATATTATCCCACCACTAACTTACAGTCTATAAATATGACAGTTAACTTAATCTCAATAAGCTATAAAACTGGATTTCATGTAAAGGAGGAAAAGACAGCTCAAAATACATGCCACCGGTATTGATGAAAAACGTTCTCCTGCGCCACCGCAACTAGTACTTACTTGTTTGGCGGGAAAACGATGACAACGCGCCGCATGTCCTTTAATCCCGATCATGGGGACACACTGAGCGGTAGGAGGAAGCAGAGCTCGTGTCTCCCAAAGCACATCGTGACAAGTAAAGAAGGATTCAAAACGCGCCACCGTTATTGCTATTTTCCGCGGGACATTTTGAGATCGATATAAAATTCCAATTATTAATATTTAAATAATTCTGTTTGATTAATTTGAAGTCTCGTCTATTGTATTTTAAGTGTACATTATTTTAAAGTTACAATTATTCATCAAAAACTTACAATAACACTTTTATTGTAAACTAATGCAATTCGGACAGTCCACCGTAATTAGAATTTAGGTCTTCCAAAATTTTTTAAACTAATAAATACATATCTAAAGGCTAAAACGCTGATGACATGTCATAAATAATAGTTCAAATA
The DNA here is from genome assembly GCA_014851415.1 of Cnaphalocrocis medinalis. NCBI lineage: Eukaryota > Metazoa > Arthropoda > Insecta > Lepidoptera > Crambidae > Cnaphalocrocis > Cnaphalocrocis medinalis. The sequence continues at coordinate 11,444,891 of CM026286.1, forward strand.
TTTACCAAAAAAATAAAAACTGTTACTAGTAGCTCTCGATACATCGATTTTCAGCTTCGCCGCTAAAAAAAAGTGCTTGGGAAAATCACCCAATTAAGGAAATTGGACAGCTGCTGGTAACCAGATGGGAGGCTGTCTGTACATACTGACTTTTTGCAAAAAAGTTGTTAGAAAAAGTGTTCAAAAGATAGTCAAATCAAATTGCAATATAATCTCTGCCGCTAAATATTGTTGTCACCCATGCACACAAAATATCACCTCAAAAGACAATAACAATTACTACGTACATAATAAAATAATATATAAATACAGTAATAATGTCCTACTTACGCGTAAAAATACGCGGGAAACATACTTAATATCGAAACAATAAAAGCAGAAAGTATCATTTCACTACAAGGAATGGATATGAAATTAAAATAAGGTACTAGATTTTAAATAACAAATATACTCTTAAACTGCTAATAAATAAAATTGTTAACTTTTACGTGCCCAAAACTTGTATGCTTTCAAAATAAACAAAACAATGAATTCATTACCAACTACAAGCAAATATTGTAACAATGTAATTAATATTCAATAGCTCGGCCTCTGAAAGACGTCGAACAATTCCTCATTAATACGATGTTCTCAGATGAACGGTTGGTAAACCATCAATTGTGTAAGTTGAGATAAAAGCTCGACCCGATAACTAACTCTTAAGTTGGACTTTACAATGACACTTGCCGAAATAATTAAATATTTATACGTGCATTTTAATAGAAAAATAACGTGTGATATATCAGTGAGTGAGTGTAAGAGTGTAGTGGAGTGTAGAGCTCACCTCGTGCGCCGCTCCCGGCTGTAGGCTGCGCACTGATAAGAGCAGGGCGCCGCCCGCCCTCCAAGGCCACAGAGTAGCGCGCAGACTCGACAACTCTATCTACATAGGTATGATATCGGACCTTAGTTTTAGGGATCTTTAGGGTATTAATCGAACTTGATGCCAGCAATAGGAGTGATGGATTTGATGAAGTACAGGCTACGCAAAAGGTTTGATAGCTTAAAAGCCTAACGATTTATGTAGGTACTTAGGTTAGTAAGAGTGCCTATGTAAACAAAAGTTTCGGCTGCTTTATTTCGGATGAATTCCCTATTTACTTATTTGTCTCAGATTTACTTTACCGTCCAATTTTATTATTATATATTCGTCATGATAAGGGTTTCAGTCTGCAGGTTTATAGTAACTCAGTCATCTGCCCTTAAAATATGTATCTTAAGTAAGTAGGTGTCCGGCAATAAGATATTTTTGAGTACCTACCTAAGTGAGAAAGTTTATGGGCGGCGGCAATCGCTTACAATTAGGTGATCCGTCTGCCCGTCTGCCACATATCACATAAAAAATAACGCATCATGTTGAATGTAGGCAAAAAAATTTGACTTATCCTATTCTGTGCTTCATTCAAGCTAGTCTACAATATTTTATAGGTAGGTCCCTTCCATAATGACTAGGTTACCTAACTTTCCGATCGGTTGTTAAAATCGATAGGTGCTGGTTTACTTCTTGGAAGAGGCGATCCGGTCGAGGTGCTCCGGCGGGAGTTATTTAATTTCCCTTCTGCTTCATCAAACCTGTTTTATCGAACGCCATAGATCAACTAGATACAGACAGGGCGTTTGGATAAACGTTTCACAATATCTTTGCTATTACAATATTTTTTTTTTATGTAGGTACCTAATCTTTTTTCTCTGGAAAAATGTAAAAATATTGACAGTAAGGGAAACATAATGACAAGCATAACGATTGGCCAAATTGTAGAATAATTGCGTATGCGTATACTTACTCGCACTGTACACTGATATGTGGCTGTCCATAAATACTTATTAATTTTAAACACTTTTAACGAGTAACTAAATTGCAGTTGCGGACCCAAATCCAAAGTTAAAAAACAAAATATGGAAAGTTCCACAACATTCGGGCATCCCATTAGATTTACCTACTTCCAATGCAACATTACCCGTAAATGGGCTGACAAATAGGCCGTAACTGTGTTTACGGCCCGTAATCCCGCCCGCTCCCATCGCGGCACGAGCTGTCTGCTACCACTGTAAGCTATATAAGTACAACTAGCTGTTACCCGCGACTTCGTCCGCGTGGAACAGTCTATAAATAAATAAATTGATTGAGACATCATCACATACATTGTCCTAGTCCCAAACTAAGGTTTTCCCTTGTACTATGGAAACCAGAAACAACGAAGGAACTACAAACACGCAGTCCCAGACCCAATACAAATATCTGTTTCATCAACAAACATTTGTGTTGGTGCGGGAATCGAACCCGCGACCCTTGCGTCTCAACCGGCGTTCAAACCATTGCGCCAAATGGGTCGTCCCATCTTTGGTTAGCATTTTTAATTATTTAATCGTGTTCACCTCCCCCCCCCCCCCCCCTTTCTATTTGTTGATCCAGCGGAAATGCGTGGAGTCCGACATAACCCCTGGGACCCTCATCGTCCATCTTAGAAGATGTCATGGGTCCGCGACACGGAGCCTAGCACCACATCTTCCCTTTAACCCCTTTCAACCCCCTTTTCGCAATCTGACTGACCATCTGTATACCAAATTTCATTCAAATCCGTTCAGTAGTTTTAGCGTGAAGGAGTAACAGACAGAGTTATTTTCGCATTTAAAATATTAGTAAGGATTGTATACTCTGATTCTTAATCATGTGTAGTAAACTGACAGATGAAAATGACAAGTTTCTATGCATTTTGACATTTTGCATGGGGATGACACATTGACATCTGTCAGTTTACTTTACATGATTGTGAAACAGAGTATAGGTACAGATTGTACAGTCAGCAGCAGATATAGCTGAGCGGGCAAGGTGTCAAAGAAAATATAATAGGAGTTCTTGACCCCCCTGCACATGCTGAGTAGGTATGTGCCATTTCGGTGTTTTGTAATAGTTCAATTTACCGGGTTAGGGGAAAACTCGCCCGACAATTTCAAGATTTTTTAGCGGTCACTGTTCTAATCTGTGTGTCTGTCTTTATAAATAGGTATAGAAGATGTTAATTACGAGAAATGTTTTGACAATGTTTCGCAAATAGTGAGTGTTTTTTGGTATGTTAAGCCTACGTTTACTAAAACTGCTATCTTCCACTGAGATGGAATCCAAATTAAGTAGTATGAGAACAAGGGGACTCGAACGGAATTTAGGTCAAACAAATACACAAATTTCACTCCAAAGAAATCTTTTTTAATGCACGAAACAATATCATAAATTCTTAAAATAAGAGAGCATCATGAAATACAATTTATTATAATATTAAATAATTTTGTACATAACTAAATGCTTTCTACAATATCTAAAATGATATTTATTAGCCCCAATTTGTATCACAAACTTATATTACAGAAATGTAAGGGAATTGCAAAATAGCGGAAGGTGACCCTGAATAAGTGATAATCGTGCGAAATGATACATTTTATAGCAAGTTTAATCGAAGTCTAAAAAATGTGGATGTGCCACAGCTAGATCGCAACACACGCTATTTAGATAATGTATAATGCACACAAGAAAGTCATGAAATGAATTGATGGCTGCAGCTTACGTCATAGAGTAATGGTTTCCCCATTGGTTATACAGAGTGTATCTGTAAACATTTACATCCCTTTAACCACGTGTTCTATCAACCATTCTGAACAACATTTGTTCAACAACTTTTCTAAATTCTTCGAAAAAATTTTCGACTCCCCATACAAAATGACCAAGTCACGTGACCGACTTTGTATGGAAAGATGAAAATTTTTTATGCGAATTTTCAAAAGTCATAGAACAAAATTTGTTCAGAATGGTTGTAAGAACACGTGGTTAAAGGGATGTAAATGTTCACAGATACACTCTGTAATACTATGTAACTCCGTAATAATTCCGCAAGAAAAAATTTCAAGACTTTAATGACAGAGTATAATATTATACCAGTTTAGAAATCAACCTTACTTTATGCACAGAGCTACCTAAACTTAAAGGTGCGTCCACATTTGACGAATGCGCCGCGAATGTGCAGTTCGCGATCCACTCATGACGGCCTCGATGGCGCAGTGGCTAAAGTGTTCGCCCGAAACGCGAAAGGTCGTGGGTTCGATTCCCAGTCAACAATTTAGGAAACTACATTTTCTAAGTTTTCTTGGGTCTGCGTGTTCTGGGTTGACGCCCACAGTTAATTATCGTCACCTGATACTCATAGTAGCCCTAGTTTGAGACCAGGTTGATTGGTGTGATTGTCTGGCGCATTTATTTATTTACTGACAAGGTGACCGCAAGCTGCGCGCGAGCTTTTCGATGCATTTAGAACTTAAAACTCGTGAGCGATTCACAAGGTGTGGACGCACCCAAGGGTTGGTTTAGCATAGAATAACTATGTTCATAAAAAAATGGTATCCGTGGGTTGTTATGATTGCAAACAATGAATCTAAAAAGTTAGGGGCGTATTCTTTTACTCTGGCTCGGCATAAGTGATACATCGCATGCCCTTTTGATACACATGCGATATGGCTGTGACACACACAATTATGAGAGCACCACATATAACATTTATTGAACTTACTCATTTCGTTATCACACTAAGGGATACTATAATAATAAATTCTCCCTGTGATTTTTGCACAATGAGGCTTGAACGCCTAACATAATAATCTATCTTCTCTGCTGGCCAGTATTTCACATCTAAATAATATAAAACAATTACATATACAATTTAAATAAACATAGCACTCATTCCGTCATTTCAATCAAAATAAGTAACACCTACAACATTCGGAATTTAAAAATTAATTTAACAAAATTTCGAACTAGCAGTTCAGTTTAACGATTATTTTTTTCTTAAAATAAAAACAATAGTAACAAGCTTATAAATAACAGAACTAACAATTTCTATATTTCACACAATCTGAATTTTCTTACATCAATTTATTCGCAATCGGAACATCTGTCGTCTCTCCCTTTTACTTTCGGCGTCAAAAAATAGCACATCTGCCTAGATCTCCTATTAACGTGCTCGTTTTACTTTTTTATCGTTTTACGTTTTACTTTTTAATACACAAAGCCGTGAAATACGGCCTGTGCGATTTTCTTGACGGCCGAGAGGAATTCATAATACCTATAAACAAAATATGCAAAAAGGTCTACATATAGAAAATTATCGCTTAGCGTGATTATTCGACCATAAGTTTAGAATGTACAGACAGCCACACATCATTACCACAACCTGTCAAATTTACTCAATTGATATTCAACCTAATGTGTTTGATCAGTAAGATGAGATCGAGATCGACTCTCAAGTCGATTGAAGAAATTTGACAGTTTTGTAAACTTTGATGTGTGGCTGTACGTACGAGTACGTACCTATCTACCAACTTACAAGAGATTCATAGTAAGGCATCTTAACACTTCATTTCGTATAGAAATAGCAGTGCATAAAGCTTTTAGTCTTATTGTAATAATACACAATAATTTAATTGATATATTACAATTTATAAGCTAGTATTAAATTATATACATGCCAAATCTGCCAATCCTTTTTTTTATTTAACATCACTTTCGAAACAAATCTGGAATTCTGAAAAATTTCAACTATTGGCTTCAGAATATGTTATTCCTTAGGTAAATAATACATGTTTATAAAATTCATTCAAACAATATAATTACTAATGAGCAAAGATGCAAGAAAATGATTAAATAACGAAAATTAAATAATAATCAGTCTAAGTAAATATTTTTTATTCATATATTAAATTAATCAGGGTATGCATGCGAGTACGTTATCAGGGCATTAGTAAACCGGCGATACTATAATGGCTCTATCTGTGAACATCCCTTTAACCCAGTTTTTATCAATCATTCTAAACAACTTGTTGTATGACTTTTGGAAATTCACATAAAAAAAATACTTTTCATACAACGTCGGTCACGTGACTTGTTCATTTTGTATCGGGAGTCGAAAATAAATTGGTCGAATTTTCAATAGACATAGAATGTTGTTTAACCATTCTATGGTTGGTAGAAGACGGTGGTTTTCACACTACATCCACCATCCATCACTTACATCCTGTAAATGTTCAAAGATACACCTGTATCATACAAAACGGCAGAATCATACAAACTGACAGGAACAACAGCGTTTCTAACCTGTCGCCGCCGTATGTAAGCGGCAGGATTCACATGCCTGTGATATGTGTCGTAAACTATTTACAAAAAAAAATGTGAGCTCTATGATTAGTTGTCTCAATCAATATGTAAAGGAGACTTCATTGATTTACTGCTAGCTAAATTTAATTAAATTTTCAGTGTTTGTTTCCTAAATAAATAAATTGAAAAGCACTGATTTGCTTCCTCAAAAACTCAACAATCTGTTTACAGGCTTAAAAACATCATCACCGCTCTAAGATTTTAACTTTTCTCCACATTACCAATATTAATAGTTATATCACCAGCTAACCCATTCTTTTCCATGCCATTTCTACTAATCGTTATAGTTATCGTGCGATCTATTTCTTTGGCCATTTCCTTCACGTCACATGGTTTCTCCTCTATGGGCTTGCTCAAGGCCAGTACTGGGGCGACGTGGCCCTTGTCTATGGCCAGGGGCGGGGGCTGCTCCCCGTTCACATAATGTATGGGGTAGTGTTGCTTAAGTTCGCTCTTCAGTCTGAATCTCATTTCGCATACTGTACACCTGTGGAAGGAGAAAATATTTTTAAAAAATCTGGAGATGTATTAACTCCTCCGATCACAGAGAAATAGTGATGCCATAAGAAGCATACAAATAATAAGGATGGAACAAAAGATCCCATAGGATTGAGGTTTTCGAACATAGCTCGGGTTTGTGGTCACCAATCCACATTAGGCCAGCGTGGTGATTAAACCTAATCCCTTCATAGTAGCGATGACTTGATATGTATGATGGATGCCTTTGCCCTGCAGTGGGACAGTACATAGGCTGATACTTTACTTTTACATTGTAGTTTTGATACTGACTGGTAAATGTTCTGTCCGATGTGCTGACGGGTGTGCTTGACGAGGTCGTTGCTCTGCGTGAAGGCGCGCTCGCAGTACGCACACTTGTACGGCTTCTCGCCCGTGTGGATGCGGTAGTGACGCTTCAGGTGGTCTTTGCACGTGAACCTGGAACCACGATAGTACGTTAACATCTCTCATCTGCAGTGCAGAGAGGTAGTCAGGCGCACTAACTGGAGAATTTGGGTAGTCTCCAGAAACGTTTCAGTACCGTAAAAACGTTGTAAGGATTCCAGGAGGAATTTGGAGACCGATTTGGATACGGCCCGCGGCGGTTGAAATGCATATTTCGATGTGACACACCAATGTGACACGGCCGAAAAGGGATCGGGCGCAGGACCTACGGCTTAACAGCACGAGGTACAAAACCACCAATTCCCTCTGGACTGACACTAAGTTTCTTACCGCAAAACTTAGTTACCCAACCCTGGGATTGAACCCTGTCGGCCTGACCAATGCGCCACCGAGGCATTCAGCAGATCGAGACAGCATACTAACCGCATGTTGCAAGTGTCGCAAGCGAAGGGCCTGACGCCGAGGTGGATCAGCTTGTGCTTCTTCAGCGAGTTGGGTTTAGTGAACGCCGCTCCGCACTGCTCGCACTTGTACGGGTGCACGCCCGTGTGCGTCGTCATGTGGCAGGTCATTTGACCTGCAAAGTTGTTTTTTATGGTTTAGAACGCAGACGAACAGACGGATCACCCGAAGGTAAGCGATTACCGCCGCCCATGGACACCCGCAACAACGGAGGTGTCACAAGTGCGCTGCCGACCTTTTAAGAAGAAATACGCTCGCTTTTTGAAGGTTTGTAGGTCGTATTGGTCCGGAAATACCGCAGATGACAGTTCATTCGATAGTTTTTATTTTTGTTATGTAAAGTGTTGCAGAAAACATTAGTACGAGTAAAGTCTTTATAGTCCTATGACCAAATCTAGTATGTATTCTGAACCTTGTTTGCATATTAACATTTGAAAAAAATTTTATAAATACGTAACTTAAGTCATTTTCGATGACAAGTCAAAAATTCAATAATTTTTGACGAATTTACAAAAGTCTTAGAACATAGGTATACATTTATTGTTGCATTTTGTCAAACTAATGTACTATGTTGTCAGTCATGATCTAAATAGGGCGTATCTCGCCACGATTTACTACATCAATCTTGGTTATGCACCAAGAGATCTTGAGCGATTACGAGTTGGGTGGGTGGATTAGATAAAACCATGTCCATTTAGTTAAGCAATAACAAGACAAATGGACTAATTTACGTTCCTAGTTTAAAATTATAAAAATATTACCTTTAGTACAGAAAGACTTGGGGCAGAGTGTGCATGAATAAGGTTTGATGCCCGTGTGGCGCATCATGTGCTGCCGCAGGTTTGAGCTGTTGTTGAAACCTTTGCCGCACTCAGAGCACAAGTACGGAGTCTCCCCGGTGTGTGTGCGTAGGTGGTCCTTCAAGCTACATAGTTGCGAGAATGCTGCAAAAAAAACAATCAAGTTTTATTTTTACCTTAAAATACCTCATGACTTTCAATTACAATATTATTTGCATTAAATTATGATATTTCAAGTACGACAAATCACACATTAAAATATTTAAATATAGCATGAAAAGTCTAACCTTTACTGCAGTAGGTACATATATTTGGTTTTCCTGATTCATGCCTTTTCAAGTGCTCCTGCAATTGATCTTGCCTTGTATATCTTTTGGGACACTTAGGACAGGCCAGTGGCTGGACACTACTGTGCAATTTCATATGTCGCCTTAACATACTTTTTGAACTAAACTCCTTTGAACAAATGTCACATTTGAATACTGGTTTCTCAGACTTTATGCAATTTTCTTCTTTTTTATGTTTCCGCATGTGCATTGCAAGACTTCGACTCTTATTGAACACTAAACGACATACAGAACATGTGTAGCTTTCTTCGTCAATCTCAATTTCAGCCTTCACCTCAATGTCGGAGTGGATTTTTGTATGTTCTAATAGCAATGGTAGTGAGTTAAAATTTTCAAAGCATATATTACATTTGTTATATGATGAATGCTTCAGCAAATGTTTATCTAAGGACGATTGTTTTAAAAATGTCTTGCCACATAAAGAACACACTAAAGGGGGCTTCTCATGAACCAATGCATGTTTTATTAATTTGGTTTCCTTTGAAAACTGTTTCTCACAAATGTTACATTGATAATTTTTCTCCACTTTGACATTTTGCATCAAACTTTCATCCTGACTCTGATCTTGCTCTTGGTTAAAATCAAAGTCAAAGTAGTCATTGTCTTCATTATCACATTCATTTTTGAATTCTATCTCTTTTTCATCTTTTATTTTAGTCTCAAAATTATTTGCTAAGAACTTTTTAAACTCTTTTTCAGAATCCAATGCCTGTTTGCGAAATTTATGCACTAATTGAATTAGATTAGCGCAATCTGTACATAGGTTTTGTGGTAAGCCATCATCTGCGGACACCTGTAATTAAATGAATATTCATGAGAGTGAGTTACATTTAGACTACGCCAGAGTGTACTTATTGAATCGCACTCAATTTCGTTAATGTTAAGTTTAGAGATATATGAACTAAGTCCTGATATATTGGAATTATAACGAAAATCTATGAGCTACACAATTATATTATATAACAAGAAATTAATACTCAATACATTAAATTATGAGCAGTGAACAGATTAACTTTACCTGTATTGTGAAGCACTCTTGAAGAACCTCGGCTAACGGTAGACTATCGCATTCCTCTGTTTTAAACTGCTCAAACAGATTAACTAAGTCAACGTTATATTTCATACATGTACGGCACGATGTACTAATTTCCATTTTGGAAATAAATAGACATTCATCAGTAAACTTCGATTTTATAGAAAGAAAAACAAACGGAAGAACAAACAACTGAACAACTCACTCAATTTATTTAGCTTAAACTGTCAATGTCACAAATTGTCAAACAAAAAAAAGTCAAGTTGACAGGACTTCGTGCTTTTTTTATGGGCTGGCTGGCTGAGGCATAGAAAATATGAAGACAGTCTGGGGAGACCTTTCCTTTTCGTCATTTTACTATACTCATTGGGATTTGGGAATCATAACTGGGCCCGTAATACCAGCAAATAAGAAACCATCCAGTTCGCAGCGCAGTTCAAAGGCAGGCCTGTTTCTGCGCTGCTAAGATTCTATTATGAGCCCATAAAAACTGAACGACTATTGCACTGCTAGGCATAAAGGTGAACGGTTTCCTTGTCATCTGGTCTTGCTTACTGATTCAACCTAGAATCGTTCGGAAATCTATGATATTTTTTTCCCGTTTTACCGGTTTTTTAGTTTTCGCTATATACTATCAATTGCTGACTAAAAGTACGTTTTTATGAGTGTATTTACTTAATCAGCATAACTTTCTTAATTCACTGTAGATTATAATAAATAATGGAGTAATTCATAAATGGCGTGCGACTATTCTGTACTCTTCTTACCTACCTAGATTTTTGAACGATTCTTACTGGCAAATGCTGTCAAATAATTGAAATTTATAACAATGTCAACATTGGTAGTTTTCTTGGAAATATAATTAAAATCAAAGATTAAAATAGTATTGTTGACATTATTTAAGTGCAATTTATTCAATAGTTTTACTGTAAAACTAATATAATAATAAAAACCGGGTTTATAAACTATTACACATAATATCAGTTTCCAACCACAAACTGAGATAAATAGGCAATAGATTCCTATTAGAATGTGGAAGTGAAATGTGGAAGAACTGCGACATAACGGCCAAAGCTACATAGCACGAGCCCACGTAATTCGTCAGTCATCTGTGACACTAACACCATACAAAACCAGTTTAAACGTAAGTATTGTTTATGTGATATAATTATCTGTTTGTTCAATCTGCAGTGACCTGTGAGGATCCTCAACTGTTCTCGAAATAGCATTAGAGCCTCTAGTGAGAACTTGTTGGAAAATTCTGTAATTAAGCCTTTAGCATGTGTCTGGCCTGTCAATCTCGGCCAGTGTTTCTTGCTCTGTTCAATCGACCACTCTTTTAGCAAGCGTCTGGTGGTGCACCTGGGTATGCCCAGTACTAGTTCCGGGGATTGTACTTATTTATTACATTTAAGTCATTTCCAATTAACTAAATTGTTCTTATTATTTTTACAGATCAATGGTGGTTGTGTCGTCACTGGTGTAAAATGTGACTGTGTCTATAATCAGAGTAATCAGAGCAGCAAGTGCAAGCATTTTAGTGCCTTAATATCCTATGTTAACATCACCTCCAGCTTGTCAAAGACAGTAACTAACAACATTGGGGCAAACATAGTATTCGGCAATTTGTTCATAATAAATATTCTAAATTCTCGAAGATATGATTAATAAAGACTGATTTAAATTTATACAAAACCTGTTTTTATTTACCAATTTTAACAATAACATACTATTATTTGTAGAGAATATTGGAGGTTGTACTGCAATCAACACTTCTGAAAGTTGACCGTCTGCATTTGTTTCCAATTTCTGCCGTATTGTGCGCGGTCATTATCTGTCCACCACTACTCGCTTTGCACATAGCCAATTTCCCTATTACTATTGTAGATATTGTATACCTTGTATATTATGTATATTAGTGAGTTCTTAAATATTTTATACTAGTTTGAATATAAATCCTAAACTCGAATTCTAATGTCTTTTTTTAATTCTTTGGTCTAACTACTTAAGAAGTTTTTTCTTCAAGAAGAACTTCGCTGATACTTACTTTTGTAGGAAGTAGACATAGCTCGGTCTCGGCAGGGCAGCTAAGTTTTCGTGTTTGCAGTCTTCTTCATTTAAAATGTCGTAAGTACATAGCATTTTTTACCTTTGTTTAAAAATAACTTACTTACATCACATACAATGGACCGAAGGAGAGTCTAAGTTCGGAAAGTGAACTCCACTTTACATTACAAAATAACTTACTCGTACTTGCACTTTATGTAGGTATATTAGTGGTAAATAGAATATTTACTATAGTGAAAACCAACAACAAGACATCGTTGTGAGATATACCCAACTGCTTGGGAGTTTTTTGAATGATCCCTGAGAAATAGCAGTAGGGTATAACAAAATATCCGCTTAAGCTCGGGAACATTTTAAGAGGATGTAGAGTGCAGCGGGAGAAAGGCTCAACTCTTTTTTTTATGATCTAGGTGGCAGACAAGCACACGGATCACCTGATGGTAAGCGATTATTGCCGCCCATGGACACCTATCTATAACACCAGTGGTGTCAAAAGTGTGCTACTTACCTTTTTTACCCCCCTTCCCCTAGATTCGGCCTCTGATACCCTCACACACACAGCGTATGCACTGCTTCACACTGGTTTTCTGTGGGGATGTGGTATTACTCCGGTCGAACCGGCCATTCATGCCAAAGCCTGGCTCTCCCACTGTTAAAGTCTGCATCAGGATGGTCGAAAGTATGTCAGTATTTACTTACTACATAAGAATATACTTAATTCAACTAAGAAATCACAAAACAGTTTTGGTTTCATATTATATTTATTATCAAATCTAATTGCATTTACAAATACATAGATAAAGGTATGGAACTACAACATAAAGTTATTGTAATACAATTTTTTATATTCCAAGTACTGGCTCATCAATGATGCTCGTAGAAGGACGGGACAAGAAAACTTTTTGTACAATTACATTGAACATTTAGGTACCTATTGTAAGATCAGCGACCTAAATAATTCCTATGCGCGCCGATTGTTTGTTTACGATTTTAGTTTTACTTATCTAGTTCATGTTCGATTGTCACTGTGTGCACACATTATCAGAATAAAATACAAGTCAAGATCAATCAAGGCTTTTCTTGCATCTCATCATCATCAAAAAAAAAAAAAAAAAAACTACTCCACAAACTTGAAAACTATGGGGTGAGGGGAAAAGCATATGAATGGCTACAGAGTTACCTCAAAGACCGTAAACAATGCACTGAGATCTCACAAGTTGTACATAACCACAACAGAAATAGTCTAATTAAACAAAACTACAGATCCTCCTTTATATTAAACAGTTCCGGTGTCCCACAGGGCAGTATTCTTGCACCTATTTTATTTTTGTCATACATCAACGACTTACCCAACGTTATCAAACACAAATCTATATTATTTGCTGATGACACTACTTTAATAATAAAATGTGACAGAAATGATCAGATTCAGGATATTACTAATAAGGCTTTTACAACAGTTGTACAGTGGTTAGAATCAAATAATCTCAACATAAATATCTCTAAAACTAAATTTATGCAATATCGTTCTCACAACAGCTATGAACTACCACTCCAAATAACATACGATCAGAATACTATAGATAAAGTCAACACATTCAAATTCCTGGGACTAATCATTGACCAAAACCTTAACTGGAAAGGACATCCACATCTGTAACAAATTAAACCGATATGTCTATGCACTAAAACGGCTGAGACAGACTATATCTACTGAAGCTGCCCTAGCTGCATACCACGGATACGTAGCGTCTGTTCTCAGCTATGGTTTAATTATATGGGGAAACTCAGTGGACATAGATAGAGCCTTCAAATTACAAAAAAAATGTTTAAGAGCTATTAGCAACGCGCGGTTTCGAGACAGTTGTAAGTAGGGTTGCCAGATAGGAACTTATCAAATCCGGGACAGTTCTAAAAAAAAAAAAAAAAAAACAATGTCGGGTCGTGGCCATAATATAAAATATCATATATTTTTTTTATTTTCAAAGGATTCATATTTATATTTAAAAGATGAAATGCCATTTTTTCAAAAAACATACTTTTATTAGCTGTAGGGCGAGCGACAGCGGACGCGGGCGAGAGAGAGGAGGCGGCGGGCGCGGGCGAGTGAAGTAAAACTATTGCACGCACTCCCGTCCCGCGCGCCTCCCGCACTCGCTCACCGGCAGCCATGTCATTCCATTCGTTGCTAGTTTATTTTGTTAAAAAATAATAACTTTTCAAAATCCGGGACAATGAGCGCTAATTCCTGGACACGGGACAAGAGGCAAGATTCCGGGACAATCCCGGATTTCCCGGCGGTCTGGCAAGCCTAGTTGTAAGCCTCTCTTTCAAAAATATAATATACTCCCTCTGCCCTGTATATACATAAGAGATGTCTGCTATTTCGTTAAATCCCATCCTGAATATTACAAAAATTACACAGAAACATCCTCCAGAAATCTCAGAAACAAATTCAAGTACATAATACATAAACCTCCTAGTATAGCTTATATTTATAAACAAAATGTATATAATATGTCTATAGTTATATATAATAAACTACCAACTGCTATTAAAGTTTTAGAAGGTAATGCTTTTAGGAAATCTTTATCATCATGGTTGACACAAAAATGTTTCTATAACATAAAAGAATATATGGAACATGATGTAGTATAAAATAGGGTATTTGAGTTACATTTCTTTATCTAACTCTATTTTTAATTAATTAATGTTAAATAAGATAATAGTTGTGTAACTTTTAAGCATTGTTATAATATTTTTAGCATTTAAGAAAAAAGAGCGCCACCTATTGGCTAGAACATTTACTTTATGTAACTCTTCTATTTGCACGTCTGACAAGAACAGACCAGATACAATAACTGGGGTACCTTATTTTTAAGACCTTCACATTGTACCAAAATGTATTTATGCAAATAAAATATTTGTTTGTTTGTTTGTTGTTGTTTGTCTACTATCAAGCTAAATATATGAGCAATCAAGTGCTCCTACACTTTTAACTCCGGACCGGGGGACAAAAACACACTTAAACACAACCTCAAAACAGGGAAAACAGGGAAAAATTGCCACCATTTACTAGGCAAATCATTAACAATGTTGTGAAAGGTGGTCTAAAAGTAACTTTTTCAAGATTGTTTATTTGACGTTTATCACGCTCAAAAGACGCGCAGTTTGACAATTATTAAGTGCTCATATTACGAAAAGTTCATACAAAAAAAAAGGTGAACGGTTTTCAAGACGTCAACATAACTGCCCTGCCGCAGGCCTGCTACAGGCCTGCGTAAAGGACGTCATAGTACAAAATAACAAGGCAGTTCAATAGCAGGCCTGCTTTAACGGCTGGTAGTAAGGGTCCTGAATCTCAGCCGTGCCGTGCCCGTAATAAATACATACTCTGTCAATAAAGTCGTATTTATTCTCGAGGAACTATTACGGAGATCCATAGTATTTTATCCAATAATGGTGGCGCATTATAAATCGGAGTGGAGCACACACACACCGGTCAAACTGAAAGAAACCTTCAAAAAACGGTGCAATAAATATTTTTCTATTCTATTCAAGTGCAAAACATTAATGATCGTGTTTGTGGCTTGCTACGAGAGAAAGAACACATCAGTGTAATGATGATCTATAGAGGGAACGTATCTCTAAAACTGAGTGACAGTTCTGACACAATTTTTGACATAAAAATAATTTGTCTCCTCGATTGCTATTTTGGTTCGTGATACATTTTTATGTTTTCCTCAAGTTCCGATCAGCTATTATACTGTCTCCCAATATGGACAATTTAGTTTTTATCGGTGATTGGGTTCAAGACAGAGTTTTGGGAAAGGGGAGCTTTGGTATAGTGGTTTTATGGAAACATCAAAAAACTCAGGAGAGACTTGCTATAAAGACTTGTAGATGGGCTGATCAACTCACTGATAAACACAAAGAAAGATGGACCAAAGAGGTAGAGATGATGCAAAACTGTCGCAATCCGAACATCGTAGGAACCAAAGTATTGCCTCCTGAATTTCAAGAAGGACTCAAGGACGTTAATCCTTCCAAACTTCCTATCCTGTGCATGGAATATTGTGCTGGAGGTAATTTGAGACAGTATCTAAATTTACCTGAATCCTGTAATGGTCTAAGGGAAATCCAAGTGCGACAAATACTAAATGACATGAGAAATGCTCTTCAGTTTCTACACAGCAATAAGATAACACACAGAGATGTTAAACCAGAGAATATCGTCATTCACTTGTTGGACAACACTGCAAACATTGATAATGGAATGCAAGGTAAGAAAAAAGTTATATACAAACTTATTGATCTAGGTTATGCCAAAGAAATTGATTCCAATTCAGTTTGTGCTAGTTTCGTTGGTACACTACAATATCTGGCACCAGAGATTTTCTATAGTAAAACATACAGCAATTCAGTTGACTTTTGGTCCTTTGGACTCCTTGCATTTGAAGTAATTTGTGGAACAAGACCTTTTCTTCCTTACATGGCCCCAGTTCAGTGGATGCCACATGTTAAAAAGAAATCACATGAGAATATTTGTGTTTATGAAACTTTACATGGGGATGTTCAATATTCAAATGAGATTTTTCCTGAAAATTATATATCTAAACCCCTGAAGGCATTAATTGAAGAGTGGTTAAAAGTAGCCTTGGAGTGGGATCCTAAACTCAGAGGCAGAGATGCTCCTTCAAAAGTGACATTCAATATACCATCTGAAGAAAAAGAAACTTCTAGCAAAGTTGTAATATTTAACCTCCTTGAAAGCATTTTGGCTAAAAAGATTTTGAAGGTATTTTCTGTTGCAACATTGTCTCATTATGCATATGAAATTGATGACACTACCACCACATCCACAATGAAAAAATGGGTTGAGAATGATACCTGTATACCCATGGAGGAGCAGATACTAATAGCACAAAATTCCTTTGGGATTATTGATGGTGAAGATTTGGTTGTGAAATACTGGGATGAAAACAATGGTCACATGCTTTTCTTATACAGTAAAGAATATCTTATCAAAGATAATACGGAAATAAAAGTTCCAGACATTGTGCAAAGATGTTTGAAGTCGTCACTTCCTGTGGAGCTTGTACAAAATTTTAAGAACTGCCAAGCTTTACACAAAAATGGTTTCTTTTTTGTAATGTCTCAAATGGAAATTTATGATTCACTAATAAAAGGACTATTTGTTAGAGCGGAATCTCTTAAAAATGAAAGCAAAGAACTGCTATTGAGACACAATTTTGTAGATAAAAATATTGGGAAACTTCTTGTCAAAGAAGAGACCATCAAGAAATTTAGTAATATGGGAAAAGAGCATGTGCTGCACTTGAGAGAAAAAGAAGTTGGCACAAATTTACTTGGAGGCTTTGATAAATTATTTAAAGAGGTAGAAGATCTAACTGACAATATTAACAAATTGCAAAATGCTTGGTCACAGTTGACAGTCAGACTCGAATCAGCAGCTAGACGTAGAATAGAAGGCTTGTCAACAGATCTGAATAGCTTCATAACAAAATTTAACTATCAAGCTATTTTCACAAAAGCACAAATGGTTTATGTTTCTTATAAGAAAATAGAAAATCACAATGAAAGCAAGGGAAAAGATAAGATCAATGACATTATATTAATCACAAAAGAGTGTTTGAAGCTAAGAAATAAGATTTTATGTGAAATGCGACATCAGCCGTTTTACCTTAAAATTATGGATTTGAGTATAGAACTATCTAAAATATCTGAGATCATAAATAATGCTTCAACTTTTGCTGAAAAAATTAGTAATGATTCAAATGCTATCATTGATAGACTTTCCAATTGTACCTGGTCTACCATTAGCCTACTGATAAGCGACGCACACAACATAGTGGACCTTCCCTACAGTGTAGTCTCTATTCAAAAAAGTAACTTTAAAATTGGGGAACCAGTATCCAAACATTGTATGAAAATGACAGAAAGTGCAAACAGTAGAAATGAGGAGGATGAAAACTTGAAATCACTGATTGAAGAAAGTTTGAAATTAAGACAAAATCATGTTCATCTTTCCGAAAAAATGAAACTCTCTAAGAAACAGCTGGAAAAAAAGACTTGTTTGGATTTTAGCTTTTTACATGAGCAATAAACATGTTGTTGCATTTATAAAATTTATTAAACAATAAGATCAAATCTAGGCAATTTTGTGTAATGATTTGAATTTATAGTTATATTGCCTATATTATAACTTAAAGTGTGATTGAGTGTAAAAATATAAAAACTTATTTACTCAAGCTTTTGTTATTCTAATTGTGATGAGTTTGGTGCTATAAAACTATGATATTAAGTACATTATTTTTTACTAAAAGTTTTTAGAATTAATATAAAATTTTGGGAATGTTGTATACCTACCTATTAATATAAAAACCGTAAGAATTCTAGTCTAAACATTATGAAATATACAATTATATAAATAATAACAATTTTATAAACTGTTATCTTTCCTAATAATAAAATTTCATTATCTACCCATGTATCTATGTATAATTATAGTATTAAAGATTACCTTTATGCAGGTACCTGTTGTATGACATGATTCAAATTATGTTCCACTTGGACAATAATTATGAATTTGTTAAATATATTTTTTGTTAAATAAAACAAAATAAATAGAAGGTAATATTCGTTTTTATTGCACTTATGTAACTGTCCTCAACTTAAATATAATTATTATTGTAATTAGAATGAAAAACATTAAGTTACTGCATATAACAACTGCCTGTAAATTCCTCTAACCAAGTTATGAAATTGTTAAATATCTTTTGTAACTGTTTGACATCTGCTGGTGTTTGAAGATATTCGTCTGGGGCGAACCTTGGTTCGGGATTCCCACTGACGTGCAACCAAATAGCAAATATAGCGTCATCGATTGAAGCAACGGTGCGTCTACAGAGTCGTGCCGAGTTAACGCAAGTAGCCACTAACGACTCCATACTTCCGACTGATACTCGCGCCGCTTCCTTACGAGCGGCTAAAAAGTAATTCCTCAACAAAGACTCGGTCGCAGTATCTAGAACAACTTCTATTCCAGATATTAAATCTATATACACCGCGATGTCTCTCATAGCCTGAATCTCTTCTTGGGTAGTTTCTGTAGGATCTATCGCATGTTGCAGCAGAAATTCTGCAATTTCGTCATCATATTCACCGTGATCGCCACGACATACAGTGGCAAACACGCTGCCTACATTATACAGATTAATTTTCTTGAAATCCATACCTTGTGCCCACACTGCTGCTCGTAGCTTTGTTCTTCCAGAATCATGGACAATCTCTCCTCTCTCCACCGCAGAAAAAATAGCAGTTGTTAGTTTCTGATTGTAACAATGCAGTGGTAAGGGCATGGTGCAAATCCCTCCCGTGGATCCGATAAGGGTTGTCGACACCGCGGTGTTAGAAGTACCTAATACTGAAGATACATCTGCAAGCCTACTGGCATCTTCCATCAATGCTCCGACAATGCTCGTATCAAATCCCGCAACTAAAACGTGTATGATGCTTGAGCCAGTCAAAATGTTAGCTTTAACGCTGGTTAAACTTAACAGAAGGTTAATTTTGAGATGCATAAAGCAATTCAGCGGGCATATATTGACTCCGATTGATGAAGCAAGACAGTAAATAAACTTCCAAGGCAAGCCGTGACAGGCTTCAAAAAGTTCGTCTATATCAGCTGGATTAGCCATAGTGGTGGGGGCAGGCAAAGGCAGTATAACTTCTAAAGACCATACCTCTTTAGCCTTTTTCAGTATTATTTCAGTGATGAAGTATGTAGAACCAAGCTTCAGTTTCGGAAACAAATCGTCAATTACCTTGATAGTTTTTGGTAATAATTGATCGCGAATTTTGAATACAGCGCTTACCTGTTCACCGCATCTGCGTAATCCACTGTTTTCAAAAAGAACGCTTTTGCAGGTGTAACATTTGGGCGGTGCTTTTGGTATGTATTGCAAAATTATTTCATTGCCTTCGCATTCTTCTGGGCACGTCCATACCGTATGGTAGACGTAAGGTGAATGGTTTTGAAACGTCTAAAAGTAACCCCTGGGAGCATGCTAATCCTTCATGTAAATGCGAATTTAAGTTTACTAATAACCGGGGCATACTTTTCAATCGTAAAATTGTTACCACTTGAGATGTTTTTACATAATCGACACAGTAACTTCCTGTGGATTTTAGGCATGCATATAGTATTTGATTGCAAAATCGTTGAAACTGTAATGGTTCCTCCAGCAAGAGTTTTCCCAGATCAGGTGAAAAATTGAGCATATCCATGGTATCCACTTCAAAGAAATACCGTAGTGGTGGAAATTTAGGATAGAAGTCCGCTGCAAGTTTATTTGTGAAATCTTCGCACTGACTCTTCATATCAAAGAGAAAACGCCTTCTGTCTAAATACAGCAACAGTTCGCTCAGCAATTCCATTGTGAGGTAACTTTTTAAAGTAGGTAACCACTTATTAGCGATCGCATTTAAAGTCTAAAAACCAACACAGTGCCTACTCAAAGTTTAGTATACTACTCGAATTGATTGATGTCTCTGATATTTCGCGCCTTTTCAGGAGTATTTTTTTATGGAAATAAAAAGTTAAGTTGGTATCACATTACATTCAGCCAAGGATTAAAAAAAATCGTAAATATTTTTTTTTCGTTTAGAATCAGGTAGAAATATCTACCTTTAGTTAGTTAGTCACTTAATGTTAATATTGTGACATTATTAGGCGCCTACGCGATAAACTTTAGCCCACGCATCGTTCACGCAAGGTCGGCAAACAATTAGCCATTGGCAACTTAGCCGTAAGAACGGAAATGCCGAATCGAATATGCAAATCGTATCGAACTTTATATCTTCATAAAATTAAACATAACTATAACGTTTAAGGTTTACTGCTCAGTGTTCATTCATTGCAACGAGTAGGTATGCTTACATGCGGAAGTGTGTTTGAATTATAACTTTATACGTAAGTACATAAGTACTTAGGTAGAAACGAGCCTCTAGCGTTGTGTACCCAACTTGAGACCGATTGACGTTTTAACAAAAATGCTATTTAATCAAATCTATAGATTTGTATTTATTATCTAATTTAAAAGACTGAGAGGACCCAGAGCGAAGCATTTTTTCTAGTTCATTTGTAAAGTTAGATAGGTTACCTACTTACATGAGTTATTCATGTTTGAAGCTGCTATGTCGTTAAATTGAAATAAAACATTTAACTTACGTCTCGATCGGCGATCAAAAAAAAGTTTTTTTTAATTTGGTCTAACCTGTCTTTGTACATAATAATTGTTTCTTATTTATTCGACGTGTTACCCAAGTTCTGTTTGACTTACTTCCAAATGAAAGTGTAGTTCGGTAAGTACCAAATCTTCTGTAGTTAATAAATGATTCTGTGTGCGAGTGTACATGAACGGAGCGGGGCAAGTGGGCGGAGTGAGCGTATTTTTCAAGCGGAATTCGGGCGCGGGCGGCATCGTCGCGTGGGGCGGCCGCGGCGCACACGCGACCGCGACACTCCATGCCCGAACACGACAAGTACCAGCTGCGTCCGCGGGCCGCCCGCGCCCGCGAGCCGCGCGCGCGCCGCACGCCGCAGCCGCTCAGCAAGTACCGCAGGAAGACCGCCAACGCGCGCGAGCGCAGCCGCATGCGCGAGATCAACCGCGCCTTCGAGACCCTCCGCAGGGCCGTCCCCGCCGCCGCCATCACCGGCAACCCTGTCCCATGCGAGAAGCTCACCAAAATCACCACGCTCCGCCTCGCCATGAGATACATCACAGCGCTCTCCGCCGCCCTCAGAGACAACCCCGAATCAGACTCCTCCAGCCCCGAGCGCTGGCCCTCGCCCTTCTGCTCGGATCTCTCCGAGTTCTCGACGGAATTAGAACACGAGACCACTTCGGAGTTCGCCGAGGACTCCTTGTCTCCCTTCGACTCGTTCTTCGCCGAGTTCGACTATGAGTACATGGACAGGACATTTGCGTGACAGTGAAGTGATGTGTGTGACGTTCACGGGACTGATTTATCCAATTAGGTATTTGTAATTCTCACTCTGCCATATTACAAATATGATTAACTATTATTTTATAAAAGATGTATTTTTGAGATTTATTTATTTTTTTAAATAAAGTTTGTTATCGTTAACTTTAACTTCTAGTTTAGTTTGATCGTCCCCTAAACAA
Source organism: Cnaphalocrocis medinalis (assembly GCA_014851415.1). NCBI lineage: Eukaryota > Metazoa > Arthropoda > Insecta > Lepidoptera > Crambidae > Cnaphalocrocis > Cnaphalocrocis medinalis. The sequence continues at coordinate 11,466,952 of CM026286.1, forward strand.
AACGTGGCTTGATATTTTCAACTTTGGACTTTACAATACGTTATCCCACTTTAGGAAATGTTTCCTACTATTTTTACCCAACGTTAATCTCTTCACACTCACAGTTCCAAATACGGGATCTTTTTTTAGAGAACCTCGAACTAAACCGTGTATCTCCGTTGTTAACACTGTAAGGACGTGGTAATAAAGGTTAAATTGGCCAATCTCCTTTAAACATCGCATGGAAAATGTCTATTCACGGCAATGACAGTTTAACTTGTCCAATAAAACTGAAATTATACCTATAAGTAGCGGGGGTATTTATACGGCCCTTATGTACAGTACGTAGGCTAAACGTTTTGTTTTTGCATTCCAAGCTATTAAAAGGTAGTTAACTCATCATCAAATCAAAAAACTGGTGTGTCTAAACTGTCCCAATGCTGGGAAAAAGTCTCTCGCTAACCCTTCCCGGGGTTCTGTTTGAAGCCAGCGCTTGCTAATCTTGACTATTGGTGAAATCTAAATCATCACTCCATCTTTCCTGGGTCTGCCTCTAAACCATCGCTAATTTGTGGCTGATACCTGTTGAGTGAAGATTTTAGTCCACCAATTTATTTAAATATTCATATCTTTTTTTTTTTATGTAAATAATACAATAAAAGTGCTTAAGCTACGTGTCTAGTCAATGTATGAGATGTTGTGTGAATTTGTTTATTTATTTAATACGAGTAGCGGCCGCCCGCGACATCATCCGCGTGGAAACGTAACTTTTTACCCTCCTTTTAACCCCTTACAACCCCCTTTTCGCAATAAAAAGTACCCTATGTTCTTTCTCAGGGTCTAGATCATCTGTATACCAAATTTCATTTAAATCCGTTCAGTAGTTTTGGCGTGAAAGAGTAACAGACAGACAGAGTTACTTTCGCATTTATAATATTAGTTAGGATGTCTTTAATTAATAATATTACTAATCAGCACTTGTTCGAAAAGCTATTATTATGGCAGTATTACCATTAAAGTATTCGAAATAAGTCGTAGATCCCTCCTTGCCCAGTGTCCCAAGCGCGGAAGGTCCCGGGTCGGATTCCTGGTCGGATCAATTTAGGAAATTAACTTTTCTCTGGATGTACTTACTACGAGACTTCCCCGAGTATCGTCCACTAAAAGTAGGTAGGTACAGCCACTCATCAGGTTACTACAACCTGTCAAATTTCCTCAATTGATATTCAACTTAATGTGTTTGACTGTAAGTTATTGACAGTCCATTGAAGAAACTTAACCGTTTCGTATGCTGTGTGATGTGTGGCTGTACGTACCTCCTATAGAACAGGGAATGTGATCAGTTTTTATTGTGTCTGAGGCATTAGAACCAGCTTACTTCTAAGTCAGTTTTGCCTCCCTTAAGTCTATGACAGTGGCTATGTTTGTAGTAAATTTAACGTGATGTCGTGTAGCCTATAACAAGAGGTTTCCAACGACACACGTCTCATTTGTCCAATTGTGGTAACTAGGTAGTTTAGAAGTTATGAGGGAACGGATGAACGCTCACATACAAACATACGATATACCTAAGTAAAGGTCAAAATTATTACCCTCCTTTTATCATCGCCGTAAAAAGTAAAGTAAAGTAAAGTATCAGCCTATATACTATCCCACTGCAGGGCAAAGGCCTCCATCATAGAAATCAAGTCATCGCTTCTATGATGGGATTAGCTTAATCACCACGCTTGCCTAATGCGGATTGGTGATCACAAACCCGAGCTATGTTCGTAAAATTCGAAACATATTTTACATCGCCGTAAACAGGTAAAAAAATAATAAGGATATTTACTTACCTATTCAAATACTTGCCTAGTACCTACCTGTATAATTGTATAAGTATCTATACTTTTAATTTCATGCAGCAATTCCTTTGCACTGCCTTATCCCATTGACAACACGCTTTTTTCCTTCCTCTACCTAAAGGTTGTCTGGAAGAAATCGCTACAAGCGATAAGACCGCCTTATTGTACTGTTTATTGCTGTTGTTTCACTCATGTATTTTATTTCTGTGCAATAATGAATATATGCTATCTATCTCTCTTACCTTAAATTCACATCATAACATAGTGTGTAAAATTTTTAGGTAGGTAAAAATGTGCTGCGTTTAAAAAAAACATGACGTCATTAAAAAATAAAGTTCGAAAGCGCAAAGGAAACGCTTTCATAGGGCCATGCAACAAGACTGCTCCCGTAGCGTTGGTACCCAAGTTGCCCAATGATGCGGAATGATCGCACTGATTATGTAAATAATCGCCTCCGGAAGCGTGGGCCCCACTCTCAGGCCAACAAAGTCCCATTCTGCATTGAACTCGTCCACGCATAGAACCTTGTGTCAATAAGTCGACGGAAACGCCTATGTACCCACGCGAATCGATCTCTCTCATTGTTCTAAAGACAACTAGATATGAAGATGAATGTTTTAGGTTTTTGTTGCGATTAGTAATTCGATTTCTGATTCAGTGATTGTTGTAGGAGGGCGTGTCACACCTAAGTCAATATCGGCTAATTTGGTTTTGACAACTCTGAAAGGATGAGAAACGGTGAATAATTATATAAGTATTGTTATGAATGGTTTGTGGTAGTATGGCCAGGCGGCCGGATAAAGTCGGACAAGCGTAGGCGATACGATGAGCCGCAAAGGGACCCACTACGTCGCGTAGAATATGCTATAGGCCACCGGTGGATCCCACTATCCTGTTTAGAGCCTTAAAACAAACAGCCAGTTTAACCGTAGGCTGTTATCGGCCAAATGTCCGGCTAATCTAGTTGGGTTGTACTGCTTTTCGTTTATAAGACTGGCTACCTTAGCTTCAGGTCTCACCTCACATTCCTTAGAAAAAAGAAATATCGTGATCAAGTCCTTATTTATGTTCTCCAACAGCATAATATTATGCTACTTTATCGAATTTGCAAAGACCAGTAGGTACGCCACTGACCATATTCTTTGAATAAAAACCAAATATCTATGTTAATCTAGCGTATCAAACAGCTCAATCCATGATTATATACCAGAGTGAAGTACCTACATTTAATCAGAATTTTTACTAAATTAAATAAGTAAGGTAAAATAACTGAGGCCTAAAGTGCACATTTTGAAATGAATGCTGTACGGTAGCCCGAACTATTTCCAATTTGCAAGGAAATCGCAGTTCTAAGTAGATAGGCACGTAGTTTGCAGTTCTAGTTTTTTGCAGTACTAAGGGTATTTTCGGCATTAGGTTCTTGCAATGCTGAATACCTAAATTAGTACAGCTACCTAATCACAATCTTCGTGATACTATATCCCAGAGAAGACGATTCGTCTACTTCACCTGATCTATGATTTAGGTGATTGTTTTTATAAAACAATAACTCATCTTCACTTACAAGTTTTTTATAACTTAAAAGGAGATGCTGACCTAATCAACTTCAAGCAACCTTTTTTCTGTCCAAGAATGTTGTCCAGGATAATTCGTGAATCTTCAATAAGCCAATGATTGGTGCTATTTCACAAACATAAAGACTGCTTTCCTTTAATGGCAAACAAGTACCTACATTCTCAATTTAGCAACTCCAATAGTTTAATCAATCTGCCATTTACTAGCGCCTTGATGGACAGCATTATGCATAACTGTCAACGCGACCGAAAATCAAAATGATATGTGACCAAGTTTCGCGGTCACATCTACTCCGTACGTCGTTTCATTTAATAACATAACTCAGTGAACTGTCATTCGTACCATATTTGGTGGGAAAGCAATCCGCTTAAGCCAAATCAGGCATGAGTTGGGATACTGCTCCTTGGTTCTTTATAGCATTACACGTACATTGCATAAGTTTGCATTTTTAGCCTAACATAGAACTGTAAGTAGATGCCAACGCAACACAGTCCCTACTTCGGTGCTTGATATACAACCATTGAAATACTCTAACCCACATATAATTTAAGCCTATTGAAGCAATGCTACGAGTTTGCTGCAATAAAGTTACCCTTGGAATTAAAAAATATTTGAGAAAATACATACGAGCAAAAATTCGATATAAACAGATTTATTCAAGACTGGCCTAGCAACCAGAAATAAAAATTCCCAGGGTAAAACTACGTGAAACCCCGGTAGGTACCACTCAGACCTACCTTTCCGTTGGTAAACGATTTTTCCAAAAACGGTCCAGACTTACCCACTAATTTTTTCGTCACATAGGCATAGGTAATATGCAAGAACAAAATTTTTATATAGGTAATATTCCTACCTATACCTATCGATATTATTTAAGTACTTAAGTAAGTACCTACTTCTGGACATCCAACTTATTGCTGTTCAGTGGTTTATATTATTTTATATACTTATTCAAACGCATTTCAAATCATCTGTATTTAATTAGCAGAGCTCAAAATTAGGTACCTACAGGTATTTATGTAGATAAGTAGCTAGGTAAGTACCTACTGCATAGGAATGTTGATATTATTAAGTTATCCTGAGCATGCGCTCTTAGGTAGGTGTAAAGCCTAGTGTTGCCTAAATTTATGCAGGTTTTTTCCTTGCTTTTTAAACAAGTTTAGAATTAGGTCGTCAATAATGCAATAAATTGTTTATTTAGGACGACCTAAATGTCAACTTGAAGATATGATGAGTCAGGTCATACCTAATAGCGTAGGATGAATCTACTTAATAGTTCTTCAAAACCTGTGACTGTTTTAACTTAATGAATCACCTCCACGTCAACAGGAAAATTATTTGTGACTAAAATAAACAAGAAAATAACAGGTAAGTGACCTGCTTCAATCATAATTATCACAATAATTTACGAATTACTTTACTTTAATAATTGGGAACAGTTTAACATCATCCTTTAACCACCTATTCCATCAACGATTCTAAACATTTTGCAAATTTTGAAAAGGAGAATGGGCGGTTTCGTCCTATGTATTGTAACACTCCATAACCTGATGACCATGTCATATTGATGATATTAAATAGCAATAAAAAATTTTGTATGGCGGTTAGTCTGGATTTTGTGCAAGGTAAAACTTACAACCATTTTTATGATGAAAAAAACCCGGTAGTTTTTTCATATTACATTTAAAAAAAGTAGAACCGCAAGGCTACTTACTGACTATCCCGGCTCCGACCGCCCGGCGGGCGCCTGTCATGGCGTCTTTTTTTTTATGTGATAGTTTATGTAAGCAATTGCCGCCGCCCATGGACACATGCAACACCAGTAGAGTCACAAGTGCGCTGCTAACCTTTTATCCCCTTCCCCCCCGATGGGCCTCCGGTACCCTCACTCACTCGGCGAAACACAGCACATGAGCTGCTTCATGCCGGTTTTCTGTGAGGCAGTGGTATCACTCCGGTCGAGCCGGCCCATTCATGCCGAAGCATGGCTCTCCTACAATTAAATCTCGCCCCGTCCTTTTCTGAGGCGTACGCAAGCCTCGTCCCGTCTCTTTTTCCTGCGTGTGCGCTTCTCGCGGTTGTTTCATCCTTACTTTATCAGTCTCCTCTCAGCCTTTCGTTGTCTTACTAGATACGGAATAAATATACCAAATGGTATCCTTTTTGAGAGGATGCATAAAGTCACGTCACATTTAAGGCAGGATTTACTACTGCTATATTTTAGTAAATAATGAAGCAGAAACACCAAGAGCTTCAGTCAGCAATTATTATTATTGCTCCTGTTTAACTGGAAAACGAACAGTGGGTACTTGCGCACACATTATGAGCATTATTTGGTACCTTGGTTGGGCAAGACACCAGCCAAACGTTTTGTTGCCTGCTACATTTTTGGATGACATAATTATAGATCATAATTACTAATGGAGTAACTATTTAATAAATCATTATGTACCTTACATATTTTTTATTTAACGTTTTTCTACATATCCCAAGTTGTCACGAAGGCAATATTAAGTCCCATTTATCGTCCCGAGAACTATGCAATGGGACCTCCGTAATATAAAAAGTTTTATTTTACTTTTGCTCGAATAATATTACCTGCATTGAATAATAAATAAAAAACTATATGGAAGTCATGACATAGCACAAGACAACATGTTTACACAAGTTGTAACTTGTTACAAGGGTTAGGACGGGTTCCATACAAAATCGCCCATTCTCCTTTGCTTAAAAAGCAATTTTTACATAAAGTGGGTCAACTGATTTGATAATTTGTAATAACTATAATAAAAATAGGTATATTTTTTAAATACATTATTGTGATGTAAACAAGTATAAGGCACATGGATATTTAGAATTATGTAAGTATAATACTTATTTTAAAACAATGAGTAATATCGAAATGAAATATAGCAAGAAAACGAGTGAGACATCAAATTGCGTGGGCGCTAAGTGAATTAATAAATGTAGGTACTTATTTACCGATAGCACAACTTTTTTATGACTCAAGTTCGATAAATGTGACATCTGAAATTGTGTATAACTTACTAACAAGTGAAGGTAAAAGATGCGATCTTGCAATTTATTTCTTGCGCCTACTTACCTAATAAAATTATGTATGTACGAGTATGATAGGATTTAGGGATGGCATCCGACAAGTTTCCTTAGATTCTTCAGAAATTATTAGATCCTAATTTAATAAAAGATATCACAGGGATGTTCTGAAACCTTTAGCAGACTTTTGCCAGTAATAGTCACTGGCAAAAGGTGGCAACCTTTTCAAAGAAACGTAGGTCGAAAATATGAAAAGAGATTAGTTTTCTTTCATACTTACATTATAATAAAGTAACCAAACTTTGTGATAATAATAAGGAAAATTAAGATTGTTTCTTTGGAACGATTTCAAATAAAGTACCTAGATAATAATTAGTACCAGAGTAGAATCGTTACTTACCCTGGTAGAAATGGTGGTAATAAAATCTTTACCTACCTATGTATGTACCTATATGTTAAATTCAGTTAATTAATTGATTTGTATGTAATGCATCGCAGATTTATTTTTTGCTTTGCACTAGCTGAATTTAATTTGTAAATCAAATGCAATTTTTGTGCGGTGGCCTTTTAAGACTGTAGGTTTGTTACAAATGGGTTAATTAACCCTGCCTTATCTTAATTACCCAAATAATAAATAAATACCATACAACAGCACATTACTCCATCGCTTGTCCATGTCATATAAAATTGTTCAGAATGGGAATCGAACCCTTCCGGAGAGAATTTAAAGTTTAGATACATTCGTCTAATCAAATTTCTAATTCGACTTCAATGTCGAGTGCACGAAAATTGCTCCCCATGCGCCATATTAAGCAGTTTTTTTTTCTCGAGCGAAATACATTTGCTACCACACAGCCTAATCCTGACTGACACATCCCCTGCCGGGTATAATCCTGAACTTAATCCTAACCATTTTACCAGTAACCGCGTAGGAAGTTTCTCCAAATACCTACCAACGCAAGGTCGCGTGACGTCAGCACCATGCATCCTACTCTTGCAGGTCGACATTTTTGAAGATTGTGCAAAGTGCGCGGGCGACTCCGTGGGCCGGACCCGCTTTTGGCTAAAAATTTCCTTATATACTCTTTTATTTCTTTTTCGGCACAATGGAGTTCGTTTTCGACGATAAATTTGGACTTTATGTCGGGTAATGTTTCGTGAAATGAATCTCTCGGGTGGTCAGTATGACTGCATACGAAATTTTATACATACCATCTAATATGAGTTAGGTATATCGAGCGCCCACCTACTCACGATAACATTTAAGAGGAAGTTGAACCGTGGGAGAGCCACGCTACGGCATGAATGAGCCGACCTGTCTGGAGTGATACCACGGCCCCGCGGAAGACTGAAGCAGCTTGCGCTGTATTTCGTTAAGTGAGTGAGGGTACCGGAGGCCTAATTGGGCGCTTATTATCAGGTGAACACAAAAAATGCGGTTTGACGGCTACTCACATAGATTTGAAAAATCCATAGATAACCTGCTCAGCTCCGAACCTACGACCTCCCGCTAAAGGGGCTGGTTCTATTACGTCACTCGCTCGCGAAACTGTTTATAAATGATCCTAAGGCTGCGTTTTCACCAAAGATGGGCTAAGATGCGTTACTAAAGGTGTGTTTGTTACGAACCAATAATGTCACTTGTCTGAGCGAGCTAAAAAGTAAACTATGCGCTACTATTGGTTCTCAACTAACACATCCCTCGCTCGCTCACTCATCCCTGGTCTATGGTCATCTCCGGTCAACGTATCAGCCTTAAACTTGCTTTTTTATGTGATAGGTGGCAGACAGATGGTAAGCAATTGCCGTCGTCCATAGACACCTGCAACTCCAGTAGAGTCACAAGTGCGCTCCCAACTTTTAACCCCCTTTCCCCTAATAGGGCCTCGGGTACCCTCACTCACTCAGGGAAACACAGCGCCAGTCCTCTGTGGGGCCGTGCCATGCCGAAGCGTGGCTCTCCCACGGAAAAAAATACAAATTGCTGTACAAATTGCTTCTTTTAAAGCTACAAGTTCTTGTGCAACATATGTCGCTTAAAAGGAAGACGAAAATATCACGCCTGCATCGCATCTAGGGTTGCCACGCGTCCGGATGAAACCGGACATAGTCAGGCTTTTTGGTTGCGTGTCCGGCAGAATCACGCGGTGTCCGGCTTCTGAGGATTTAGTCAGACTTTCATAATTTGAACATTTTCTTTTGTATTTGTTATAAGTACGTTGACTTCAGAAAACATGATTTAAAAAGAGTTAAATATAGGTATGGCTCCCTACATAGCTCACTCTCCCTTTTCGATTTATTGATTATCCCACTGGATTTATACTATGGGTTTAGGCATAATCACCACCATTGTGTAATGCGAATTAATGGTCACAACCTGAGATTGTCGAGAAAACCGTAAGCGAAATATTTTTTTACTTGACTTGGGAATCGGACTCAGGACCCCACAAGGTTACACCCCAGTACTTAAACCACTAGACCAACGGGGCGTTCAATAGTAAAACAATGTGTTCGTCTCTTTACTCAAATTAACGGTCAAAATGTTTGGAATAGAATAGAATACAATAATTTATTTCATAATTATCAGTACAAAAATAACAAGCACTGTCCGGCTTATCGTTTCTAAGACCTGGTAACCCTTATCGCACCTAGAGTTATAAAATTATTACACGGTACAAAGGCAATTTTTCTCAAATATGGAGACCGCGTTGTAATTACGGATAATTAAAAAGAACTTGGGATATATGATACTCAGTGTAAATGAGGCCTCGGTGTTAAAAGGGCATAGGTGTTTCTTTTTTTTTTCAATTACTGTTTGTACTCGACTAAAAGTGGGCATGTAGGCTCTGTATGCTACATAACGTTAAGCAATATTAAGCTGTTAATTGCACTGGTAAGATAATATTTGAGCCTTATTTGGACATAGAACACTTGCAGCGTAAGTTATTTATGAACACGTCTTATAATGTCGTTTACTCGCACTGTACGATTTGCATGACGTAATTTGCGTAGCTCCTAAAATAGGTCCTACCTATTTATAATCGTGAAATTTAAAACATAAATATGCGTTTGCTTACATTATCTCTCTCTTTCTCTCATCTTAGCGTAGAAACCCGGAATACGCTTCAGACATTTCCAGGATTTGGGGAGTCGAATTACCTAATTAGATACAGAGGCGGCGCAAGCGTAGGCAATGTGGGCCTGTTTTCCCTGAACGCCGAGCTAATGGTAGACGTGCACATAGATTTGAAAAATCCAGATGTGCATGTGCATGCCCAGATTCAAACTACGACCCTCCGCATAGAAGGCTCCGGATTAGTGCTTAATTAACACGGGGGGTGTTAATTTAGTTACGTGGGAATATATCACGAAATTAAAACAGGGGAAGGGGGGTTAAAAGGTAAGCAGCGCACTTGTGACACCACTGGTGTTGCAGATGTCTATGGGCAGCGGTAATCGCTAACCATCAGCTTAGGTGATCCGTCGGATCGTCTGCCACCTAGGTATATCATAAAAAACACATCAATATCTGGCGCAAGCGGACCGAAGTATTTTTAAGTTTCAAAAAACGTCCTCAAGGCAACAGACATACTTAGTACAATAGTACCACAATCTTATAGGTTGTTTTGTAGGCTCTAAGCTAAGCTATTTTATTGATTTCATGGCAATGTATGTAAGAACAGCAAATAACCTTAGACAACTTCAAAAGCGTGAGAACACATAATAACAAGCTTTGTAAATGATAATCTCGCCATAACAACCTGAACACGTTTTATATCATTCGTTCGCTAATAAATATCTGGAAAAACTGCTGTTTATTCAGTGGAGGCGCCTAAGCAGCGGAGTTAAAAGTTTTTCTCGGCAGGCATTTGGCGTCACGCCGGTTCTGTTTTATTAAAAATCGGCCAAGTGCATGTCGAACTCGCCTAAGGGTTCCATAGCAGAAAGTAACATTTATTTACATTTTTGAGTTGATTGAAGGAACATTCAGGTTTACGATTTACGTATTAAAAAAACTACTAGCTAACCGATTTCGTCCAAACCAATTTTCGTTGGTAATTTTTATGGTAATATAAATCATTTTCAATCAATCAAGAATTGATATTGGTTCGTGTGGGGACCCATACACACACATATATGATATACCCATACACATACCTTACCTACATTACCTAGATTATGTAGAATGATAACATTTTTTTTAGTTATAATCCTATTTGACTACGGAACCTTAAAAATTGCTGTTACGTTTATATGCCACTTATGATGTTTATTGAGCACAATAACAGGGTGACCTAAAGCACCCTGAGTGAATTCATGTCATGATGACGTGACGTAGAGACAGCTGCAAAACGATTTTAGGCATACTTTACTGGAAAATAGAAAAATGACCACTTCTTGGCCGATTTATTGGTAGTACTTAAGTATATAGCTGTCCAAACAACGAAAATGAGACACATTTGAAACACTCGCGCAAGTCATTAAAGATTTTATTGACTAAGAACTGCAGGAAAAAAACAAAAACAAAGCGCTTAAATCAGACCGGCTAACAGCTTATTATACCTTATTGAATTAACTGTAAAAATACTCGGCGACAAGCCAATTAAAGAGTATGTGCCTGGAAAAAATGCACTGTATTTGGAGCTAAAGCATTTCGTGGCTAAAGGCTGTGAACCGACCCTACGCCGCGGGAGGCGCATGCAGCGGCGCCTGCGCACGGAGTTGACGAGGGCTGACACTTTTAACTTCATTAGAGTACAGTTTTCCAGTCAGCTAAATCAATCTACTGGCGGGTAATGTGTAACGCGGCACTGAACGAAGTAGTAAAAGGCTAATTTTTTTTTTATGTGATAGGTAGCAGACGAGCAGGCGGATCACCTGATGGTAAGCAATTACCGCCGCTCATGGACACTTGCAACACCAGTGGAGTTACAAGTGCGCTGCCAACCTTTTATCCCCTTCCCCCCGGGTGGGCCTCCGGTACCCTCACTCACTCGGCGAAACACAGCACAGGGGCTGCTTCACGCTTCACTGTTAAAATACTTATTTGTACTTAGATAGGAATTAATAAAAAAAATAAGTACCTAGGTACGTACGTAACCTACGTATATTTTATATTTAATGATTGTCGAAGTGTCAGCTACTTGCACAAGTAAGCACCTTTACAAACACCGCTGGTTAAATCTTCAGGTGCTTTGCTTTACCAAATATTTGGTAAGCTACCATCTAACTGCAAATCTCTGACTAAAAAGTTAACTTACTTACTTTACAATTTACATCTGTTTGGGTATATAAATGTACTAGCGGCCGCCCGCGACTTCGTACGCGTGGAGTTAATTATTGACACTTACCGTCATATTTTGGACAATCCACACAATATATTTTTATAAATTGTAGCCTATGTGTTATTCTGATGTATAAGCTATATTGTAGTAAAGTTTCATTCAAATCCATTCAGTAGTTTTTACGTGAAAGAGTAACAAACATCCATACATCCAAACAAACTTTCGCCTTTATAATAGTAGTAGGATAGGACCTTTTGGTACAACCCTATGACATCTAGTGTGAGAAAAATATCCTAACCCTCACCTAGATACGAGTTGAGCGCTTCATGACGAGTTTTCCACTCCAGTTCCTTCAACTTTATTCCGTTTCGATAAAACTCAATTTTCAACTCATCTGTGCCCTCGTTAGGTATAGCGTGGTGAGGATTTATGAGGCTGTCAGGAGAGTGTTAGTAGACCATACGTCAAGTCGCACTCATCAACTTCATTTTCTGTTTTGTATAAACTTGCTTACAACTTGCAGAAAGAAACCTCCATTGAAAATCGCATTATCACATTGTCAAACATTGATTTAGAAAAGCAAGTCACCTGTAATCATAAGCATAGCTATTCGTTTTTTTGTTCCTATATTTATCCCTTATTAAGCTTATTTATCCCTTTAATAAGCGTTCTATGCATTCTAGGTGTTAATAAGTAACTTAATAATATATGCTTATTGTAAGGTAAATTTTTACTTGCATATTGTTCTGGTCATCATTTTTTTATAAACCACTAGCGGCCGCCTGCGACTTCGTACGCGTGGAGTTAATTATTGACACTTACCGTCATATTTTGGACAATCCACACAATATATTTTTATAAAATGTAGCCTATGTGTTATTCTGATGTATAAGCTATATTGTGGTAAAGTTTCTTTCAAATCCATTCAGTAGTTTTTACGTGAAAGAGTAACAAACATCCATACAAACTTTCGCCTTTATAATAGTAGTAGGATTAAATACTTGTATAGTAAAGTATCTACCTAAGTTACTACTAAATTCTACCTAGGTGAAACACATCAAATAACAATCTGCAACGCGATACAAAAATTGATAACAACAACGTACCTACCTAAGGAAAATAAAGTAGGTAGATATTATTGTGGTTCAACATCTTGAACTATAAACTTAATAAGCTTTGCCCGAAAAAGGATGTTACTATATTAAAGTGAGAAGGTTATTTTGGGACTGCCAACATAAAAGCAGATGATTCACGCCTTAACCTTTTAAAGGAGCGAATTATGTTTATTTGAATTTGTCTGATTAGGGAAATGAGACTTCGTTATATAACATCGGTAGGTATAATGCTGAAGAATCATTATATATTAATTAAGAATATTATACACTTTATCCACTAATACAATTCATTTCAAGAATCTATTATGTAGGTACTTACGTACAGGGTGAGCGATAAGAGATAAACATCACTTCAACGAAACCGGTTCGTTCAAGTAAAATTTGCTCTACATAAATACGTCTTTTGGAAATTAGGTCGAAAAAAATATCAACTCCTCATTTTGTATGAGGTTAGGAGTATTAAGTTGTCCACTGATTGTTTTTTTTAATAATGAAATTGTTTTTTTTTAATTCATTTATTTACCTATTAGGTGGTCAAAGGGAGTTACTACCTGTTTTCGATCCTATACCCTACCTCTTTACCGATACCGATTTAAAAGAAGATTGAAACTGATTTAATCTTACCTTCTTCCTCGTCTTTATTCTTACTCCGCTGAGTTATCGCTATAAAACCCTCCTTACTCTTAGCCGAAACTTACAACTTTAGAGTCAGTATTTATGTTACCTACTCTATGGAGTCAACTATCTAAAGCCAACTCAACTTCTTCCTTCTATATGCACGGAGGATGATACGTAGACAGAACTCCGTAGTACGTAACATGTGTATGTTCAACTTGACCCATAAGTATTCCCACGCCTGCAGACCTCAAACGTTTTCTATTCCAGTAAAAATCGCTACGTGCCTAGCTGCAGGCCATTATGCGGGGCTATATGGGCATGCGCTCATTTTTGTGAGCGTTTATAAAGAAATACAATATGATCTATTGATCGTGAGCTTTTGCACACGTCCCGATAAAACAACCTTCCATCTGCGGATGAGGCGCTGATATGTGACCTCTGTTTTGTACGTGGTAAGGTATAAAATAGATGGAGATTTGTGGTTTGAGGTGCGTGATTGAGGTGGCCAATTTACAGGGTTTGTCCACCTGACATTGTCGTATTAGGAATAGTGAACGTGTGACCGATTGGGAAAGAAGCATAGGGTTGCATGGAAGGCGGATGCATGGAAACTTAGTTTTTGAGTGTTAACGTCGTACGCCCAGACAGCAGACACTATGGAAGATCAATTGTTTTATGCTTTTTAAAAGGCTTTTGAGTCTTTACGACGTTATGACATTATTTTTAAATTAAGAATCCTACTTATTAGTACCTACTTAGAACATATTATTTAGGGAGCATTTACAATGGTCGTTTTAGATTATTATGATCGAAGTGTCGTGGTCGTGAGGATAACAGCGAAACTTAGAAGAAGGCGTTAATAAGCTGCGACCTCAAAATTACTCATACCTATCCATTAATAGATATTACCCACTTGCAATACTGTCAACTAAATGAATAAACTATATAAGTAGTACATGATGTGACGATACAAATAAAGACTTTATCAACTAAGCGCAAGTAGGTTTGTGAGTGGCCCGCCCTCATTTCGTTTCGGGACTTCAGAATGTCGTTCAGTATGGTTGGTAGAGCACGTGGTTAAAGGGATGTAGGTACCTAAATGTTCACAGATACACCCTATAGGTAGGTAGGTATATAAGTAAGTGACGTACCTACCTATCTAAGTTGTTGCCTCTCACAGTACCTATAGCTGACAGAGCCTGAGTCAATCGATGTGATCACGACACGAGCGGTAGCCAGCGGTAAGGTGACCATGCGCACATGGCAAGTTGGGTAATCTTCAGCCTACTTAATTAGGCCCGACTGCACAAAAAACTATTGGAGGCTTTACATGGACACTCCGATAGCTAAACTGGTCTAAGATCCATTTTGAATGGGACTCTCTTTTCGATCATCTAGTCCCGTTGTCCTGAACAAAGCGCCGGGACGCAAAATTATCCCATTTTTGTGATTTTTTTTCCCGATTTGTAAAAAAAACGACGACGACCGACGACGCGCCGAGAAAATCCCGTCTAGACAGCCGGTGGAGGGAGGACCCTGTCGTAAACTACCTATATGACGAACCGTTGAGCCCCTTTCCCCTCACACGACGAGCGCAGTTCCCGTTTGAGCCAAAAAAATATGGTCAGTTTACCTATAGCCCACTCCAGGATCCAGGACTCCAGGATTGGTTGGTTAGTGATCAGCTGGCAAGACTAAACTTTTGAAAATGAGTCGGTTGTCCGGCCCTTACGTTATAATAATGGTCATATGAAATGACCATAAAGCACCGCTTAAAATACAGGGTGTATCTGTGGACATTTTACTTTTCTTTAACCACGTTTCTACCAATCATTCTGAACAACACTTTGCTATGCCTTTTGGAAATTCGCATAAAACAAATCAACGTTTCATATTCATACGAAGCCGCTCAGAAGACTTCTTCATTTTGTATGGGACTCCTCATACAAAATGAACGATAAAATTTTCGACGAATTTTCAAAAGTCGTAGAACAAGTTGTTAATGGTTTGTACAAGTCATGGTTAAAAGAATAATGATCACAGATGCATACAGCCTGTATGATGACTTTAAGAGATTATTCTCCTTCGCGATGTGATTGATAACTTTATGTCGAATTTGTACATTTATGGGAGAAGTATAAATTACTGTCTTTTTGATTGCCATCGGTGGATGAATATCAACAGTCCATCAATGTCCCTCTGTTTCTGATTGATTGGATATTGTCATACTCACATGTCAAGTTCGAATACATAATGGTGAGTCGAATACTACTTAGCCCGGCTGAACAGCTGAGGCCCCAGTCATGGGAGAGCCCAACACTACCCGTCGGTCTTCCAGCCGAGGGTGTGCATAAGGCGCCGCCGAAAGGTGGCGACGTCGGCTCATTGCACTATGGTGAGTCGAATACTACTTAGCCCGGCTGAACAGCTGAGGCCCCAGTCATGGGAGAGCCCAACACTATCCGTCGGTCTTCCAGCCGAGAGTGTGCATAAGGCGCCGCCGAAAGGTGGCGACGTCGGCTCATTGCACTATGGTGAGTCGAATACTACTTAGCCCGGCTGAACAGCTGAGGCCCTCAGTCATGGGAGAGCCCAACGTACCTACCTGCGGTCTTCCAGCCGAGGGTGTGCATAAGGCGCCGCCGAAAGGTGGCGACGTCGGCTCATTGCACTACGGGCCGGCGGCATTTCACCTGGGTCAACAAAAAAAAAAGTCCTAAACCCTGCACTTTGAAAGTGAACATTATAGTAGTTAAAGAAAGTAGGTATATGAATGAATCAATACTACACCGTATACCATCCGCAGTCAGGTCAGGCTATTTCATCATCACAATCGTTCTCCACACCCACGGATTGATGTTGTCTGTGTGTGGGTGAGCTGCCCATTCATCACTTACAACCACCACTTTCACGCCTATAGGTACGTAGGCCATATCTAGGACTTCCCTCGTACAATGGAAACAACACTAACCACAAACACCCAGACCCAACACAAATATCTGTAAATAAATTGTGGTGACGGCACCTACCTCTACACAAAAACAAAACGGCTAAATAGTCAACTACATGTACCTACTATATTTATGTTTTCCTATATATTTCTATTAAGCCGCCATAAATCTTTCTACCTCTCCCAATGGTTGACTGGTAGACAATGCTGTATGGCATTAAGTCCGCCTATTTGTACTTATAAGTGTGCAATAAAGAATAAATAAATACATACCTCTTTTCGCCCCACCTTTGTCCTTTCAACTTAACCCAAAGGTTGACTGGTAGAGCTCTCTTGGCATTTTGTTCGCTTAATGTACGAAGTTTCGTGTAATAAAGTTTTTAAACAAATAAAATACCTAACTGATGAACTACCTAAGGTAAAAGTAAAAAAAAAAACAAATTTTTGGGGAACTAACGAAGTTCCCAGGTTTTATAACCAATGGGGTTCCCATTGGCGCCCATAATTTAATTTCATGACGTTATTGACTCATTATACCTACATTTATGATAGTAGAACGTACCTACCTCAGTAGGTGCCATGTAGGTACTGTAAAAGTATTATTACCAACAAATATCGGTAAATAAACAAATGTTACCTAATCAATACGTTAACTCGATTCATCTATCAATCATGCAGTATGTACTCATTCAGGTGCGTAACTATTGAGTCCTAACTTTATCACCCTCCCATATTGCATGTGAATGATGCAGATTTCCCATATAAAGGATGGAACCAACCTACCGTCGACCAAACACTGAGAGTGTCGCGTCACACCACACTTGACAATTTAGATCTTATTTCTAAAGCAACAAAGACTTTCGACGAACTATATACATGAACAAACAACTTTGTAGAATCGACTGGACCCTGTCTTAGGTAACAAACTGCGTACATTAAAATTAACGACGTAAGTAAACGGTTATTGTGATTTAAACGTTAATTAATAGCGCATAGAAGTTAAAATAGTATGTCGTCAAATATAAGTCGAGTGTTTTGAAGACATTAAGTTAAGAATGAATCCAATTACATAAGTTTGCGAAGGTGATATGAGCTGGCTACGAGAATGCGATTAATCGCATACTGTGGCCGTAAGGGATCCCCTCATCAAGACTTTAATGTAAATGATGCCTAATTGACATAGCTTTCCCACTCTAAAGGAACTATGAGACAACACTACGGGAAATTGAAGAAAATAAATAAAGATCCACTAAGAAAAAATATTTTTTTTATTACAGGTAGGTACTTAAGTAGTAGTTACTTTACATAATTTGTATAAAGGTATTATTAAATAAAGATGTAGGTGTCATGTGTGCCCAAGCGCGGAATGTCCTGGGCTCAATTTAGGACACAAAGTTTTGTAAATTCAATTGACTCGTGTCTGGGTAGATCTGTTTATCTTTCTTCGTAGTGGGCACAGGCAATGCCCTACGACTACCTATATGCAGGACATTTAGTTAGTCGTATGGCATTGCCATTTGCGCATTTATAATTTTCTTTTGTCAAAATTCGTTTGTTCCTGTACTTAGGTCACCATATAAGTATCAATAACTAGATATTATTTATTTTTATCCTACTTACTCACCTTTTTAAAAAAATATTTTATATTAAATTCTTTATTATCTGATCTTAGGTACCTTATTAACTTTTAACTAACCATCCTATTTTAAAACCCGCAAATCGTAAATAAATTACAATAATTAAAGGCTAAATGATGCCTTTGTACTCAGCACGAGGCAGATGCAGCGAAGCCGCAAGATAAAGCGAATAACATCATTTAAACTTCACGGCGCTTACTCCTCGTGTTCCACGCCACTTCATTCACGAGTTCGTTCACTGGGAAACACTAACTAGCCGCCTCTACCCTGACATGACACAAAAACCAAGCTTGACTTTTGAACAGAATTCTCTCTTCATTGAAGAAAACTCTAGTGTTTGCGCTAATTGGACATTAGTTCACAAAACACCAACTCAACTTGCACTCCTCAAAATCATCAACCACTCTTATCCATTACAGAATACGGCGCAATTTAAACTTAATAATCCCTTTTGAAAGCCAGGAGATTGTTTAGCACTTGGTAATTCAAAAAATCCTGACAAAAACCAGGCCGGCGATACTTAGAACGTACTCTATGGTCATTTATCATATTTTCTCGGGTTTTAATGGCATTTGTAATGCAAGTGGTTTTTATTGCGTTCCTACATCGCATTGCGCTTTTTAATTAGGTGCATTTCCTTTTTAATTATCTCATCCGGACTATGATACGGGGGTTTTGAGTACACACTACTTACACCAGTTACAACTAATGGAATAATGACTTGGGAGAAACGCTTGTGGTTGGACTTGAAAGACCAGGAGATCCTTTTTCCTCGCAGTTGCTTTGAACTAACGATCCAAGACTCTCGCGACTCAAAATTATTTATTTGGTCTGCCAACAGTATTACTTACATACTCGTATGTTTATGAAATAAATGAATATCTAAGTGATTAGAGTGTAACAGCAATTACAGTCAAACACAACATGACTAAGTAAATTAAACTTAATTCCGGATTGTTCTATGTCACAATTAGCAGCCCATCTTGGTTCTATATCCTTGTTTCTTATTTGATCTTTTTGTGTTACATACCTACATAGAAGATTGGTCGAAGAAAGTTCAAAAAGATCAAAAACAGTAAGGGTGCCGTATATGCACACTGATTTTTTTTTGACAATATTAAGTAGGTATAATGAATCATTTGGTACAGCCTTCACCTAAGTAGTTTTCCACATGGAACGTACCTACTAATCAAGTTATTTACTTTACCTTAATATAACTCCTTAAAACCTACTTACATTTTATTTATTTGTCGGCAATTATAGATTGGTCCAATTCCCACGTAAGTAGTTACGAGTGTAACTACCAGATCGATCGTAGTATTTCTGCTTCACAATTACTTAATTGATTATGTGCTGGCCCCAATTAAATAATTATCCACTGTATCAATGAAAGTTGATGATTGGCGTTTTTCAATTAGAGTTCAAAACAAACTGACAAATTGGCTGTGAAAGAAAAGTAGGTACAAGATGGGTTGGGTAGTTGTTATCTTCATAATGACTACGTACCGACCTTTATAATTTATACTTACGTGAAATAGTACAGCTGTACAGCCTACTTACCGGCGGTCTTGTCTTTATAGATATTTTTAACAGACAAGATTAAATAGAATGAAATGGTAATTTTCTTCCAACAGAAATATGATATATCAGGATCAATAGATTCTGAAATAAGTATTAGTTATTCCGGTACCCACTACCTTTTATGGTTACCTACCTATTACGGGACCTTAAAAATGGTAAGTATTAACAACTCGAAACCAAACTCTACAGCAGAAAAGAAGAATAATGTAGCATATCAAAATAATAATTAGTGATATAAATAATATGTTTTTATTTGACTTTTTCCTCGGCTCATGCTTCACGGTTTGTTACACTTGGTAAGTTCCGAGTCCGCGTAGTTTACGATCAAGATCAATATTGTAATTTACATTATAAGAATATTGTATTTTACTTAGATACTTACCTAAAATTCAGCTTCAGGCTGTACTGCAATTAGTTACCACCGGCCTATGTAAAAGAGTTATGCTCGACTTTTCTCTACGCGATTGCATTAACGCGAATAAGTAAGTAAATTAGCCTTAAATTGTTTGTTTGGAATAGGATTTTAGATGATACTTACGTCAAAATATTTGCCTCATTGCCAGCTGTTTTCTTTCATCTACCTAAAGGTTGTCTGGAAGAAACCGCTACAAGCGATAAGACCGCCTTTTGTACTGTTTATTTCTGTGTCAATATCTATTTTTTTTTTACCTCAAATAAATTTCATTCGGGTTTCTTTCTAATTTCCTCTTTAGTTGTGAAACGAGTCTTGTAGATTATACTTAGGTAGGTACTTATTTTAGTATGGAAGGTATTTAGCGCGTTGTTTTCAAGGGTTTTTATCGGTGTTTCTCGGAGCAATGGCGCCAATACGCCATGTCAGTCTCGCACTGGCATTCAAGAGAACATTTTTCCAGCTAAATGTGACTTATCTAGTTTCACCCGAGTACAGTCAACCACGTCGTGTTATCACAAACTGTCCAAATAAGTAGTATACCTCAATTGATTGAAACTTTATTGAAGAGAGTGTAAGAAGAATTTTGATCGCTATGTGCTGTACATACAGGTCGAATGGCGAATTGTCAAAAGACATTAATGACCTCAATAGGTACCTACTTCTACGCTGAGAAGCAAATCAGATTTCGTAATTTCATCAGTTTTATAACCCACCCGTTATTAAAATAAATTAGATGAAGATAAGTAATTAAGTATTTTTAAATGAGCATTTTAGATTTAATCATCATCACATTCATCACGTTGATTCAAGGTCGTCCGTGCAAAAATCCACTTAAACAGAGGGATCCACTTAAGTAACTTTAATTATAGCCGTTTGGATTGGAGTAGATAGGTACCTACCTCAATTAGTAGGTAGGTACACCCAAAGAGAATTATAATCCCTACGTTTTGGTACACCCAGTAAGAGATAAGTAAGTAAGTAGCTACCTACCTACTTATTGCTGAATTTATTACCAAGTTGCAGTAGTAACAAATAGAACAAAGTTATTAAAATTAAAAAAGAAACAAAATTATTTATTGCTTGAGTATCAAGTAGGTACAAGGATCTTAAATAATAAGTAGACAAGTATTACAATGTAGTTAGGTAGGTACATAAATGTAGCTTACACTCGATACCTTTTGCATGCCTTGCATTAAAATTTTACTAAACATCATAGTAAGTTAGGTATTTAGTTATTTTAACTTAGCTGGTAGGTATACCCAATTACACAGATAATTCATTATTTTATAGTCCTACTAATTTGTCTTATCGCAACATCAAGTTACCTAATTGAAGTGTCCTGGCCAACCTTTGCCCAAAGGTCAAGGGAGAGTGCATTTTGCGCAGAAATAATTGTTGCTTGCACACAGAGTAGAGCTCGAAGCCTCCCGAACTGGTAATCCTGACCTCAGCCGCTGAGTCACGCGGCCCCGCGAGCTCCTCCGGCGCGCGGCCAAACTGCGGACTTGGCTCATTCTGTTGAATGAGTGAATTCACACAACACAACACACAGCATTTCATACATTGACCTGATTCCGTATTAAGTTACTCGAAGCCTCCCGAACTGGTAATCCTGACCTCAGCCGCTGAGTCACGCGGCCCCGCGAGCTCCTCCGGCGCGTGGCCAAACTGCGGACTTGGCTCATTCTGTTGAATGAGTGAATTCACACAACACAACCAGCATCTCATACATTGACCTGATTCCGTATTAAGTTACTCGAAGCCTCCCGAACTGGTAATCTTGACCTCAGCCGCTGAGTCACGCGGCCCCGCGAGCTCCTCCGGCGCGCGGCCAAACTGCGGACTTGGCTCATTCTGTTGAATGAGTGAATTCACACAACACAACCAGCATTTCATACATTGACCTGATTCCGTATTAAGTACTCGAAGCCTCCCGAACTGGTAATCTTGACCTCAGCCGCTGAGTCACGCGGCCCCGCGAGCTCCTCCGGCGCGCGGCCAAACTGCGGACTTGGCTCATTCTGTTGAATGAGTGAATTCACACAACACAACCAGCATTTCATACATTGACCTGATTCCGTATTAAGTTACTCGAAGCCTCCCGAACTGGTAATCTTGACCTCAGCCGCTGAGTCACGCGGCCCCGCGAGCTCCTCCGGCGCGCGGCCAAACTGCGGACTTGGCTCATTCTGTTGAATGAGTGAATTCACACAACACAACCAGCATTTCATACATTGACCTGATTCCGTATTAAGTTACTCGAAGCCTCCCGAACTGGTAATCCTGACCTCAGCCGCTGAGTCACGCGGCCCCGCGAGCTCCTCCGACGAGTGGCCAAACTGCGGACTTGGCTCATTCTATTGAATGAGTGAATAAACACAACACAAAGCATCTCATACATTGACCTGATTCCGTACTACTTAAGTTACTTGAACACAGAGTATAGCTCGAAGCCTCCCGAACTGGTAATCCTGACCTCAGCCGCTGAGTCACGCGGCCCCGCGAGCTCCTCCGGCGCGTGGCCAAACTGCGGACTTGGCTCATTCTGTTGAATGAGTGAATTCACACAACACAACATACAGTATCTCATATTGTTACTTGAACACAGAGCTCGAAGCCTCCCGAACTGGTAATCCTGACCTCAGCCGCTGAGCCACGCGGCCTTACAGGAGTAATTTGTTGTACACAAAGGCACCCTTATAACTATGGGCGATCTCTTCCAGGCAACCTTTGGGTGGGTAATATGTACCTACACTTGAACAAGGTGTAAAATACTTGAATATTACATAATAAAGATATCTTGGCAGCAACAATAAATATCGGATAACGTACTTGGTTGGTCAGTTTCAGCGTCGTGGAGCCTCAGTTTATGTAGCAGCACCATACAGCGGGCTGCGCACGCGGCGCCAGACTGTTACAGCATACAGATTTCATCTGCGATGTTTTAGCAGCAACAATAAATATCGGATAAAGTTGGTTGGTCAGTTTCGGCGTCGTGGATCCTCAGTTTATGTAGCAGAACCATACAGCGGGCTGCGCGCGCGGCGCCAGACTATTAGGTACAGCATTCAGATTTCATCTGCGATGTTTTGGCAGCAACAATAAATATCGGATAAAGTTGATTGGTCAGTTTCGGCGTCGTGGATCCTCAGTTTATGTAGCAGCACCATACAGCGGGCTGCGCGCGCGGCGCCAGACTGTTACAGCATACAGATTTCATCTGCGATATTTTGGCGGCAACAATACGTGACTATACCTTATTCGGACGCGCTTTATACTTCTTACTCCGATTTTTTACTTTATACGATTTAAATGCCAGGTTTGGGAGCTCATAATTCGCTATTGTTTGTTGTTTATCACTACCATTTTGGACTAAGCTTGATTACAACAACCTAGAAATGAGCTGATGGGCATACGTTGAGTCATTGTACCTACCTATTTTTCTAGTTATTTTTAAGTAGGTAGGTAGTTAGATAAGAGAACGCCCCGTTGTCCCGGGCCGTGATCTCGAGGTCTAGGGTTCGATTCCCTGTATATTTTTTTTTGGTGGCAGACGAGCAGATTGATCACCTAATGGTAAGCGATGGCCGAACATCTAGACTTTCAAATCTAGTAGAACCTGATGAGAACCTCTTTCTTTGTAAAATTGTAAGAAGTTAGGAAGGTAGGTATTACTTACCAATCTTTATGGATCACCGATTCATACCCGCATTTTTTTTTGTTTAGCCCATCTTCCCTTTATTTCCATTTAGGCATCATGTCACTAAAAAAGGCGCGCAATGAAACGAGAAAAAAAAATCGCAACTTGAACTCCGAAATTAATGGAGATTCTCCCTGACACGGACAATTTACGCCTAAAGCTTTTAACATCTCGTGTCTTCCCATTTAGGGAGCGACCGGTCCTTCCTTTTGGGGAAAGATTTTTGACTTTCGAAAACATTGGAAAGTAATGAAGTAGGTAGGTACTTGCATATTTACATAATAAATTCGTATGTCACGATTATATCTACTTACATCAACTTGGATGACCCATCGAGTTTCTTCAACCCGGTTTTCTTTAGGTAACCATTTACATTAATACCTTTTAATATTAACGTCCTAAATTACAATCAGTTACGAGGAAGCATGCACCCAATCATTATTTACTTATGTACGTACAGACGGCGTCGGAACGAGATACCTACCCCTGCAGAGTAAAAATAGCCATTGTGTCTCAGACATAGGGACTAGCCAAAGTCCAAAAAGGTTAGCTCGACGAAACGCGTGTGTTTACTAACTTACCTAATCGAAAACCGTCCGCGCGTGACGGTATCGAAAGCCCAATCCTGAGGGACGGAAGTTTAAAAAGTTTACAAGTATAAAAAACTTAAACTACATTACTACAATAACGCGTCTCAAATTCATAACTAAAAACATATTAGGAACCTATCAAGTTTCGGTAGGTACATACTTTTAATGTAAATAAACCTGCATATTATACCTAAGGCATAAAATAGGGCATATCCGCTATTAATTATTATTTTATATAGGGTGATCCGCCTGCTCGTCTGCTACCTAACATAAAAAAAAATCGTTAAGAATACTGCCAAGGTATTCCCAGCCTGTCGTAAGAGGCGACTAAACGGGCTTCGGAGTACGTGAGCATGCCACTACTGGGGAGTGGCTTGCTCAGTATCACGACTCCGCGAGGGAAAAAATCCTACTGGGTGTGTCCTGGTAGGTCGCGCATTTGAGAAGGGCTGCATTGCGCCATTTACAATTTGGCTCAAAGTGGCGAGCGCGATTTGCGGTACGGTCCAGTCCCGGCTGTGGGGTATCCGACCGCGATTTCGCTGAGATGGACACCCCAGGGGTTTTGGTTAGGGTTAGAGTCCCACACACCACCTTGTCCCCCACATGTGGCAAGGTGAAGGCCATGATGGTTTCCCCTGGGAAAAAAAAGGACTATTACTGGTTCGTCCTATCTGTCTGCACTCTGCAATCAAACCCGGCACTCTCCCGCTTTGGCACAACACCACAGCCATTGCACTATCAAGATCGACCTACAAAGTTCAAATCATGGTTTTTTTCTGGATTAATAAGTTTTGTTTTTGTGGGTGTTTAGGAATTTCTGTATTATTAAAATGGGCTGTATGCTGATGATGTGTTGGTGTCTTATCAAAAATTACGTGGAACGTTCTTTTGACAGCTGTCACTGTCACAAAATTGTCATACGAACACGACACGACCGAAACGAATTTTATTTTCGCGCGATGCCGTTATCAGGCTTAATAAAATATTTACAATAACTATTATAAAAATGAGGTGACGTGGATCGTTAAACACAAGACAGGTTGAAATATTAATGCATTCCATACATATCTAAATAATTTCGAATTGTGACAATGGCTGGTGTTCCAGTGAAGTTGGGGTCTATACTGTCTTTCTGTGTCGTTCTGTATGCTGTATACTTTCGCAAGAACGATGTCGGTGATATAAGATTATCACCGGTAAAGGATCACTTGTTATATTTGGAGAGTGAGAACAAAGTTGCAGAGGGTACAAGGCAGCCGCGAGTGGCTTTAGGCTACGGAGCCTGCCATGACCTTTTCGTGAACGCAACCTCTTTACTGAACTATAAGGATCTGACAGGCGCTCCGGAACATTTCAACGAAATATCCAGTAACGAAGAATTTCTTAAAAGCTTCACTTATTTCTTCAAACATGGTGCAGCTGCTGAGTAAGTAAAGATATTTTATTTCTAATGGGTTTAACTTATCTTACTATCAGTAAATATTTTAGGACAGTTTCCCTACTCTATAAAATATACTCTGTCAATAAAGTTGTGAAATTTATTTTGTAGGATTTTAGGAATAATTATATAGTGGAACTTGATAATAGTATTATAACTAAAACAATGCCGTTCTCTATGACACCATTTATTAATTTCATGACTTAATTACTTAATTTGGCTTTATTATAGTCCGAGGCAAGAAAGTGTATTATGACCTTGAGTGCGCCAATTTTGATAGAAAGTCTTCTTTTTTACAAGTGCGCAAAATAACGGTCATCGCTATACTCTCGTGCTGCCAGCTATACTACTTACTAGTAATATACTTATTGATTGTGTATTCTGATTTTCATTTCAGGAGATTTATGTCTAACTCGGAGTTGTATGATGAACTTATTGAAAAAGCTTTGAAACTACCTGGCACAAGATGGGCTATTGGAGGAAATGCACCCCTTATGGCTAAAAGGTTCTTCATGGAAGGATGGAAAGTCCTTTTTGCTGGGAAAATGAGTGAAAAATTGAAATCATACATTCCTAATGGTATACAGATAGTGGGTAATGCAGAAAATGAAGAAGTTAAAGATGATATTCACATGATATTAGAATACAAAGCTGATGAGAAGTTTGGCATTTACAAAGCCCCCCGAGCAAACAGATACATCATGCATAATGATGAAAACAATCCATTACTTAGTTCCTTAGAGAAGTTTGGTGAATATTTGCCAGTTTTCAATCCTAATTTACTAGTCATTAGTGGATTACAAATGATGGACAACTATCCATTCAAGAAAGATGATGAGAAAGGTACTTTGTTTCATATAATGATTTAGGTTTTGTCTTATAATTTATTACATAAACATGGATTTTAATTAAATTTATTTATATTACAGATTTGAGAGCTGAAAGACTGGACTTAGTTAAAGAACAAATTTTATCTCAGCCTTTATCAACATTAACTCATTTTGAAATGGCAAGTTATGTAGACTTAGACCTGCTGTTACACCTAACTGAAAAAGTGCTGCCTTATGTTGACTCAGTGGGCATGAATGAACAAGAACTGACAAACATATGCAGTGTGCTTGAGTCTGGAGAAGTAAGTGTTGTAGCTGACTCAAACCCAAGAGTAGCGACTGCCCTGGACCAAATGAGAAAGATATTCAATCTCATAAGACTAAAAAACAAAAAGCATGGAAACAAGAGAAAGCTGACACGCATCCATGTACACACATTAGCTTACCAAGCTATTCTAACTGTAAAGAAATCAAATTGGAAGAGGACAGAAGCAGCTGCTGCTAAAGCATCACTGACTGCTCATCGATATGTATGCAACAACCAGAACATTGCTTTGGACAAATCTAAGTTATTGCTAGATGATAGTTTCTCAACTACTACAGATAATGATAATAACAGTAGGGTATTTTTTGAGCCTTCAAAGCCTGTAGCATGTTGGGAAGAGGTAGTAGAAAACGAGAATGTGGAAATATGTGTTGCTCCAGTTCTAATTTGTACTGAAGCACAGCTTACCGCAGGGGCGGGAGACAATATCTCCGCAGCTGGGTTGGTTTTACAAGTTGAGAAGTAAATCTATGTCATTTTATTAATTGAACAATATTTTTATTTTCTTATTATTATGGTGTTACTTATTCATTCCATTTAAATGTTGTTGTGATTTTAGATACTTGTGTGCCATTTACAATATCACATTTTATCGTAACTGAAAGACTTGCCACTATTTAAAAGTACAACATAATTTGGAATTTTTATATTTAGGTGAAGAATTTGTACTGAATGTTTTGTTATCAAAATTATGATCTAGTTATTTATGTGCTTAAGGTATTTAATGAATTGTATTATGAATTTGGTTTAAGGCTTAATGTTATTTTTTTGAGCTATTTTTGTGCTATTTTATCTACATTCCCACAATACACATTATAATCAAAGTTTTGAGTTATTGTTGTTTAAATCCAATAGGTTTATGTGACTGCCAGTATACCAGATAAGGGCAAAATGCAGAAACTTCATTTTAAAATGTAGTTAACATCACTAGTTGATCAAATTGGTTCTGGTAACAGGTAATGAATTAATTATAAGAGCTACTTAATTACAAACTTTATTTATTTACATGCTACAATAAATATGATTTATTTACATGAGTTTTTGTTTTTGTCTCAATACTTACAATATTTATAAAACTTATGTTTTATATAAAAACAAAATGAACAGAATTGTCATAATTTTCTGTTAACAATAATCATTATCATAACAACAGATCTATGCCTATAAAATCAATTACCTAAAGAGAAGCTACACTAGTAGGTAGCTAATAATCCTTATTACATAAATGTCTTAACTATAGAATAAACTGTATAGGTACTTTCCTATTTATCATGCAATAATAGTAACAAAAAATAGTCACACTTCAGTCTTAAAAAGGACTTATACTTAATACACTAAACTTAATAACTACATTACACTAAATAAAATGAAATTAATCTTCAAACTTAATCTTTTTATTCTGTGGCTTGGCAGTTTCTTTGTAGGGATCATAAAGGCCACTTCTTACAAATCTTTTAGCTGCTTCAATGTTTACAGTGGGCCTCTTCTCGCGATCTTTGACCTCTTGCCATTTCATCATCACTGTTTTGATTCTTTGAAGCTCGTCTTTGATAGGATGTTTAGAAGGATCTATACCCTGTATGCGGAGGTGTACCCATTGTAATGAGTTCAGTGTAAAGGCTAAGAACAGATCAAGTTCAATTTGCGCTGGAAGTGTCAGTTTGTCGTAGTGTTCCTTCATTGGTAACAACTGGTCCAATACCTTTTGTATTTCCTTCATATTTTCAACTAGATTTTCACATTTGCCCACAAATTCCTTGTCCTTTTCCAGTTCTCCATATTTTAGATCAAAATCCATCTTAATATAAAATGGATGTAATAAGACCAGCAAGACAATATGAAATCGGTTTCAATAGTATAGTTTCTGCTTAATAAAAGGAATAAACCACGCCGTTTTCAACAAAATTCCTAACCAAAATTTTTTTCTGACGATGGATTGGAAACTTCACTTGTCAAGTGTCACTGTCATTTTTTTCTTTTTTTTATGGAAAGTATACCACAGATAGAAAATATTCGATAGCAGCGAGAAAAAAACTCGTGCTATTGTTTTTTGTGTGATCGCGATCGGTAGCAAACGAGCACACTGTTCACCTGATAGTAAGCGTTTGCCACCGCAAATAAATAGGTACAATCAACACCATTGGAGTCACAAATGTGCCGACTATTTACGTCCCTTTTGCATCCTATTCGGCCTCCGGTACCCTCACTCACTACGGCCGGTCGCCGCTGCTTCACGCTGGTCTTCTGTGAGGCCGTGGTATCACTCCAGGTCAAGCCGGCGCACTCATGCCGAAGCGTGGCTCTCCCACGGTAAAAAAATTGTGATGTGCTTTCATTCCAGTCAGCTCACTCTAAGACTTCAGCCAGGGACTAGGTATATAAATGCTGCTTATTTGTTAGGCTGCGGGGGGATAACTTGATCGGACGTCGTCTGTACATACCTTAATATACTTTACTCTATTTCGTTCTTCGGGCGTGTTGTGTTCGCGGCCCGGGGCAGACGCGGTTATAAAGACCCGCCCCGTCAAACAACAGTCGCTTCATTGTGATTACTAGACTGCCCAAGGCCCTGGTCTATTTAGCTTAGCTTAATTAGCAGTACTGGTTCAAAATAAAAACAACAATTAAATTCAGAATTATTTATTTGAGTAAAACACAATAATAATTTCCAGTTAGTAAGCTGATCAGTGTACTTCAATATTTTTTACTCTAGTTACAATAACTTGTTCAATACATTTCACATTCATATTATGGTCCTAAAATATCTGATGATGACAATTTCTTAATCAAAGAGACTAAATCAATCATCTAAGTATTCAAAAGGTTCTGGTGGTTCAGGTTCCTTTTCTTCTTCGGTTTTCGGGCCGAAGGCTGACACAGGCTCTACAAGTGTTTGCTCGCCATCTCCGCTATGGTTCAGCATAACAATACCTCCGATGGTAATGTCTTTCAATGGCGTGAAGCCGGAACCATCCACAATAATGATAGACTTTAGCTGTTGACGCATCACCCTGGCTGGGTTATTGAGGATTTCAAATGTTGGCTCAGGCTCTTTCTTTTCTTTCGTCTCCTTCTCTTCGCCTTCTTTATCTTCTTTCTTAGCATCCTTAGATGTTGCATCTTTAGACGATCCAGCATCTTTTGATGCTCCTGAATCCTTAGATGATCCAGCATCTTTGTCAGTTTTACCATGAACTGTAATGTTAGGGTTAGGAGACTTGGATGGTTTCTTCTCTTCTTCATCAACATCCATTTTGGAGGTCGTTGACGATGTTACGCTACTTGAAGAGCCTTCAGTGCCGTGCGCCTTCTTGCGGGCCCTCGCTGCGGCAATACTCAGCACGGCAGTGGTAACCCTTTCTCTTTCTTCACGCTTCTTCTCTTCTAGAGGCGCAGGATACGCATAGAGTGATGGTTTCGAGTTTGATTTGATATCCATTTGAGGCATTTTCAAATCGGAATTGAGAGCAATCAAACAAGTAGGCGTAAACGCAAGAGAAAGACAGTGTGCTAGTGGGAACCAGTACCAATATTGAGTAAAGACTAACATTCCCACGACAGCAAGCATATTCATGTGGCCAGTTCTGTTTTGCAGCGATACAGTAACATTTCGGCCACCGGCATCGATGATACCCTGAGCCAGGATGGCGCCGAACTTAGCCATAACATCTTCATGTTTATTGGAAATGACTTGAGCATAGAGCTGTCGGAAATATGTGACTTTAGGGCATAGTGCCTCAGTTTGTTGAATTAAAATCATAGCAGAAGCTATGAGAGCACCCTGCCTCACAAAATTAATAGGGTCAAATTTCACCATAGGCTCCAAGAGGCCAATGGCTTCACGATTTCCTGTACCAGCACAAGCAATGCCCAAGGCCATAGCAGCACCATAACGGACATGAGGGTTGTAAGATTCAGCCAAAAGGGACACAACTGATGGACATTGCTCAGGTGTTCTAAATAGTAAAAAGCCAAGAGCAGTGACGGCAGGCACGTCGTACGTCGTCGTTAACGTCGGAAACGGCGACGTGCAGCAATGTACGTATGGAGTCATTATTGCCAGTACCACAATACGCCGTGGCGATAGTGTAGCACCCAGCACGTCGCAACAATGGGTCCTTATCTCTCAATAGTTGCTGAACAAGAGCATCAGCTTCCTCAAGTCTTCCATACATGGTGAAAGCGATACCGACCGCTAATCCACGCAATATTTTTTCGTGTTGCGTTTCCTGTGCGTATGCGACCATGTCTTCAATGGCGGCAGCGTGGCGGGATCCTAACATTACCATACCCATGGCAATACCAGCTGCCTCGCCAGTGACGGCATCGTCTTGATAAAGGTTGAACTTGAGTTGTTCATAAACATCTTGCCTATGTGTGCCCATGGCAGCCAAGCCAAGACCCAGACAGCCACCATGCCTCACCATTTCATTTTGAGCATCTTTTAACTGTGTTAAAAGGTAATCAATGATATTGGCACCATGGTTGGCGTGAATTAGACCAAGGGCATACAAGCCACCACCCTCAGAATAACCTGAAGACGGTCCAGCCTCTTTAGGCAAATAAGATTGCATGAGAGCTAAGGATTCATTCTCGTGACCTCTATGTATTACTCCAAGAGATGCTGTCACTGTTAATTTTGCCCAGTTTGTGGCTCTTGCTAGCCACTCTAGGTTGTCCCTCAAGAACTGGTCACTTGTTGTTCCTGCATGCATAAATGCATTGGCAATTACTGTAGCCGTGTGACAAATGGAGACTCTGATGGCATCCTTTGTATTTTTCAAAATGAGCATGTCTGCATGATTTGATCTGATTAAAAATTGTAATTGGAGTTCAATAGAGACATCTCCTCCTAAAATTGAAATAAGTTTCTCAACTCTCCGTTGGTGTTCTTTTTCTTCATCATTCAGGCTCTCAATGTCTCTTTCAGGTTTCTTTGTTTCTTCTGGCTGTGGCTGGTCTACTTCCATTGATGATTCAGGGAATGGTCCACCCTGAGGTTGTGGTTTTCCTCCAAGAGCACTTGGTATAGGAGCAGTACTTCTTAATGCCTGTAGAACTCTACCTAAAAATTGTTGTGTAGCTGAGTCATATAAGTCAAATCCTATTTGATATGCCATTAGGACTGATTCTTGAGGTCCATGTGTCAGTTTGTCAAGAATTTCTGCTACCGAAAGTGGGTCTTCAAGGAAGATAAGGCACTGGCACATGTTGACGTAGTCGGGAATGTTGAGACCTCTGTAGAGACCAACCAGGGAACGAAGGACTGTGCTACGAAAACCTCTGTTCTGCAGCAGGCTCATGGCAACTTGGAAGGCATACTGAAGCATTCCTGAAAATTAAACAAAAAGATCTCAGTTTAATATATCAATAATTAGTGGTTGGACAACCATATAATTGGATTTGAACATTTTTCTTGGATTTATCAATATACTATTTGGGGCCAAAGTTCATTCAACAAATCAAAGATCATTAAATTGGCCCAGCCATTCTGAGCTGCAAGTGGTGTTACTAGCACAATATTAATTTCAATTCATTTATTGCAAGTCACATTACATAATATTATAAGATGTTATAACATTAATAAATTTACAATTTTACATGTATTTATTTTATAGGTTGTTCTTTAATTTCATAGATTTCAATTGAATTTCATGCAAGTAGACTGTAGTATTGAATCATACAGCAATGATTCAGCATTTTTTTTTAAGTTACAGAAATGATAATCAATGTTAATACTTCATAAAGTATGGTGTTCTCCTTGTTTATTCCATTGACAAAATAATTAACGGGCAAATACAATAGAATGAAGGATTTATTGTCATGGATGTTTCTGCAACTGACTGTTAGTATACAAGTTACACAGCACATATTTACAACAACAATAAGAAATTATGTTTAGTAAAACTTGACTATCTCAGTATTCAACCACAATACATTCTATTATACAATGGTTCCAGTGTTTTGTTGTAATGAGGTTAGATGTTTCTTATTGTTGTCAAACAAAGAGAAGTTAATATTTACCTGATATATCATCAGATTTCATAATGGATTCCTCGAAGATGTCCATGCGGCGGGTCTCGAGCGCCAAGCCCAGCGCCTGCCTGTACTGGCCGTCATCCAGGCATCTTTGGAACATGCGGTTCACGATGGCTTCCAGCCGAGGGTCGATAGCATCTCCGGTGTTGTCCACAAACAACACCTTCCTTTTCTGGGTGTAGAAGTCGATGGCTTTCGCGATTGTCGTGTCGACATATTCGTTCCGTGCGTTAACGTCGAACAAATCACCAGCTCCTAACGCGTACGTCAGTGAATCTTCGAAAGCTCCCAAATGATAATATACCTTACTGGCTACTAACGCTGCCAATTGATGTTGAGAAAACACCTTATCTTCATGGAGAATCTCAATCTTCTCAATAGATTCCGAGATTTCAGGCCAAAACTCGTCGACGATGTTGTCCAACCTTTTCAGAGCGAATTCTTTTACCTCGGACATGGGTTCATCCAGCAGGGAAATAATCCCCGCGGCTGATGTAATATTCATTTTGATGGTTTTTCACTTATATTATTTATTACTAAAGATATTCTCGATATTTAGCAGCAAAAATCCATGAACAGGCACAAATAAAACGATGATTTGACAATTTTAACATAGACAACAATCAACTTTTTAATATTATATTGTAAAATTGCCAGGACCAAATATCGTTTCAATTTGTAGAAAAAATGCTGTCACTGTAAATCAATGAAGTTCACTTCTTACGAAATTTATATATACTTCAACCGAAAATACAGATACAAAACACGTGTTATGACAAACTTAGTTAAGAATTTGATTAACTGATTAAAAAATATTTTAATTTAATCCCAATACATAGTATCTTTTACTATTGATTTGTAGTAAATTTAACCTATTACATGGTAATACTAAATGACCATAAGCAATATATGTCATATAGAGGAGTCTCGTTTTGAAACTTGAATGAACTTAAATATTTTAAAATAAATAAAAATATATATTTTTGTGACGAATAAAATGAATTGGTGAAAGGACCATACTATGCTCAAATAATACTTATGAGGATGTAAAGAATATTGTTTTTTATGTTTATTTATTGATTGCTTTGTAATATTTTAAATATTAAATTAATCATAGTATTTATAGTTAGTATTTGAGCGTGTATTGTGTGAGTTGTCAATTTTCTGTCAAACACACATTTTTACAATACGAAATAATTTGTTGCGAAGATTAGTCAATAAAGTGGATTTTTTCCATTTAACAAAATGTTGGACCTATTCAGCATCTTCAGTAAGGGAGGCATTGTCCTGTGGTGTTTTCAAAGTACGAGTGATATTTTCTCACCTTCAGTGAACGCTCTAATTCGCAGCGTTATATTGCAAGTAAGTTCGCGAAGCCCTTCTGGCCTTGATCCTAACATGATTTACCATCTGCAACGTGTACTTTTCACTAAAAGGCACTTGCATATCATATGTGAGGTGGTCATTAAAACAATTTCGTGTTAAAGATTAAACTTAATTGTTAAAATATGTGTTTTCAGGAGCGAACGGGGAATAATTCATTCAATCATAGTGCCCTAACCCTTCAGTACAAGCTCGACAATGAGTTCGAGCTGGTTTTTGTGGTTGCGTACCAGCGCATCCTGCAATTGTCTTACGTGGACAAGTTCCTGAATGATGTCCACTTGGAGTTTAGGGACAAGTACAAAAATGACCTGCAGGGAGGCAGCTTTATTATGGACTTTGATTTTAGATCGTCCTTTGATAAGGTATTAAAGGGATGTGAAATATGGGGTAAGTTATATCTATCTTTATATTGTAAAGAGAGTAATTTTACAAGCAGGAAACATTCCCATATGTTGTACCAGTTTATGGAGGGAAAGGGGTTTATGCAAAACACCAAGCTATTATCTAAATTTGCATGATTTTGGCACATCCAATCTACACCATGTACAACTTACAAGTAACTTACAAGCATTTTCCCTGAGAGTGGAGGTCACCCCCTTAATAAAAATATGTATTAAATGTGTTATGCAGAAAAACCTTATCAAAGTACTACTGTAAGTGTGGAGGCTACCTCCTATGTATAAATGTGTATTAAATGGGTTATGTAGAATAACCTAAGTGCTGGAGGAGATTGGCAGGTCTGTGTGACAAATGGAAGAGCATGGAGGCCTATGTCAAAATGTAGAATAACCTTACCTAATTTATGAATATTCTTGTGTATTCATTTTAGCAAGCTAATTGTAATTTAATTTTTCAGCCAAATCACAAGCTAAAATTCCAAAACTAATGAGATCATTTGAAGATTCTCAGAAGTCAAAAAAGACTGTTGCTTCTATGATTGAGCGCAAAGGAGAGGAAAAGACAAATAAGAAGTCCGGTGAGTGTTTTCCCCTTGTCTGTTTGGTGTCGTTATAGGAAAATCAATGTCAATATACTATGACTACATACACTGATGACTACATTTATAGGTATTTGGTATTAAAGTGGCAAAATATTTCTTTTCTGTTATCTTGGATACCTATTGAAAATGCAATTATTATTATTAACATTATAGTATTTTGCTCACATACCTTTAATTGCCATTCAAATTCAAGAGGAAATTTTGTCTTGTTATGCATTAGAAATGTGTGTTTGTAAAGTAGTAAATAAAAATTATGATAACCCTAATGTTCTACTATTTTAACTTACAGTGAAAATTGTAGAAAATAAGAATTTGACCAATGGAAGAGTTGAGGTGTCCTCAGAAGTTGAGGATGACGTCATTGCCGCCAACAGGGCTAAGTTGGCGCAAAAACTCGCCTCTAAGAATAAGAAGGAGGTTGTCAAGTAAGTACAAAAAGACTTGATATTTTAGAGGTGAAAACTGTATGTAGTATGTTTGACAGTGTGAAAATATTTCATAATACATATTACAAGTATCAACATATAAGTGATGTTATATTAATGCTGATCATACAACTTAGAATAGAAAGTAGGTCACATTGTATAACAGCTTGAAACCTGTATAGACATTTACTACATGAACTTATCCTATTCACTTAGCTCTGATATAGTAGTGCAATATAGATTGTTGATGAACTGATGCGTAAAATATAAAAACCAATGTTAATAACAATAACTTTAGAGAACACATATCTATTATGTATTTATCATTATGCATGATTGTAGTACACTGAGCGTAGTGTAACACAACATTAGATAAATCTAAATATGCAATATGAAGGGAATATAAGGCTATCATGGACAAACCACAGCTATCTCTGTTATAGAATCCTTGTCCTTGTTGCCTACAACAGTGATGGAATGTTCTCGCCTATGAAAGAACACCAAGGGATCCCCTGTAGATATATGTATGGTATAGTTAGATAACATTGCAACGAACACATGCTGTCACTCACCCTTGACAACACATCATACACTAGTTCTTAAAAGTCATAAATGATCAAATAAGTTTTTGAAAATTTGGCCATTATTTTGCTCAATTATTGAGTCTACAATGCCATGAGTATTATTTGACACTTACGTCTTTTAAGAACTAGACGTGCGACATATTATTATGTTAAGGAAAAGAGGATTTATTTTTTAATTGAAAATTCCAGGAAATCGCCAAAAAGCCCCAAGAACGAAGACCGCGTGAAGCAGCCGCGCGTGTGGGCGCTGGGCGGGGACTCCCGCGACCTGCCCTCGCTCGACTTCAGCACCGACAAGCCCGAGGATGCTGACGAGAGGATCAACGCTGATACTCAGGTTTGACTATTAAATATTTATTACTAGTCCGCCCTCACTTTACTTCGGGACAGTAGTTACAAACCACCAATAGATGGCGCTGGGCGTCGAATATATCGCGCATGTGTTTAGTGTTTTCGGTTTACCTGTATGCCTTGTCGTTGTCTCTATAAGTTACCTGTTTATAAATTAGTAGTATATGTAGGTGGTAAATGAGCGACAGATCACCCTATGATAAGCCGTTTATTTATTTAAACTTTATTGCACAAAATTTGTAACAATAGGCGAACTTAATGCCGTTAACGTGGTTTAACCGTGGAAGAGTCACGCTTCGGCATAAATGGGCCGGCTCGACCGGAGTGATACCACGGCCTCACAGAAGACCGGCGTGTAGCAGCGCTAGCACTGTGTTTCGCCGCGTTAGTTAGGGTACCGGAGGCCCAATTGGGGAAAAGGGGTTAAGGTTGGCAGCGTACTTGTGACTCTATTGGTGTTTCAAGTGCCTATACGCGCCTACGCGGCGAAACACAGCGCTAGCGCTGTGTTTCGCCGCGTTAGTTAGGGTACCGGAGGCCCAATTGGGGAAAAGGGGTTAAGGTTGGCAGCGTACTTGTGACTCTATTGGTGTTTCAAGTGCCTATGGGCGGCGATAATTGCTTACCATCAGGTAATCCGCCTGTTCATTTGCCATCTATCACATAAAAAAAGTGAAAGCCGTCGCCCATGGACACTAGCAACACGATTGTCAAAATACACTGTGCTAACCTTTCTGCTCCTCACTCACCCAGTTAACCCGGCGCCAGCACAGTGAACATATGTAACAACGACAGTAGGGTTGGGTCGACAGGACCGTATAAGAAAACGCCATAATTACAAAAGTTTAAATTAATTTGATTTGTGGCTGTACTATCTGTATAATACGATTATCGTTATAGGTTTGAGTAGAAAAAAAAACACAACTGATACGAAACTATCTTTTAATGACTTTTTATAAAAGTATCACAATAAATAACAAAATAGACAGCCTCTGTCTTAAAGTAATAAAATTTTAACAAAAAAACTTTTTTCTATAATATAAACTAATTTGTTACATGGTAATCAAGTAATTAATAGACTTATACTATAACACCATTTGTATCAGTCTTATACGTCAGTCATGGTATCCTTATCATCTGCGCAGTCTCGGCGTACAATATTGCACGCTCACTGCAGATGTATTTTCGTATTCGGAGTCGGATTCTTGCGAAATACTAAAAATTCGCTGTAGTTTACGTTCTTCGCGATCCATAATTGTAAAAGTTCTGAAAATAACAAAATAAACAATATTATAAAACCAAAAATTTTTTTTTAAAATGGCGAAAAATTACGACGCGAATAGTATGGTTGGGTCATATTTACCTTTTTTGCGTTTGACCGTGTCTATCACCCGCTGCGGTCACAACACGACTAATTGGCGATATCCAGCACTAAGTGCGGACCGTTAGCTCCAGCTACTGAGAAGTTTGGCAACGTTGCACACAAATTCTAAGAAACACGCTCATTTGAAAACTGCTCGGGTCAAATAGACCCAACTGTGCGAACGCCGGGTTAAACACAGACAGAAATATTATAATTTATTTCCAGTTGATTGGACAAATGACTGGTGCCATCCGAGACCTGGAGGTAGAGTCGGATGAGAGCAGCAGCGAGGAAGAAGAAGAAGTGGGAAGAACTCAACCAAGTCCCAAAAAATCTGGTGGAATGTTCAGCATTTTCAAGGGTGAGTTTATTTATGTATAACTCAATGTGTAGCTGAATAGCTGACCCTGTATGGTCAATCTACAGCTCTATTCGTTTAGCTACGTTGAAACTTAAAATTTCTTGTAAAAGTTTCAAAGTAGTTAATTTCGTTTTTATGCGTTTTTGAAAATTTATTATTAGAAATAATACAATAGTACAAAGCAACAGGAGTAAGCAGCGTCGATAAAACAGTTTTCATTGGATGGTATGGTGGCGCCATCCAGTGACGACAACTAGCTACTTTAGCTTTGGGTCGGTAATGTAGCACCACATAGGTTTTCTTTTACAAATGTTAAAACCACTGTTGTTGTCATTGTTCAGGCCTGGTGGGATCCAAGGCCCTCACCGAGGAGACCATGCAGCCGGCGCTGGACAAGATGCGCGACCACCTCATCGCTAAGAACGTCGCCGCCGACATCGCAAACAAGCTCTGCGAGTCCGTCTCCACCAAACTACAAGGCAGGGTAAGTATTGTTTGACTACCTATTAAGTTATTTACAGAATTCGTTTTCGTTGAGTTGGTTAATTCTAAATTAAATGGCAATGTGGTGATATACTCGTATGTGATTGCCATAAGTATATAACAATTATGATAAAAATATATTATGATGTATTTAAAAAAATCTGGCAAAGAGTACTGTTATATCTGAAAATGCACAATCATACTAATTAATGAAACAGCTGCGCATGCAATCTCGTTTCTTATTGCATTGACGTTAGTTGGATCCGATTGGACTTCCGTCGGTTTACCGATTTTTTTCTGAAACTGTATTTATTTCCATATTAAAAATTAAAGGTTTAGCAATCTCAGCCTGGTGTTTGGTCAAACACAAGTGACAGCACCACTCCCAAACCGAGACCAATCACAGACCACGCCCTGTAACAACGGGGAATATGACTAATGATTTGTCTGATTTAATACAAATTACATACTTATTTAAATGTTAGGCTTGTTCGTGTACAGTGTGGCATGGTAATATACCTAAATGTGTGTTGCAGGTGCTGGGCACGTTCGAGAGCGTGGCGAAGACGGTGCAGGCCACGCTGACGGAGTCGCTGGTGCAGATCCTGTCGCCCAAGCGCCGCGTCGACATCCTGCGCGACGCGCTGCACGCCAAGCAGCAGGGGCGGCCTTACGTCATGGCCTTCTGCGGGGTGAGACACTGCCAATCCTACTACTATTATAAAGGCGAAAGTTTGTAAGTATGGATGTATGGATGTTTGTTACTCCTTAACGTAAAAACTACTGAATGGATTTGAACGAAACTTTACCACAATATAGCTTATACATCAGAATAACACAGGCTACAATTTTTGAGGTATCTAATGTGAGGTCGTAAAACCTAAAGTCCACGCGAACGAAGTCGCGGGCAAAAGCTAGTATTTTATATTAACGGGACTAATCGCGAAGATATGTAAATATAAGTACACTAGTGGCCCGCCCTCACTTCGCTTCGGGACCGTAATTCATAAATGAAACAATAGATGGCGCTGTGTCCAATTGCATCGCGCAAGCGTTTCGTGTTTTCGGTTTACCTATGGCGTGTCGCACACACACTCAAGAGTCGGGGCGGAAGCGTTCAAGAGGCGCACCGCCTCTGGCTTTTCTATACAATCAAATATGTCAACGCATACTGCCAGAGTCGCGGCTGCGTCGAGGCGGCGGAGGTGCAGGGTCGAGTCGGCGACGCGGCGCGGGCGCACGGCACGCCGCCGCCCCGACCCCGCCGCCATTTTGTCATCGTCTTCTGACGACGACATATTGAATATGCTCTGCACCTCCGCCTCGACCCTTATATCACACCACCGCCTCGACTGTGCCTTGACTCCGCCCCGACTCTGGCAGTGTGCTACCCGCCTATAAGTCTTGTCGTTGTCTATAGAAGTTATCTCTTTATAAATAGTATAGGTTATAACAGTAACTGTTTACTCCTTGACGTTCCAACTGAACAATTGGAGGCCAATTTTCGGTTTTCGCCTTCTATGTCGACTCGACTTCATATAACGCACAACCAATATGGGAACACAGAAGTCTACTTGACATAGAAGGCGAAAACTGAGAATTGGCCTCCTGGTCTACGACTGGTATTTTGTCGAAAACTTTTTTGACTCCCCATACAAAAAGAAGTCACGTGACCTACTTAATATGAAAAGTAAAATTTCTTTAAGTTTCTAAAAGACATATAATTTTCAGAATGCTTGAAGTGATTAGTCTCGGGAAAAAGAAACACGCCCCGTATTTCTTTTTCCCGAGACTAATATATAGCTGGAGGCACGAAAGTATAGCGATAACCGTTATTTTGCGCACTTGTAAAAAAGAAGACTTTCTATCAAAATTGGTTTCTGCGCACTCAAGGTCATAACTACACTTTCTTGCCTCGAACTATACCAAAATAAAGGCGAGCCACCAACCAACTAGTATTAACATAGAAATTGACTATGCATTTATATTGTCAGGTGAACGGCGTGGGCAAGTCCACCAACCTAGCCAAGATCTGCTTCTGGTTGATCGAGAACGACATGTCAGTTCTGATCGCGGCCTGCGACACCTTCCGCGCCGGCGCCGTGGAGCAGCTGCGCACGCACACCAGGCATCTCAACGCGCTGCACTCCGGAGACCAGGCATAAAGGGAGGAAGATGGTGCATCTGTATGAGAAGGGATACGGTGAGTGTATTTACTATCGAGTGGCCCGCCCTCACTTTGACGAAAGAAGAAAGAAAGAAACTGCGTCCCGAACAGTTTCTTTACGTAGTAGTTCCAGACTGTATCCAATAGATGGTGCTGGGTGTCAATTGGGGGAGAAAGATGGTGCATCTGTATGAGAAGGGATACGGTGAGTGACTGTATTTACTAAAATACGCCGCGCTGATTTCATTTCGGGGCATTAGCTCTCCATTCTCTGCGTTAGGCGTCGATCACATTGCAATGTGAACTGGAATAGGACAAGTTCCTCTGTCCACCAATAGATGGCGCTAGGCGTTGGTACCATCGCGCTAGTATTACGCCTTTTCGGTTTGTATGTAAGACTAAGGCTGCGACGCCTTCCGCGCCGGCGCCGTGGAGCAGCTGCGCACGCACACGCGCCATCTCAACGCGCTGCATCCAGAGACCAGGCACAAGGGGAGGAAGATGGTGCATCTGTATGAGAAGGGATACGGTGAGTTCATTTACTAAAGTAGCCCGAACTCACTTCATTTCGGAACATTAGTTCCGCTCCGTACTAATAGATGGCGCTGGGCGTCGATTGCAACGCGCTAATGTTTCGATTTTTCGGTTTATACATAAAGTTTGTCGATGTCTATGGAATTTGTCTCTTTATAATAGTATAGACTAGTGGCCCGCCCTCACTTTGTTTCGGGACGCAGTTTCTTTACTTAGTTAGTAGTTGCAGACTGTATC
Organism: Cnaphalocrocis medinalis; assembly: GCA_014851415.1. NCBI lineage: Eukaryota > Metazoa > Arthropoda > Insecta > Lepidoptera > Crambidae > Cnaphalocrocis > Cnaphalocrocis medinalis. The sequence continues at coordinate 11,508,821 of CM026286.1, forward strand.
CAATAGATGGTGCTAGGTGTCAATTGCACCAAGGCGTTTCGTCTTTTCGGTTGATATGTAAGCTGTGTCGTTTTCTTTTTAGATGTTAGATGCCGCTGACTATATTATGTGTCGAGGAGATTATTATATTACATGTGTTTGTGTAACATGATTTCTATGATGGAGGCCTTTGCCCTGCAGTGGGACAGTATATAGGCTGATACTGACCTGACTGATGTGTTTGCGCAGGCAAGGACGCGGCGGGCATCGCGATGGAGGCGATCCGCCACGCCGCGGACGCGAGCATCGACGTGGTGCTGGTGGACACGGCCGGCCGCATGCAGGACAACGAGCCGCTCATGCGCGCGCTCGCCAAGCTCATCAAGGTGCGCACACGCCTAGGGACGGAGACAGACTTACACTGACTAACAGGGGCGTATAATTGTGGTAGCCCCAAAAAAATACGTTTTTTTTTTATTAAAAATACGTCAATAAAGTCATGACCAGGGCTGGAATACCTGGTTAAAATTCGCAACCAGGTTTCGCGCAGCTTCATACATTTTGAAAAGAGCGTTTTGATTTCGATTCCACTCGTTGAAACCGGTATTATTTCTGGTTAAGCTCTTAGACCGTTTAGGTTTTGATTCCGCTCCCAAAACCTGGTTAAAACCAAAATGATTTCGCTCGCTCCGCCCATATAATGAAAAGCAACGATTGTAAGGGAAAGAGATCGCAAGCATCGCGTCCAATCGCGTCGCGTCCTGCCCGGAGATAAAAAGGGACATAATATATCGCTGTTCTATTCACGCGCATCGTGGAATTAACCAGGTTTATCCCAGAAGCAATATCGCTCGTGAATCGGTTCCGCTCCGAACGAACCCTTACGAAAAAACCTGTTTGAGATCGATATTAACCTGTTTAATTAAAAACCGGTTTCCAGCCCTGGTCATGACGACTGACTTTTAAAAAAATAACAGAGATCCCATGTTTTATAACCTAACTTAATCAATATTTTTTCGTTTGCCTTTTTGGACATTCAGTTCGAGCTTATATATGCCGCCGTACCATACCAACACAGGGCCGTTTTGAAAACAGCTAGCCATGTTGTAATTCGGCGGATTATACGATCGGGCTGCGACATATATACATATATGTATATACGTATATTCTACAAATAAATTGTTATATTCTATTCGGATTTAAATATTTTTTAATTTATTCTATTATATTGAATAAAAACAAAATACCGTCCGTCAGGTGAACGAGCCAGACATGGTGCTGTTCGTGGGCGAGGCGCTGGTGGGCAACGAGGCGGTGGACCAGCTCGTGAAGTTCAACCAGGCGCTCGCCGACCACTCCTCCTCCGCCACCCCCCACATGATCGACGGCATCGTGCTCACCAAGTTCGACACCATCGATGACAAGGTATACAACTCATTCGTTTTACCATTCGCAACTTTGGTAGAAGAACGGCATATTTGTCAAAAATTGCATAAATGATTCAAGTACTTCAACTGTGGGAGAGCCACGCTTCGGCATGAATGGGCCGGCTCGACCGGAGTGATACCACTGCCTCACAGAAAACCGGCGTGAAGCAGCCCCTGTGCTGTGTTTCGCCGAGTGAGTGAGGGTACCGGAGGCCCACTCGGGGGGGAAGGGGATAAAAGGTTGGCAGCGCACTTGTAACTCCACTGGTGTTGCAAGTGTCCATGGGCGGCGGCAATTGCTTACCATCAGGTGATCCACCTGCTCGCCTGCTACCTATCACATAAAAAAAAAAGTATGCAGAAATCTATATCTATCTTCTATACTATTTATAATGAGGTTAAACTCATTATAGGTAAACTGAAAACACTAAACACTTGCGCGATACAATCAACGCCCAGTGCCATCTATCGGTAGATAGTGGAACTTCTGTCCCGAAACGAAGTGAGGGCCAAATTGGACGGGAAAGGGGTTATAGGTTGGCAGCGCACTGTGACTCCAACTGTTGTGCGGGTGTCTATGGGCGGCAGCAATTGCTTACCGTCTGCTCGTCCGCCACCTATAACATAAAAAACAAAAAGGCTAGAGCTATAGTGGCAGATTTTAGAAGTGGCAAATTTTGAACCATATTCGGCATTCATATCTAGACTGTATAATTATAGCTTCATTATTCACGTCACTTCTGTTAGCGTCACTTTTTGGAATTCAATAAACAAATACCTCTAGATTTTATACCCCTTTAAACACGTCTTCTACTAAACGTATGGTGAGAATTTTTCAACAAAATTCCAAAATTCATTGTGTAATGTTTTTAAGAATGGTTAAAGGGGTGTATCTAAACTGTGTATTATGGGGAATGTAACATATTTTTTTCTTTTCAAGGTGGGCGCCGCCATCTCGATGACGTACATCACGGGGCAGCCCATCGTGTTCGTAGGCACGGGGCAGACCTACACCGACCTCAAGGCGCTCAACGCCAACGCCGTCGTCCACGCTCTCATGAAGTAAGGGACTGATAGCTGGCGGGCAATTCCCGGGCACTTGTCTTTGAAGGCGAATTTGGAGATTTTCTAATTCAACTTCAATGTTTAATGAATGAAAATTGCCCCCTCTGGGGGCCAATTCTCGTGCAGTCGACATTGAAGTCGAATTAGAATTTTATATGGACGAATGTATGAAATCTCTAAATTCGACTTCAATGTCTAGTGCACGAGAATTGCCCCCCTGTAGGTCTAGCACGAAGTTTTCCTGACATTGTAACGTTGACGTATTGTGGCGACACCTATCATCGCCCAAAGAAAAAAGTTCGCCACTACAGTACCATCCAACCAACAGCAGATGGCGCTAATTTAACTGTTCAATACAAGATTCAAATTCTCCTACGATTCTACATCGCGGAAGCACAGTTCATACCATTTACGATACGCATACGCTACTCTGAAAAGTTCGTGTTAGGCCTACTGCACTTTGATTATTAACTATGCGAAGTTGACAGATGTCAATGTTGCATTCCCATACATTTTTTACTTGATAGATGTCAAAATGTATGGGAATTTGACATTTTCATCCGTCAGTTTAGTTTGCATTATTAAAAAACAGAGTATAGCACACTACACTCGATGCGACGATAGTTGGATTAGTCGTTCAATAAATATTTGTTTGAAACAAGAGGGAATTTCAGTCGTTTCTTTGTCTAAGTCAGCGAATGGAGATTGTGCAATGTACATTTGTAACAAAACGGTACTGCGTACGGCTAAACGCTTTTCTAGGTTATAGACCAATATTGCTGTCTGATTGTATAAAAAAAAAAACTAAAAATGTACATAGCAAATATAAAATTACAGTTTTGCAAATATGGCGTCGCGTAAGAACGCATAGTACCAACATACGTTTGACATCATTCTAAAACAAATATTAAATGTCAAGTTTCAGCCATCGCCACAGAATACTTAATAGTACATGTACAGAAAGCCCACTCCTAAAAACCGTTTATGGAAATGAAGACTCAGGCTACCATAACATAACGTTGAAATTCCGACCGCCCAGCGTTCAATGCCTACCATTATTCATACCTAGAAGTGCGTTCTCTTTCTATCGCAAGCAACTGTCGCGCATGCGTCGCCGCTCGTTCGTGATTTTCTACTAATTTGCCCCTCCGGAGGGGACGCCGCATGTACTTGCAAGTTCGATACCTACACGCGGAGTGGGACAGGCCTGCCATCGCTTAGAATGTTGTATGGACTCATCCAACTATCAGTTGTCATAATTTTGGTGTTAGTGTGGTTTTTTTTTCCACCAATAGCAGTTCGTTTCAAAATTGGTCTCGAAACTTAAAATATTGTGGTCCCTTTAGTAAATTGCCTAGCAAGGGAACCACGTCTATAAGTTGGGTCCACAATTATTTTATTTTGTTGTTATGCAAAATATATCCTAAGAATACAATTTTTGAATTTTATACAAACAAAAGAAACATTAACACTAAATTACCGGGCGGTTTTATTAAAATACTCATGTTTTTTTTATTGTTAATTATTTATTTCACATTCTCCAATATGACATAATCAAGGACCCATCTTACGGCATCTTATTGGCCAGAAACAAATTTAGTACTATTGTCAGATTCGAAATGTAAATCCCGTCTTTTTGGCTTCTAATTATTTTGTAGACTTAACTGAAGATGTAAATGCAACAATATGCTACACTGTCATAGTACTAAAGTGTTACTAGCAAAAATAAATAAGTGTAAATTAAAAACAGTCATGTCGCAAAAGCGCGTGTTATGGGCAGTATATAACAATAACATTAAATACATCTTGAGGGTGAAATAAAAAAATATGAATTATTATCTGTGACCAAAATAGTCTATTAATATATCTATTATAAAATTGAAAACAACTAAAACTTGAGACTTCGTTTGTTGTCCCTGTCAGTTAGTTCTTGTACTAACTGACAGGGACAGTGTTCATTTGGAAATCTTAACATATATGGAGAAAGTAAAAACA